>OZ010701.1:0-385484 GCA_963932265.1 Thymelicus lineola | reverse complement strand
TGTCTTGTAGTTACAATCAACTGGGCACCACGAAAATTGCTTGTTATCGTAAGATCGCCGATAATTCATAAATCCATCTTAATCACTATTATCCTTAAAAGTAGTGATATTTAATTGATTTCAAATAATTAGAGAACCATTATGGAAATAATGTGAAACGTTATTTTGTTATTTACGACTTTTATAAAATAATAGTGGTTTAACATTTTCCTTTGAAAAGTAACTGCCCTCATACCCACGGAGCATCTGCATAATGGTGACGATATCATAGATTTGCCAACAGGTACTTAATTTATTTATTATGAATATCATACTCTAATCAGCTCTCCACATCTTAAGGTTGTCTGGAAGAGATCGTTGTGTAGCGATAAGACCGCCTTTTGTACCTCATATGTCTGCTTGTTTACTTCTAGATTGTTATTGTATTATATTATTGGTGTACAATAAAGATTTCAGTAAATAAATTTAATATCAAACTGCTGTAAATAAATTCTGTGGCACTGTGTTAATATTCCTATTTCTCTAAATTTCTCCCTCAGTGATTCGCGCGATTTTAATTTATAAACGGCTCTAAAAGCCCTGTTCTGCAACACTAGTATTGTATCAACATTAGGTGCTTTACCCCACATTAAATAACCATATGACACAAAACTATGAAAATAAGCAAACTGCAAATCTGAAAAGTGTCTTATCTTACTAATAGCATACACAGAAATTTTAATCTACTTAGTTTTCTAGCGAGAGCTGATATATGGATGCCGCATTGAAGGTTAGAGTCCAAAGTGACGTCCAAGAAGTCTGTGGATTGTTTCGTACTAGAGTTTTGTTTTTAATAAAGTTTTTATAAAAAAGTAGTTTTCATCGAGTGTTAATACAGAGGAAGAGCTTATCTCAACAGCTCCTAAAGTATTGCTCTCACGAAGGCAAGTCCAGACATTAATTTTCCAATCAACGTTTAATTTCACTCATCGACTTGGGAATATCTATCACTTTTATTTTATATTTTTGAGAACAATAGCAACATAATGTTTAGATTGACCCTACGTACAATATTTTATCAGTTGGCTACGCCCTGTTTGCAGGACTCCCAAAAGGTTTCCGGTTCGTTACAATGTAAGACGGTCTCCCGCATTTCCAGTCTAGTATTACGTCATAGCATTGATCTTTAGGTTCTATATAACATTTCCTGCTACACTAGCAATAACTAATGCTTTCAAAGACATAACACTTTATTTATACATATGTAAGAAAGAAAGAAAGATAAATAGGTTCTCTACTATCTAGTTTAATCACAAAGGTACTTCGTGATACTACATATTAAGTACTAGGGTACGGATACTAGCATAATATTAGGATTTTTTACATAGGTTATCTGGTTCCTTTTTTTCAATAGAACGTGAAATGTCTTTTATATTTTTATAGTGGTTGGAGAGCCAGTAATAATTTCGATCACCCATTTTATTTTGAGCGACAATGCGTAATGGTAATGGTAATGTTTTCAGTGTTCAGGATCTCTGGTCTCTATGGGCAACAATCGCTTACCATCGGTAAACATTTATTTTTCATCTCGTGTAAAGTTGACTTTTTTAAATAGACATAATTGATTCTTAACCGTCGATATAATGGGTTATGAACTTTTAATTATTAGATGACTCTTTGGAAACAGTTAGATTCCGTTTCTTATTTCGAAATTATGGTAGTTTTGTAAAATACCTACTCAGGCATGTCAGGAACATCGTACAGCAGTGTCTATGTACAATGCAACTACTAGCGGAGGTGTAATTTATTAAAAATTAACAAGGAATGGGAAAAACAGGAAAATAAAATGACAAAGAGTTGTTTTCTAAAATGTATTTACTACGTGCTACGTATATATTTACAGTCTTATTTATTATTTGTCTTGTGAACACGATATGATATTATGTTTGGCTTTCACGGTAGACCATGCTCATACAGTGACTGTAAGTTGTGAATAAATTAATATTTTATATTTACTGTAGTAACGTGCGCGACAAATGTACGAATAACTCAATACTCAATATAACAAATTTCGATAATTCTTTTTTTATTGGAATTTTTTTTCTTTTTTTCTTTTTTCATTTCAAGTCAGTTTTTTTGGTAAAATTTTAGATTATATTTAGATAAAAATATTTTTACCATTTTCAGAAAATGTTGTCCCTGATAATTATTTTACAATGCCTATCCGTTGAAAACAATAAGTTATAATATTATGTTATACCTATAACAGTAAGTTATAATATTATGGCGTTATTACCAGCACCGCCGCGGACCTGACAAGCAAGATATTATGTACCGATACTGCGCATTTTTTATCCAAACAATTACTTGCTACTTAATAATCATTATCTTCTTCTTCTTTCGCTGTCGATGATGCCTACCCATGTTGCAACAAGTCGAAGAAGCCGCCTGTATTACTATTCTAGGGTGGCGGTGGCCACTGACCCTCGGGTGAATCGTCAGCTTTTTTGTCGGCTAATTACAGCATTATTTTTATATTATCTAAATAAATTATTATATATTTAAGATGTAATACACAATTTCCAATCGTTGCTAATTCATTGCGCACTAAGAAAGAAAGGAGTGCAAGTACTGCAGTCGAATTTATTAAATACCAATATATATAATATACTTTCTTATACGCTTCTATTCATGATGAAAGTATGAGTATGGTGGCGAGTATGGAGTATGGAGTATGGTGGGTCGCTCGCGGCCGCTGTGGCTGTGTGCGGTGTTCGTGCTACAGAACAGATGCGGGGTGCAGCTGTCGGCGACGTCGCACTTCGTTGTCGGCGGGCGGCGGTCGGCTGGTGGTGGTGGTGGTGGTGGTGGTGGTGGTGGTGGTGGTCGTCGTGGTGGTGGGCGGGTCCAAGCCCTTGATCTCGAAGGGCCCCCGGAACAGCGGCCGGAACAGCCGCAGGAAGCTCTGGTACCGCACTGCCGAATTCTGAAATGTTAACGAACAGTACGTTAGTTTCTTCACATCACAGTAATATCCCTTATTATTCTTGACAGACCATGTCCACTGAAATTTTATTTGCTATTCAAGATCATCATTCAGTTCTTGCAGATGTTCACAATACAATAATCTACGGCTACTGTAAAATTTGGTATAAGAGAACAAATAAGGGATTGTCATTCCACAATCTTTATCGGCTATAAAAATATGCAAGCAACTCTTGGTAGTTACATTGCTACAATTGTGCAGAAATTGCAGTAAGTCATATCAGCACATTAATATTATTAGGTTACCTGTTACTTTCTTACGGATATCTAACGACGCACCTTTTCTGTTTTACCATCTACCTAGTTACGAAATATGCAAGAAAAATAAATCGATGTTTAGTACTGACCTGGATAACGTCGCCTAAGACCTTAGTGGTCCGGATAAGGAGCGACACGGATGGCCCAAACAGGTTCCCCGGGAAGTCCAGGCTGACCTTGTTCCGGTCGAACACCGGGATGTCGTCGGTGGGCGGCGCCTGGCGCAGCCCCCTCGGCCCGCTGGACGGAGCGCTGCCCGAACTGTCCGCCGGGCGACCCGCCGTGTCCGTACGGGTCACCGATCTGTCGGTCGACCTCGGCAGGCCCGGCTGTGTGCGGGACGTGGGGTCGCTCGAGGTAGACCCCGCCGTAGGGCTGGCGCTGGGCGAGGCGCTCTCGGTAGCGCGCTGCGATCTCGGCGCCCTTCTCGGCCGGCGACTCCACGTAGTGCCAGTCTGCACCACACAACTCGGTCACTGCGGCCCCCCTCCCCCCGCCCCGCGCCTCGCGCTCCGCACCCCGCACCCCGCACCCCCGCTAACACCTCCGATGGGATTGTGTTCTCGTGTGTAGGAAAGTGTGAGTAGGTAGGTATGTTGTGTTGTTCTGTTACATTTTTATGAGTAAAAATTATACATAATGCACGTTTAATTATAATTTTCATCTGTTTATGTGAGAATATAAAGCGTAAATTATGTTTTGGCTAAGTGGCACCTATTAGCAGGATAGAATTAATTACCTCGTACAGTTGGATTTGATGATGTCTATGGGAGCATCATTAGACCAGAGATTCTACTGCAGTTCCTTACGTAACTCCAAGCGACATTAACGTTTCCGACACAATGATAGAACCAGTGGTTACGTGTGGGACGAGGGGGACGAGGGGGACGAGGGGGACGAGGGGGACGAGGAAGGAGCGAGTGAAAGGCATTTCATTTGCTCGACGTTTAAAGTTCAGCTGACGGTGGCCGCGGCGTGCTGACACTTCCGAGTGCTGACGTCATCCCGATATCGCTCGTGTTATTATTATTGTGCGACGTAATCACAAAGCTTTGTGTAGCTTGATAATAAGATATTTTGCTGTTTAAAAGTAGAGATCTTAGTTTTCGTTTTTGTAAAAAATAAAACTATAATTTCACACTTTACTTGTATTCTATAATATAATGATTTTAAGGCCTAAATTTGGCAATGTCCACTTAGATCAAATACAAGGATCCATTCCGCTAGCTCCTCGGTTCAAAAGATACAATTATGATTGTTTTGAGTGTAGCTATATGTAATAAATATAATATATTATATCCATGTGTATATTACGTATAATATAATGATATAGTAGTTATTTCATATTTTGCGAGAGTAGGTAGATACATTTTCATGAATTAGTAACAAAATTTATTCCAACAAACAAACCACGCACGTGGTACTTTATGTAAATGATTCCAATAGCGATCTCGACATAGAAAACATTTAATGACAATAAACGTTACAATTTCGCAATAATCTCATTTACCTCTGCCTAGTGTACTAGGTTGCGAGTACGTCGGATTCCCCAGAGTTGAATGGTGTGGCTTCGTAATAATTTCAGTAGTATTGCGATTTTGTTTGTAATAGTTATAATAATAAACCACCTTATAATTTGGGAATATTTTTATTAATTCATTTTAAATATTATTCGTGTTAATTATCTTACCTTAAAACATTTTATCTAAATTCAACACTACCTCAGATAAATAAAAAAAAGTAGATAACTTGCCTTAAATTTGAGTGAAGTCACAAAAACTACGCTATTTTGTATTTACACGCATCACGCACACACATGTAAAAACTACGCAAGTTTTCTCGGACTATCGTTCTGTAACATACACGAAATATTGCCGTCCTGTGCAATAAGTAGAGCAAAAACAATGTAACATCGAGTAATGTAAATTTTAAACTAAACTATTCCTAACATTTTAGAGGGATTTGACCGAAATTTGGCAACTCGAACGATTCATTTACACACACATATTCCATTTCAAAATTGGTTACACTTTTTATAAGGAATGCTTTATCTACCTATTTTGTTTATCTGATATCACTACAAACAAATATAACAATGTAAAAGCTGTTAGTAGGGGATGAGGTTCCACCCTTTATCACCGCCCTACGCCTTCCTGTGCCACATCATACCGCTTCCCTACTCGGTAGGTTCAACCTACACCCGGCACCCGGCAACTGACGAAGTGGGCGGTGCTCGGTACCTCCCCCTCCCCCACCCCCGGGCGTGCTACGCGGCTACACTGGCTACGTCGCTACGGTGCTACAACGCTACAGTATTATTAACTTTGTGATTATAATTATTCACTTTGGAAGTTATCTCGTACTCTCATGTGATATAATGATATCAGGTGAAAATACACCGATTTATGTGCTTCATTAAAACGAAAAGTGAGAAGGACAATCATAAAATTGATGATGAAAGTTTCAAGATGAAAATGATAAAAAATATTTATTGATGATAGTGACTGAAAAAAGTGAAGTGGAATGAAGTGAAATGCGATGAAAGAAGTTTATTCAAGAGAGTGGTGACAAGTGGGTGACAAGTGGATGACAAGTGGGTGACAAGTGGGTGACAAGTGGGTGACAAGTGGTAGCGGATGGGATGCGAGCTGCAGCACGGCTCGCATGGCGGCGGTGCGGCGGTGCGCGGGCGCCGCTCCGGTACAAGCGAGTCAACAAAGTGCACATGAATATAATGACATTATTCAATTATAATATTTGAAGGTGATTTAATTTATAGTTATAGGAATTATTAAAACTTATATGTAGTTGTAAAATGAAATAATAAAATTAAATATATGGGGTTTCATAATATTATGGAGTTGTATATACATATGATACACGGGTTAGAGACGGCAGGAACTGTACAGAGAGGGGTTGAAGCCACTGCGGCTCGCTAGGATCAGCTGATAGATTCACATAAACAGTACAGTATAAGAATTCTTTAGTGAAGAAAGGCTCTATTATACCATAATGTCGTTGATTTATAATAACTACTTGAATGACTATACTAAGACTTATTAACTAAAATTACTCTCTTATCTTATCCTCAATACGTTCACGTATAATCTTACAGTTCTGTGAAAGCGCCCCTCGTCCACCCGCACACCACACACCATGTCCTGTACAAGCCGTCCCCCGAGCTCGACGTGACCCAGTGGACAGTGATGCCGTCGCGAGCTCACGGGCGGCCGGCGCCGTGTATTCGCGCCCGACGTTATAATATGATTGACCTACAGCCTCCAGCCCAGCACGCAGCTCAGACGATGTTCTGGGAGTGTTCAGGTCAGGGGACGCCGCGGAATGCAACAGGTGTATTCGGGTTGTTAGCACTGATCTGTATGGTGTTTATACTATGTTAGCAGTATTACATGTTTGGGTTAGTCAACTTACTTGTGTTCAGTGTGACTCGTAGCAGACGTCACACTGGAAGCACACACAAACACGCGCGCGACTGCGGTGATCCGCCTGGCTCTAGGCTCTACTAGGCTCTACTAGGCTCTAGGCTCAAGGCTCGAGACTCGATATAACTAATTAAGGTTACGAGTACCTACGTTACAAACTAAAATCATTATCACGACTAGTTCCAGCTATTTTTAATCGTTTACTGTATCAATTTTCAGGTACATTTGACTTTCTAATAATATTCAAAGTAATTATAATATATTATATTTACATACTTTGGTTCTAATATATAATATGGATCAGTGTGACAACAATTACCGATAGCAACATCTACGAGTATATCACAACATTGTAATCTGCAGAAGAAATATGACCACAACATGCCAAAGTCTATAAATAGTCTTTTTGTTTATTTATTTTTTTTGTTTAGACGAATATCAAAAATCTATGCTAATGGTAACTTAATGTCAACATGACTCAATATCATAACTATACTAAATTATTTATCCTAGAAGGCATGAAAGTTTTTTGTTTGTTTGGCAAGTATTTAATTATTGGATACAGTTCAGAGGAGTTCCACGAACTGCAACAGACTAGAGTTAACAGTATAATGTAAGTAGCCGCGGTCGGCGGTGGAACACTAACACTACAGTCTACACTACACACAGTGTTACTACGAGCATGCACTACGGTACGGGTTAGGTGACGTCACGCACCCGCGTCCACATCGTAGCAACGAGTCCAATAGTAATATAGATTTTATAGCTGCGATCGTTGCAAATTCAAATTTGACTCGATGTTTTGGTACATGAGGGCAGAGTAATGTTAACCGACCTTAAAAAAGGAGGAGGCACCTAATTTGGTCGTCGCTTAATTGCTACTTGAACTCTCCCCCCATGTAGGATGGACGTGGCGCGGGGTGCGGTGTGCAGTGAAACACAAATGGTTACAAAAAACGTATTTAATTACCACCAGAACTCACCTAAATCTATTTACATATAAATACAAGGCGCCGAGAGCGCGGCTGTCGCTCGGCCGCGGACTGTACAGGCGGCCGGGAGAAGAGGGGAGGGGGAGGGGGAGCGGGAAGGAAGGGGGATCACGATTCGTCCTCCTCGGAGGAGTCGACGGTCTCAACAGTGGCGCCCACGGCCGCGCCGCCGCCGGACGAGGAGCCCGAGAGCGACGTGACCAGCGACAGGATGGAGCCGAGCCCGGAGCCCCCACCTGAGCCTCCGCCGCCGGACGAGCCGCCGAGCAGCCCGGTGACGGCCTGGATCTTGGGCCCGAGCAGCTGCAGCTTGGGCCCGATGACCTGGCCCACGATGCCGCTCAACGACGCCAGTCCGTTGCTGGACGGCGCCTCGATCCCGTACTGCTTGTTGATCTCGATGTTCTGCTTGTCGAGGTTCTCTACGAGTCGCGTCTTCGCGTCGATGAGCGAATTGATTTTCTGTTAAACAGAGACGAGGGTTACTCGACCTGGCCGGTGGAGCGAGACGGCACGAGCCCGGCGGCCACTGGGTGGAGAGAGACTTACCCCGAACACGAAGCCGAGCACGGCGTTCTTGATGCCGAACTTGGCCTGCGTGACGCCCTCCAGCTTGCGCTTCTCACGCGCTTGTTCGTCGCCCGCGTCGTCCTGCACACACACACATACGTGCATCACTCACTAAACTACGACACATACACACCGACACACACACACACACACACACACACACACACACACACACACACACACCACACACCATGCACAAAACTGTATCGCCAACCACCACACCGCACCCACTACCGTTAAGTAATACTATTATAAATAAATACGAAGCACCACCACCACACCAGTGTCCACCTTGCGAACTCGTAAACTTGCGTACACTAACAGATTGAGATTAAGTTTTATTTGGTCATGTTTGGTTTTTATTGCAGTTATAAGTTTTATCCTCGATTTGCTAATAATTCAGTTTTACGACGGATTATAAATATACAGCATACCACAAAAACAGCTGAACAAAGGTCGTACATTTATTTGAATGCTTGATTGCATCTGGGAGCCATTGTATCTGCACGCGCCCGCTACCGTCCAGCACGTCGCGATCGACAGTGCGCTTATAATACCAGAGACAACAATATTTAAATTACACATCTTACACTGCTGGATTATGATGATGATACATTGTGATATAATTATATTAACACATTCGAATTTCATAAATGGTCTTATTTGATGTTAATCGGATCGGACAGCCGACGAGGCACCAGTAGGCCGGTCGGCGGCGCGGTCTAGCGCTCGGCGCTCGGCGCGGTCTGGCACTCGGCACTCGGCGCGGGCCACCTTGCACCTTGCGCAACACACTCGGGTCAGTGTCGGTACTTGTAATGTAAATTCCGAGAGGCAACACGAGTGTTTCTTTAACATTTGCAAGGCAAGAGTTAGGTGACCCACTACTAGGCACGAGTCCCTCCTCATAAGGCAACAGTACCACATATTAAATCTGCACGTCACGTGCCTTTACATACAAATGAAGGTTTTATATTCAGTGTTCTTAAAAAAATTGAGTACAATTTTATAACTACACATTATAATCATATAACGTGTATTATTATTTAAGTTTATGTAGAGACCTAGTCTCGGTGGAGATATACTTCACAAGCCTGAAAAGTATGCTCCTCTAGTATACGCTCCAATCACAAGAGGAGATCCGGTCCGTGCAGTAATTATTTTGATAGACATAATCAGAATAAAGATAAATTACAATCGTCGATCAAGTTGTAACAGTAAGTAATGGAGGATGTGTGTGTGTGTGTGTGTGTGTGTGTGTGTGTGTGTGTGTGTGTGTGGTGTCCGCAGCGACCTCTGCGTGTGAGTTTGCGCAACGCATCGGCGATGCGCCTACTACTAGCTTTACCCAGAACGCGATTGCCTCAACGCGCGTAGCGTCTCTCGGAGAGAATCATTATTAAATCCTGCGTGTTATGAGCTGGTGGACAGTGAACTGGCTTTTGCTCGTGAGCCATGGAGGGCTGCAGGAGCCCGTCACTTAACGCGTCCTTCAAGCTACTGAGTCTCCTGTGTGAACAGTGCCACCGCATATTTCGATATTGTTCCCCATTGAACCGGTCTGATGCGTAATATAATTGCATAAGGTGACCTTGACACCAACCATCAGTTCCATTTCACTGGCCACATTATATATAAGTAAAATGATTCGTTAATATATTCCGTAGATAAGACAACAGACTTGTGAAATCGGTAATTTTCATGCTTAAAAAAATAAAAATTTACCCAACCAAAAATACCTAAAATTACGAAAAAATTATTATGTTAAAATTATCGCCTGTCTATTTAAGTTGCATCAAAACTTTTATTATGTTACATCTAATCGAAAAAGCTAGTTCTTTTAATTACTATGGACTAAAAATATATGCTATATTGTAAACAAAAAGTTCCAATCATCAACTTTATCAGTAAAATTTTATCATGCAGCCTATGATAAAGTATTTACATAAATTGGGCACAAACCCGATAAAAAATGCAAAAATTAAAAAAAAATTGTGTCCACCCCCGCGGCTCAGGACAACGCTATGTTAAGCTTGAGTTACGAACTTTGAATCCTTCGCTTCTACTCTACAATCCTTCGCTCCGCTTTGGATTTTAAGAAACACTTGCCTTAAAAATAGATTGTATACATGCGTCCTTGGTAAACAATATACGTAATATTGTAGCACGTCTAATCGAATAGAATTACTTAACTTTTCTGTAAACGGGACTAAAAGCTTAAGCCGTGAGATGACCGATACTTGTAAAGTTATTAAGTGGCCGCTCGTATTACGATGTTCGCAACAATCAGAATGTTGGCTATCGGAACCTAATGGTCATTCCGTGCTAGTAAATTTACCAACAAAGAGACGTCCATTCCGCTGTCTTTATTAATAGGTAATGGTATAATGGCTATTGGAACAATAACTGCTTTGATTATCATTTCAGTTTCAAATTATTTACTGAAAACCAAGGCTCTGGTCTCAGTCCAGACCTAGCATAGCATTAGTGCTGCTAGTCTTTTCTTCGTTGTGGAACACCTGTATGTATTATTATAAAATCGGACTGTAACATATTTAATGTAAGTGACACCGCAGCCGACCACAATCACAATAGCGCCATAATATGTATTTCGTCTACGAACACATTTAATCAAGTTTTACGAGTGCGCTGTCCTCTGTGATCGGACAATGCACAATGAGGACTTAATTTACATTTGTAGCACATCATATTATTATTATTTACTTATTATATACGATTGTTAAATGTAGTAGAAGCTAAAAATTGGTATATAAAGCATTGACATAATACCAGTGATTTAATAATTTTGAATTAGCATTGTGTACTAACTCGTATTGAATACCGTTAAGATGTAATATTATAATATATAGGTACTGTATCGAGTACCGGCTACAGCACTATCATTTAATTAGATTAAGTTAATTCTTTCAATAAATTATCAAGTATCAACTTCCCAGTATCATTTACTATCAACTACTATCAACAACCCAACGTATTGGTTCCGTCGCAGCCCATATATGTACTACGTAAAATTATAGAAATTTACTTTACAGATAATAAAAAAATAATGTTATTAATACGGCACGAAAGTAATAGTTTCTTTGTTTTATAATATTTTGTAAGTGTATGGGCCACATGGTTTCTCTACGCATTATGTAATGCATGCGCATTATGTATTTGCAAAATATATTAAGCGTCGCTTTTTGAGTATCAAAACGATCGGTGTAAATATTGTGACATCTATTATACTATCAATTTTAAATATTTGTTATTCACGGCGAAAAATCATCGTTTGACAATAAAATTAAAATTATTGTTGTTCATGGCAGATGAAAATTCTTTGAGAAACGAATTAGCTAACGGACACAGTAATTTGTCAAAGAAGTCGTATTGTAATGCGATGACTGCGAATGATAATGAGTCTACTTTGAAAGTAGGCACAGCGAGTAACGAGCGGCGCCGGGGCCGCTGTCATTATGTACAACCTTCCGCCACGGGGACCCTGGCAGCTGTCAGGTTCAGGTCTCATTGTTCTGCCATGTGGTCCGTGGCAGTGTGTGGCAGTGTGGGCCACGCGGCGACGATCTGATAACCAGCAATTACCTCTCGTCACTTTTTCATTGTTCAAGTTAACGAGCCTTACACAATTACACATACTCTTGACTCGCACTGCGATGCACCCTAGTGTGCGGGATCATGATGTTCTCTTTATTGTTAAATTAGAAGTTCCATTCCAATGTTAATGCACGGTAATAAATAATAGGTAGGTTTAATTAATAATTTTATAGTTGCTATCGAGTTTTTGTTATTGGAATCAACTTTCCAAATCCGCAATACATTTTATTTTGCCAAATAAAAGAGTTATAACTTTCAGAAAATCGTATGAAAGAACAGAATGATCGTAGATAATTTAAAGTAGGTACAACCACATAATTCGTTGTGGCCCGATGTGTATGACCTAGATGCGAGCTTTTTATCTAATCCAATCTGTGCTAGAACCTAACGAGTGTATCTATAGTAACTAACTACAGTGCGTGCAGGGGCTGGTGGTAGCGGGTCGAGGTCGCCTGCTGGCGGCGACACGCGACCACACCGCACCACACCCCACCGCTAGCCGCTAGCCGCTAGCCGCTAGCCGCTAGCCGCTAGCCGCTAGCCGCTAGCCTCTAGCCTCTAGCCTCTAGCCGCTAGGAGCCAGTCGCTTTATCTAGCCTATTGCCTCTTTATATAAGCTCAGTTAAGGAAAGCGTCGATGACTCGCAGCTGAATAAAATTGAATCAGTACGACACACTCATAGAACAAAGTTGGTAGTGACAATACACCGAAATTGTATTTTTTACATTTTTGTAGATCTATCGATGCAGCTCTAAATATATTTTTATATCAAGTAGTTTAGGAAATATCCAATCGAATTTAGTCGTATCTGAATATAGGAATATCTGAAAATATCTGAAATGTGTCTTAATATAGATATAAAAGTTTTATCGAACAAAATCGCTAAAACGTATGCGATGTTGTTGGATGTAAAGCGTACCATTTCTGTTCGAAATTGACAGTTGCATAATTTACGCTATATTAGCTACATTAAATTGTTTTTTTATTATTTCAATCTTTAAAACGTAATATAACTAAGTGTCAACATAAAAAATGTTAAAGTTTATAAACTCATGGCTCACGTATGGAATCCTTCTTTGGGGCAACAGCGTGGATATACATTACGTTTTCACATTACAAAAAAAATGCATCCATATCTTAACAAATATTGACGACAGGGAAACTTGTAAACCGCATTTTATTAAAAATAAGTTGTTAACATTGACATCCATCTATATATTAGAGGCGTGTAAATTTGTAAAAAAGTATCCAGATTATTTTACCTTTTGTGATGATGAACCGCGACGATACCCGAGACGCCAAAAAAACACTCTGGCAAAAAAAAACAACCGACTACAAAGTTAAAGTTATATAGCTCCGGGCCATATGCTATGTGTATAAAAATTTTCAACAACTTGCCAGATGAAATAAGATTACTAAAAAACGACCTAAAATTCTTAACCCAATTAAAGCAATACCTTATAAATAAGTGTTATTATAACCTCAAAGATTATTTACAAAAATGACATTAACAGGAATATAAAATAGATCGGTCTGCTCCCACTACATTGCAATACCCTAAGTAGGGTTCATATGTGCCTCTAAAAGATGTAAACACTAACACCTATGTATCCACTATATGAGTGCAATAAAAATTTGAGTATTGAGTAACTTTTAGTGTGGTTTAGCGACATACGACGTTGTACTGTCATGGATATTTTTTGTCTTAAGTAGCACATAAGTCTATGTTTTATGAAGTAAATATAAATACGATTTTATTCAGAACGTCCTCCTGTAAAGTCGGAATTTTGCAGATATGACTTTGTTTTATGAGTGCGTCGAGATAATGGAAGATGTTCGGTGATGTTGGAAGAATATCCAAACACGGCCAATCTTTTCACTGCCTATATTAACAGAATGTTACTGCGAATGACCTACAGCTTGACCGGATAACGTGAATGCGTCATTAGATTGATGTTAAATTCGTTTACCTAATTAACTATGGTATGTAAAAAAATAAAAATCAATTAATTATGAATAGTGCAATAAATATAAGCGAGGTTTTTCATGGTAAGTTTTGCTTAATTAGAAGTTTTACATATTTCATTGCCTTGTTGAAGTTTGAATAGAGCTAAATTAATTTAATTAAGACTAGACTAATAATTAGAGCTACATAAAACGCAATATTTGTGAAAACCTTGTGAGAAATACGATCACTGTTCACATTTGATATTCAAACCTACGCCGCGTGACATTCAAGATATTTCAAACGATAAATAATATCAATGTAGGTTACTTGAGTGAACTTTGACACCAATATTATGAACGTGAAACTGTAATTGCCTGTAATTACTATTAGTGTTTGATGGCCGTTCGAACGACCACTCGCCTCAATTATATTATCTACTCCCCGACGGATTAGCCGGCACCGTTGCATAAAATCCGGTTGACCGTGAGGGCTAATGGGAACGACTTGAATTACATTTAACACCTGCCATTTACTGTTTCAGTGTGGGTACGTCGTGTACATTTTAAATCACCGTCGCACAAAAAATTGCCTTCTACACTTCTAAGCTCAGCGCATAGCGAAGGTTACATCCTTGATATAATAAATACAAAATAATCAGTTATTATCTTGTAATTTTGTATCGAAAATACGATTTAACAATGCAATTTTAGATGAGGCTCATTTGATTGCTATCCCTAACATAATGTTAAGATTACTTTTTGTTTTAATATAATTTATACGATTATAAATTAATCCACGCTGGGGTTATGTAACGAATCGTAGGTGAATTCGAAAGGAGGAGTCAAAACAACAACAATGGGTTATGAAGTATTGCTAAACGTCATTAACCCAGTTTAAACTACATACATGAAGCATTCGTGTTGTTTACGGCACAATCGTTGGCGTCAACAACTGTTGCCGTTATTTGCAATTATGATAAATAACACCCGTAAAGAAGTTATTTTGGGGTTTCTCTCTGTTCTGAGTGTGATCTCCTCACATGCACTATATGGACTATATGAGTTACTAAATGCATAAGGAAGAATGTTTCGTGTGGCAGCCACTTGGAGCACATTAGGGCAGCGGTCTCGACGGCAGCCCACGCAGCACGCGCGCCTCGAGTGGTGGCGTGGGTTCCGCAGTGAACGGCCCGCGCCCGCGACCAGTACACCTTCATTATGTAATGTACATAACTGATTAAAACATAATTCAATCACTAACGCCAAAACTAAACCTTAGCTATAGTTACTACTCATGTTTTATATTAATTACTGCGTAAGGACAGGGTCAACACGCGCTCAAAACATGGCATTGAATTTGGTCCGATTGGCCTAAAGCTCAGTAGGTACATAATAATAAATTATTTGACGAGACGATGCGGCGGTGCCTCACATAGTACGTAATAGATAAAGATAGATATGGTTCTAATTTCTGGTTGTGCTTATTCTTCATTTTGAAATCATTGATACGATACTAATTTTTGACGTGATAACGTCTATTAAAATGATGCCGGCCGCATGCATGAAAAAGCATGACTTATCTGAAAAAATAGTTTAGTTCAGTTCTAGATGGCGTAGTAGTATAAAGATAAAAGTTTCTAATTATAAGTTAATTTCCAGAGATAATATTATATTCGAGCACAACTTCATCAATGTTTTGTCATGATGTTGTCACGTTAAACTACCGTCTGTAAACCGACTTTACAGACAACCATTTTTATTTAAGTAGTTACTCGTAGCCAGTAAAAAGTTACTTGTGAAAAAACTAAAACTCAGGTTTTGTACCACGTGAGAAAACAACCCTTGTTTTCAGATAAATGTCCTTTAGGTAATAGTTCTTTAGAGATAAATATCTCGTAGACCAATAAAACAAATTCTCTACAAACACAGTTTGGTGTGTGTGGACTGTGGACGCTACAGGCCCGGAAGGAGACTCGGGGGACGAAGGTTGTAAAAATGTTCATAGATGTGGTTTAATATCTAATCCAGACGTTCAAATACGAGTATTATTACTTGCACCGTAAACTTCAATAAACGCATTATTATCGTGACTGTCCAAATCATGTTTTGTGATATGAGAGGTTCCCAGCACGTTGAGCAAGCGCGCGAGAACGCGATTAGCAAAAAGCTTTCAATGCACTCTCGCTTTCATAACGCATTATGTGGCTGCATCCCGCGGGGGGAGGGGGGGACGCGGGGGGAGGGAGGGGCGCCGGGTGCATAGTTCACCGAGCTTGTTCTGTGTCGACAACGTCCCACGATCGATTTCAATACAACAATTAACGCGGAACCTGGGACATTAGAAGTGATTAGCAAACGATAACAATTTGAGTCGTGCTACTAAGCCTAATGGAATTTGCATTGTTGACATATCACGTTTATTGCGTTACCACAATTATTTGTGTTACCGGCTACTGATTGTGATGGTGACGGATCGTGGTGGTGCTTGCTTCCGTCACAGGATTGCGCCAGTGTTCGAATCGTGTTAAAAGATAACATTACTTTTATAGTTTGTGAATACCTCAGATTAAAGAAATAAAAGGAATACATGTCAAATTTTAATAATCTTTTAGCTATCAGATAGGGCAACACTCTTATCTGCAATAGATACAGCTGGGGCGTAATATGATAAACAAGACATATTGTTTGGAAACTCAACATACATATTTATTGACATTCGCAGATGAAATGGTGATAAAAAGTCATGAATGAAACGGTGATAGATTCAAAAGATATTTTGACTGATAATTAATTCATGATTTTCATAAGACTTGTCTTATCTGCCATATTGTTCCCCACGGTACCATAAAAATGTTGCCGTCCGGATTCGATTTTTTAAAGTTTATTAAAAATGTACGTCTACACATTTTTATCCAAATGTAAATAGACGTAAGGTTTCGACACCACGCAGTTCTAGCTATTCGTATACTGACTGTGCAGTTAAGTTTGGTCGCGAGAGGAATACTGACGCCCCGTGTGATGTAAGGGCTTCCAGGTGTCGTCGCTCGACTGGACAGCCGCGGACCGCCCGCACGTGACTTCACTCTAAACGGTTGTTAACGCAGCGTTCACCGCGTCCTATAAGGGCAACCTTATCTTGAATCGGCGCGGGCTGCGGATGTTTTAAATTGCATGCACCGACTACACTTCAACCTAACAATAAAATCATTACATTTTACGAAAGCTGATGCCATCGATTTTATTTAATCAATACTAACATTTACGAGATATCCGTGAGAGGATTGCAATGGAAGGTTTAAGCAGCAGTATAATATTTAAGCAATGGGTTTTTCAGGAAGTGTTAATCATTGTCATGTTATCTATAAATCAACCGCAGCTCAGATACGATTTCTTTTAAGAATTTTTAAAAATACAACATTCGAATGCGAGGTCAACTTTGTTAATCAGAACATGTATCCGCTCAAAACAGAACGCAGACTTATCTCACGGTAAAAAATGCTGATCTAATCATAATAATGTGATACGTCCAGCACCTTATAAAGGTTCTACAGAGCTGGTCGACACGGTGACCTTGTTGTGCCCGATATTTGAGTCGGTAGGACGAGAGACGACTGGACTATGAATTTTTGGGATTTTGTCTCAATGGCGCCGAATGGCCGAGCCGCGGCGGCGACACATCATGCATACCGAGAGCGGATTACCTACCATACCACTAGGTACTTTGCATGACAAACGGCGGCTAGAGTGACGTAAATACCTATTTATTACTCGTTCAAGTATTCATAATGTCGGAGCTAATGTAACGAAACTGAGTCGAAGTGTCATTAACGAAAATATCTTATTACATTATTAAGGTGTACCTAAATAAAGTTACAGATGTTTATTGTGTAAATAGCCGAATAGACGAGCCACTTGATGGTATTAGGTCTTCGTCATGAAAATGAGCAATTTTTGGCCCAGCATCAGCTTGAACCGCATGTGTGAAGCGCGATGCTTACATCACGCCGCGCCCCGCGAGCACCGATACCGGCAATACCGGCGCACGAGCGGCACTGCGGCGTGCGGCGTGCGGCTTGCGGCTTGCGGCCGCGGCCGGGCTGGGTGTGTGCGGGACTGTGTCTGTGTGTTAGTGGATGGCGGAAGAAGAGCGGTGTGTGTTAGCGGAGGCGGCGCGGGCTGCGGAAGTTTTAAATTGCATGCACCGACTACGCTTCAACCTTACAATAAAGTCAGATCGAAACGTGGCCGGCGGCGATCAAGTCTAATGTTCATAATGAGGATCGATTTCGGATAGTTATACATTATGCATTAGGAGCAGCACTCGGGCACTCGGCGGCACTCGGCGGCAGTGCGGTGTCGCAACGCTCTCGACCCAGTGAGTGCGCGTGAGATTGTGTTACTTAATTGGCGCACTCGCGAGGATCGTCGTGGCGCGGCTCGGCGCTACCATGTCATTGTGGCTTGATATATTACGTCACCGCTTTATCATAGCTGACCCTTATTTCGGTTCGTTCACATGAAATCGAGCGGCCGACCTTGACACTGTGACCCGCGTGACATGTGAAATGTCACCGCGAGATGGCAGCTCTTCACTAGTTTTGCAAGTCGTCTTTACAAGATTGAAGCTGACTCTATTAAAGGTCAATAGCTCACAAAATCACAAAGTCCAGTATTGGTATTCTCAATGAGCTTTGCAATGCAAAGGAATATTTTCGAGTGACATTTGAGATGTCGGTGCAATCAGTAGAAGCGTCGGTCACATTGACATACATACACTTCGCTTTCAACATACATAATTCTTTACATAAGTAAACAATACGGTAATTTGGCCAATTGCACAATCCAAAATAAGCAGCGACTAGAGTATCTACTACTCAGCATTTCGTTCAGCAGAGAAGCCGACTTCATTAGAACCAGCGACGGTGGTTCGCCGGCTTTAACACATTTATCGACTTCGGTACTTTATCTATAAACTATGAACATTAGACTTGTTGTTATTAAAATTTGAAAAACGCTTGCAGACAGAGGGAAGCCTGGACCGCGGAGTATTTTCTTAATACATACTTAAATCAATCTCAAATATATTTTCAACAAAAACGCCATTACTTAAAACCTTTAAATATCCATTATGTAAGTTATGAGCATCTTTTCAAAAATATTCCGAGATCCAGCAGTAGTCAGTAATTTAAGTTAATCGTAATAATAAATTTAGTATTAAATCTAAACTTGGCCGAGTTTCTTATTACTACTGTAGTTAGTTATTTCATAACATTTGTAGAGTTCTTGAGCGTTGAGCTTTCCAAGTTATGAAGCCAGGAGTAATGAGGTAGCGGATCAGGCAGAGGTGAATGCGGCTCTCCTGACCACCTTCAACGAGGAGTACTATCTGATATGGGTCAGGAGGACGCGGCATCCCAAACCTCTACATAACCCGCTCTTAACTAATTGAAACGGTGGTCGCACTGATTCCTCGAACACCATCGAAAAGTATAGCGTTGTCCAGCCACGGAGCGATCTGTGTTACACTTCTTTATAAATGGATAGTTTATGTAAGGAAGTGATGTTCGGTGTTCGCTCCCCGGCGGCCCGGGTGGACAGCGGGAGGACAGCGGGTGGACAGCGGGAGTGTATCGGCCAAGCGAGGACTTACATCGAGCGGCTGCAGCGCGTTGTCGTCCTGCAGCTGGCGGCGGACGCGGGGCGAGGGGGCGGAGGTGGCGGGGGCGAGCTGCGCGACGAGCAGCGCGGCGAGCAGGGCGGCGAGCGCGAGCGGGCGTGCGGCGAGCATGGCGGAGCAGCGGGTACTGGCGGGTGGCGGCGGCGCGTGGCGCGTGGTGCGTGGTGGCGCGCGGCGGGAGGTCGTGGGGGGTGGTGGTGGTGGGTGGTGGTGGTGGTGGTGGGGACCGCGCCGTGCCGCCGACGGTAAACAAACATCGCTGCAGCGGCGGTGCGTGCGAACTCTTCACGTACGTGCAACAACTTTGACCTTGTTTCGATGTCCGCCAAAGACGATCGTTTTTAGGATTCCGTAGTCAAAGCTGAACCCTATCGTTTTGTCATTTCCGTCTTTCCGTGGCTTAATTCGTTCCTTTAACAATAACATCAAGACGAGTAAACTGCAGCCGCAGCGGGAAATAGTGCGAGTATGTTCAGCAGGACAACACTTGATTATTTTCCTCCATCAAAGCCACTAGTTTGAAGCTTATTTCGGTCAAGGTTGTTACAACCAGGGACTAGAATGTTACTATATTATCAGGATCATTACAAAAGTTCCACGAGCTGCCAATATGCCGCAGTATTACCACCGCCGGCGGCTGCTCCTTCATTCGCTGCTGACACCAAGGATGAACACTTATCGGCGGATTGAAAAACAATTAAAACAATACGGTTGCTTGTAGGTAAACACCAGAAACTTCTCACCATATCGATAGTAAAGTTTTGGTTGATTGATTCTGGTGCGTTATATAATACTGGTTTCATAGGTGTTAAATTAATTTATTGGTCCGTGACCGACGTCAGCGACGTCAGCGACGTCAGCGCAGGAAGAATTCAGGCCTTGATAAATAGAGGGGTAAATAGTAAATAGCCGTTTTTGGAGCGCCTTAATAAACTGTCCCGAATAAAAGCGACAGAAGCCGACTTACATGGTGGTACAGCATAGTGGTTTCTTTCTATCTCTTGTTTCTTCACTGACAACGCATCGGTGATCCCTTTGGTGTTTGCCGTGTTGTGCTCGTTTGTCGGCTAGTTACATAAAAACTCGCACTTGTTTGTAACATCAAGATGGACGTGGCCTGCACCTGCAGGTAGCGTATTCTGGGCAACTGTGAGTTCCTTTAGAACTTAGCTGTTGTTAATATCTGATATTATTGTCATAGTAAATAATCCAAAATTATCCAAATATTATTTTATATCAGTGTAGAAGGTTAATCCAATCACAAGTTGTGAATAGTCCAAAATGCATCGTTGAACAACTTAGTATTAGACACCCATTGAGGACAATGAGGACGCGGAGATAAGAGTGGCGAGGTGAGTCATTATGCAAAAGTCGGTGACATAATCGTAGAACCAATACAGAGTAGATACATATATTGTGTGTTGGTCGACGCTGGGTGCTGGGCGATGGCTGGGCAACGCGCCACCAGCCACGCGCCGGGAGAGGCTGAAGCTGTGGGCGGCGCGGCGGCGGGTCGATGACCTGCTGACACCAGCGCTGCAGCGCGGCAGTGGCCGACTGCCTTTGTTACTGATTTGCGAATAATAGATCAGACTTTATGCATATTACACTTATTTATATAAGGTAGCCTATTGTATTCGGTAAGGTTATAATTATAGCTCATTACATTATAAGATCATTAGTGCAGTTGGTTGGGTTCCTGTTGCCAAGGATTAAACTTATTACTTATTATACTTACAAGATTAAGACGTATTTGTTGGTAATGCTTTTACTACTATGCTAATCTGGTCATGCTCGCGAAACAAGTCATACGATACTTGTTCTACACATTCGCGTACCAATGATTTCATTTTTAATTTTCTTTTTTGTATTTAACGTCCTTGTAAGACAATTCCTGATCCTGTTCGCTTGGACATGAACCGATATATTGACAGATGCGAAGGTCACGCTGCTTGTACCGCGCACATAGAGATGATAATAATAAAGATGAAATAAAATCTAATTCGACATGGTCGTGTGTGTACAACCATAACGTTCATATCATAAATGTAAACTATGCGAAACACAACGAATAAAACCAATTAGCGAGCATAAATTGATAATTATTTTATTATTTCCTGACTAAAATATTTGTCTTTTAGTATATTATATAATTCGTTCATTTCTTTTTGTCTGACCTGTGATCATTACAAGATGATGTAAACGTGGTATAACTACTGGTCCTCAGATGCCCGTCAGAATAGGCAACTTTCAGTCCAACCGTTAGATGCTGTATTTTTCCAGTAATTAGAATGTACACACCATTACATGTGTGAGTGGTCCGCAAGGCTGCCCGAGCGCCGAAATACATTACAACGTGTGCACACATCAGAAGCTACTATATATGTATTTTTAACTTGATATTTTAACTTTACTTATTGATAGCTCATATGTTGGACAGTGGATGATTTTTATAATTTGAATATGTTAGTTGTGACCTTTTTATAACACTTACAATATTAAATAACATTATGGTTAAATAACAAATGTTCACTGAATAACGATAAACGATTTAACTGGCTTGCGGCAGTTATCTCCAATCATTTAAATCAATCAAGAGTGCTATTAAAAGCTGTTCATGGTTTAATGCGGCCAGTATAATCTCAGATGAAACTTAGGTTTATCTTATTTGTAGCTGCGGGCGCCTTCCTGGGGAGCACTCGCCAATAACCAATGCGCTTCAATAAATGGGGTTGTCATTAACAAAATTATCTCTCTAAAATCTTCCCCCCGCTGTGGATCCTACACGCTGCGGTGTGCACAATTGAAATATGCATTTACAAATACTACGTCGTTCGTGTGATTTAACAATAATTTAACTTTGTAAATGAAAGTAACGTCGAGATCCAGAGGTGGCACTGGAGATGGCCTTTGCAACACCTCGTTAATACATTTATAATTTTGATTTGCACGTAATGTATTGCGAAAGTCTCGATTGCCATTTGCGATAGAAACACGCGGAGCGGGCAGACGTCGCCGATGCAATACCAATATAATGTACAAAATATAAAAAAAAAATGTCAAAAGATCAATGTTACATATGTATATTCAGTTACAAAATATGTTTACCAAGTGTTTACTTTCTAAAAAATTCATACTAGTTTACTCACTTAAACTACAAGCTTCCAAAATATTATATAATTATGGTTTTAATATTTGTAAAACACGAAAAAATATGTGCAGAAATTTAAATATAAGCACATATTAGATAATTAATGATGCATTAAAAATCAAAATTTTTCAAAGTTGATTACATTTATATTGACATTATTTACAGCACGCGTGCCCTACAATCAGGCGTAAGATATACCTACGATCATACACGAACAGACTACACGTGTACCGACACGCACACACGCACACACACACACACACTTCGGAATTCATGACGTAAATTTTACGAGAAATAATGTTTTTAAACTAAATCAAAATAAAATCCTAATGGAGGATCATAAGCTCGTGAGACGAAGTGTGAGTACGAAGAGCGAACAGAAATTGAATGACGAGATCGGTCGTTCAACCAACTTGGATAATTTTTTCCTTTGCAGCTTGATGTATTCCCATTATAATATAGTTACCAATTGCAAATTAACGAGGGCATCACTTATTCCTTCCTCAACTTTCTATCCGTATTGGGTAGCTGTTCATAATTATTTTCGCCGCATGTTATGAGTCAAATACCTGCTCAATAGTAATCAGTGTCGATGCCAAGGGCTCCAGAGATATTTGGGACTATTCAGATAACCTAAAGTGTGCGGTATTTGTTGTTGTGTCATGCACCGCACCGCACCGCACCGCACCGCACCGCGCCATTCGTTGCCACAATCGCTCATTTACGTTAAGCACTTGCTCATTTGCCTAATTCTTGTTAATGAGTGTTTACATTAAGTTAAATGACTGACGTGAACGCGTTTTCGAAATAAAGACATAAATAATTTTGAGAACAAAAATAGGCTAATGTAGCTTGACGGTTTGCGCTGAAACAAAATATTATATTTTAAATATTTCTGTGCCTTCTGTGATAAGTGATCTAAGTCGAGTTGTACCCTTTTTGTGATTTTAACATAGAATTTTATAAGAAAATATTACGATTTTTTTGGTCTGACTCACGTTCTTCTATCTGCTATAGTTTTGGAGATAATTTTGTGCAAACTAATACGAGTATAACTGCTCAGGTTTTGTCAAAAAAACCGTGAATATAGATATATCTAAAGTTGTAACCCCTATAAATAATTGTTCTACAGATTGTTTTTTGTGCTTCGTGCTATAACTGCGATTATATTAATTTTTACATTTTATTTTTTAATATATTTATCGTGAATATTGATTTATTTAGAGTTATATCATTATAAATCAATACTGATTAGGGTACAGTGGTATATTAGTTTACACAAAGACAATTTATACATAGGTGCAACATAATTTAACAGTACTTGTATCATTTATCACGTAATATTAGCACACATTTGAAATAAAATAGGTAAAACTCACAGATTTTTCATGAATTACTTTAATATTATAATATTTACTACAAAAAATTAAATGAAGGGTGACAGTAAATGTTTTTATCCACAAAAGAAGGTACTCATGTTAAACCTAACTCACTTAGTTTATGTACTAGAATTTTTCATCCTCCTGTAAATCGATTTTTCACTTGTATCATTTATCACAGGAGGCACAGATTTATAGTTGGATGGAATGGTTTGTGGATGTTATATCCAAAGGAAATAATTAGTGATGCTTCCACTCTGCGCCCGTGTCATCTCGGACTGGAGCGCCCCCCGCGGTGAGGGGTGTGTGCTGTGTTAGTGTGTGTGTAGGATAGAACCCGCAGTAGTTGGTGCGAGCTGGCTTCGGTGCCCTTCCACCTGGAATACGAAGCCATGTCGCCACATTGTGTACACTTTGGTGACTATGGATTAGAAAGAAAGAAAGAAAGAAAGATTAGATTAGGCAAAAACTTCATTAATACTTTTAATGCCATAATTTTCTCACTAATAAACGATGGTAGGTTGTGTATGCGTTGCCGCCGGCCACTCCGGCAGATCAAGCTGCTTCGCAATCGTTTGTGAAACCGGAGCTAACGGTTGCTTCAACCAGAAAAGGTTATAGATTACACACGAGCCGCTCGTAAATAAAAACAATCTAATGACGTCACACCGAAATACACAACATCTCGCTTCGAGCGGGACGAGCACCCACGCTTGTGTCATAAAGGGATATTTTATCGCTCAAGCGTTAAAATGATCACAATGCAATATTTTCAATTAATTTACTGAATACCGCATTTATTAAAACTATAGAAGCTGTAGTGTCAGTGACACGGCGCAGGCCGCCGCCGGCCGTGGTGGTGGTAGCGCCAGCAGCAGCTTGTCATAATCAAATGACCAGCAACATGTTACAGTAAGGTCAGCGCGTTTCAAAACTACCGCGAGCGATGCCTCCTTTCTAATCCACCGCCGACAGGGCTGCCGCGTGCTGCCGCGTGCTGCCGTCGCGTCGCCTGCTCGCTATTCAATACTAATTAATTTAATTTACTTTTCAAATTATGCATATACAATATTAAGTGTTTAGTGTTGGGGCGGTTTAGAACAATAACCCCAACCCCACGCCGGATGGGTGTCGTAAGAGGCGAATAAATCCGGCCCGCTCGTGGTAGGGCCCCTCGAGGAATTATATTGGTAGTATTAATTTTAATTGTTAATTAATACCATTATTGATTTTATTATTTATCCATGGGGTTCGCCTGGATAACTACCATGCATGAGTCAGCCGCCAAATGACTCGTCGTGTTCCGGCTGGGGGCTTGAGAGCCAGTTCTTTCTTTCTTTTTCTTCTCTCTTTCTTGGCCGGCAACGCATCTGTGATGCCTTCGGTGTTGCTGATGGTGGTTGCTGATGTCCATGGGCGACGATAGCCACTTACCATCAGGTTGATCGTCAGCTCGAGTGCCGGCTATTTCCATAAAAAAATACTCTCTACACGTGAAATTGCTTAAATCTTAACTTACGCATACCTTATACGTACTTTTCGCTACGGTCTCTCACTAAATACGATCCTTTAAAGTCTAGAAAGCATGCGAAAATTCATAGCAATGAGAAAGAACACAATTATTATGGTTATTTATTTCCAAACTCGCAGCCCTGCGGCGGCATGTGTCAGTGTTTTCCTAACCGGAGTGTAAACTGTAAGGCTCTAGCAAACACTACGCGGGACCGTCGCAGCGTAAAAATCGCTCAAATATTCCATGATAAAAAGTATGTTATCTTATTATTATTATTATTATTATTTTACTTTAATCATTTCCATATTGTCTTTGATATAACATTCCCACTTTGGTCATCAAGGCGTTTATATTATTATAGCCCCGCAGTAAGATTCCATGTGTCGGGTCCCATAATCCCATGGACAACACACAAAGATAAGAACACACATCCAGGCCAAGAAAAGGAATAAAAACTCATCATTCAAATTTTTGCATCCCTGGGAATCAAATCACCATCATTAGACCAATTCTGTGACATAATTAGCATGTAGTTAATAATTATGTATAAGCATATTTTGTATGTAAAATTTCAGATCAATCAAACACTGGGGATTAGATTAAATTTAACTTGCAAGATTATATTCCAGTGAAACTAAATAAACGCTTTTAAAACATGCAAGGTTTGATGTATGTGATATCATACCATGTGATTTTTAGATTAGATAACAAAATAAAGCGGAGTGGAGCCGGTAGCGGTACCGAATCGCTCTGTGTTGGCGGTGCCTTACGGCGCGCGCGGGCGTCCTTCGCCGCTGAACCGCGCTTGGGCAACCGCTTCACTGCTTCATTCATACTGACGTGCACATTGTTACGAGACCGGTGACCGGCCGCCGTCGCCGTCCACGACACTTCTCAACATTAACTTGCCAGTGGAAAAATTTTACTTGCGGTTTTAAGTGGAAGTCAACAAACTCTTGCATATCTAGACCAGTGCCGATAATTTTTGAAAACAAAAAAAATTATAATAGGATGAAACCTATTGCAAAAGGAAGAGAATATAACAAAAAATAAAGGAAAAATAATTTACGGGCGATCTGAGGTCGGGAAGTGGGGGGGAGGGGGGGTTTAAGGGTAAAAAACGGTTTATCTCAATTTCCAGCAAAACTATAAGTCCTATGGAAAAAAGTTAAATGGCAAAGTTATAGGTAATAAAAAGGTCTACAATTTTTGCATTTACACTTTTTTACATAACCTCAAAATTTATGTGAAAAATTCAAATAACCAAGTTTTTGGTTTTTTATTTTAACCTTTTACAAAAATATTTCTTTTTCCACGAAATTTTGTGAAAACTTACCTTTCTATGTCCCAAACATATTATAATTTTTTTGATTTAAAATATTTATTTTTCCACCTTATTTTGACTTAATATCGAAACAGCACCCTAATTTTTAAACGAAAATTCATCCGTCAAAATATTCGATTTTTTTAAAAAGTCGGTGGGCTTTTTATTTGTTGAAATCTCTACTTTCTGATGGTATATAAAAAAATATACACTGCCATGTTAAATTTTCTCAGAAAATGCAATGAAACGAATGAAAATGAATAACAGTCTGACAATTATTTAGTTATTTACTACTACTCGTAATGGATGTATGTATAAAGTTACCTACCTACCACCATACCATACCATACCTACACTGACACATAGTTACTCGCTAAAACACCATATTTCCACCACCCACTTAAAAATTATAATCAAGTTTCTGCTACCAATATTTCATGGTCGATTTTAAAAGAATGATAACTAGTCAACTGCGGTGGTACAGAACGCAGCTTCCTCCATCAGGTGCGACCGTTCGACGTTCCGCTACCGACTGGGAGCTGGGCTTGGATTATACCCTAACAGTACCTGATACAACGAACCATCATTGTGACTGAATTTCCAACTAAGCTTGGCTTCAACCCATTAATGAATGACATAGACTGCTGAGCACATGTCTCTTCTCTTAGGGACGCTCAGAGCTCACTCCACCACGCTGCTTCAGTGCGCAAGCCGCACTATCTGAACTTACAAATTATTATTACAAATTTTAATTAATTTCGCCACATATTCTATTTACAAACTGTGACAGTATTTTATCTGATTAGAGTTGTTCCTGTTTTTGTAACTGACTATTTTATACTTGCTATCAGAGAAAAAATTAAACTTTGGTTTTTAATATAATATTATCTAAAGGTCACACGTCAGAAATGAATTAGTATATAAAAAGTGGTACCTACTCAGAATTATAGCAATAAAATATATGGATTAAAATCCAAGTGATAAAGATCTCATTCACTTGACTTGAGATTTATATTTATATACAATCTAATATACTAAATACGATGAAAGAAATAAAGCACTTAAAAAAAATTAAAAAAACAACTTTGTAAATAAACTTAAAAGAAAAAATAAGCCCAGTAGTTTAAAATATTGTTAAAAGTAATACTGAACAACTACACAACCCATTCTTCAACAAATCAAATCTTGTTTGTTTTTCCCAAGCAGCCCTGTATAATTTAAATAGGTTCCAACTTTAACCGACCGGTTAATTCTTCTATGGTATAGTTGTTCAGTATTACTTTTAACAGCATTTTAAACTACTGGGCTTATTTTTAATTTTAATTTTTAGTTTTTTACGTAGTCAGGTTAATTTAAGTATTATAAACTTGACCGTTAGTAGAAGCTTATATAATGAGATAGGCATATCCTTTTCCTGTTGTGTATGTTCCTCTCTTTCTACCCTATATACATCTGTCTCTTTCGCACACCCCACCACCAGGCGTGCGGGCTTGCCTGGAAGCCTCCGCATTTTGTCTTCATTGGCGTGAATTTTCCTGTTGAGTTCACATCTAGATACTTGTGTTCAAAAAATTATTAAAAAATACTGCATACTTCATTAAAATTTGTCGTAAGTGAAGTTAATTGTGTTATCTACATTACGACGAGGTCCACACGTAAGTTGCACAAGTATCTCATATTAATATAACGGTGTTACCGTTCGGTATAATATACTTATATTATTCTACCCTCAATATTTTACTTTACATCATTGTTGGTTTTATGGTTATTTTTAGATTCGTTATTCAAAAAGTGATCAAATATGGATAACGATGATCAGAACGAAACCATTGTCACTATGAATGAGGTTCCTCATGCTAGTCAATCACGTTTGCGTGAGACGCGATCCACATCCTCGAGCAGTAACAGTAGCAGCTCGACATCGTCTAATTCCTCTGAATCTTCGCGAGATTTAAGGAAGAAGAAAAAGAAGTCGAAGCGTCGACGTTCTAAAAAGCAGAGGCAGCATGATCGTCGTCTTATAGAAAAATTATCTAGTGATGTAGGCCAGTTGCAAAAAACTGTTCAGTACTTCGAAAATAATTTACGTAACAATTGTGATAATGATAATGAATCATTTATGTCCGATGTTAGCCGCGAACTTTATAATGACTGTTGCGCTTCGCAAGTGCCTTTGACTGACAAGAATTTTGACATACCCGATTTTTCATTCGATATCGAGACAAAGCTTAAAGATCCCTCGGTTCCAAAAACTCCTGATGCATTTTTAAAAATGTTAGACGAAGTTCAACGGTTTGGTAATAGCGCATGGTCCGAAATTAGATATTCTGAAACTCAAAAATTATACAATCATTCACCCGGATTTATCGAACTCGAAACAAACGAAGAGGTGAGGGCATATGATAACATACGCCATTTGGCTTATTCCGATAAATCATATGCGGCAATCACTTTCTGCATTTTAAAGCAAAAAGAAGTTATTTTGCATGGCCTACGTAATTTAATTTCATGGTCTAGATCTCCTAACGCTGCTCTTGTTAATCTGAACGAAAAAATTGATGAAATTTTCCTCAAAGGCGAATTTGTAAAGGTATCCCAAGATCTTTTACAAATGGCTTGCGGTCACAGAGCTGAAACCATAGAAATGAGAAGGGATGGCATCCTTAAATCAGTTAAGGACTCATTAATAAAAGTGTCATTAAATAAAATCCCGCCTTCGAATACTCATATTTTTGAACCCGTAGCTTTTACATCTGCATTGGAAAAAGCAGGTGGGGTTAGAAAAACCTTCTGGCCGGTTAACCAAACTTATAGTGGCAATGCTTCGCGAGCAAAGCCCTCATCTGTTGCACGCCTCCCCTCGCAGGGGTCAGCACGTAATCAATTACCATTACATGGTCAGGCTGGTTGTTGTCATGATCACCATAACGTTGTGCATAGCCATTACAATCAGCCCTCGCAGGGCTTTCAAAATACTTTCCATTCTCAGCCCAAAGCACAGAGTGGGAGCAGAGAGCAGCATAACTATAATACTAATTATAGAAATACTTCCTTTCGATCTCGCGGATCGATACAATGTGGACAGCCACAAAGAGGACGTAAGCGTCGCTTCTCACCGCCTGGCTATAAAGGCAATAAGAAACAAAAACAATGACTCGCGGTCGATTCACTTCCAGGCAGGTCAACTGGCACATCATGTCAGTCGATGGAGGGAAATGGGAGCTTCAGATGTGGTTATAAAAATAATAACAGGGTATCGCATACCCTTCTTACAAAAGCCTCCCTTGATTTCACCAAATCTAATAAGCGATCGTCGTCGCACAATTCAGTCGGTCGAAATGGACTTAATAATTCGTCAAATGAAACAGCAGAGAGTTTTGGTCACAGCAGATTGCTCTCCAAGCTTTGTGTCCCCAATGTTTCTAGTACCAAAAAGCGACGGCTCATACCGGCCCATATTCAATCTGAGGTCGTTGAATTGGTATGTCATAACAGGTCGCTTTCGGTTAATAAACATGTACCGCGTGCCAGAGTTCATTCAATCTCAGGACTGGATGTGCAAAGTCGACCTATCGCAAGCATATTTCAATATACCGATAGCCCAACGACACAGACGGTTCCTGCGCCTCCTATACAAGGACGAAATCCTCGAAATGACCTGTCTGCCATTCGGTTTAAGCACAGCGCCGAAGGTATTTGCGTGTCTCACAAACTGGATAGCACAAATTCTTCGAGAAAGAGGCATCAGGATAATTGTCTATCTGGACGATTTCTTACTTGCACACCAGAATCCCCAAGTGCTGGCCGAGCATGTAACTGTACTTGTAGAAACATTAGAGTACCTCGGTTTCACAATAAATTACGAAAAATCTGCTCTTGTTCCACAGAAACAAATTACTTTCCTAGGCATTGTCTGGAACCCTTGGAACAATTTCAAAAGTCTGCCAGCAGAAAAGTCAGCTGCTGTGGTCATCAAGATATCCCAGGTTTTAAATACGGGCAAAGTATCACTGAAAGAACTTCAAAGCATTGTAGGTCTCCTAAATTTTGCCAGTTTTGTTGTACCAAGGGGCAGACTGAACCACAGATCAGCACTAATGTTTCTAAATACCCTTCTGAGACACCCAACACAGGCCAGGTACGCTCTGCCTGGCGTAGTCTTAGAGGAAATGCATTGGTGGCTGCAAAACTGTCATCTTGCTTCCCTGATTCACATACCGCCAACAACGCATTTTCTTGCCACGGATGCCTCGGACACCGCATGGGGAGCTCAACTGAACAATCAGGCCATGTCAGGCAATTGGGAATTAGAAGAGAAACATCTTCACTGCAACCTAAAGGAGCTGCTAGCAATCCTAAAAGTCCTAGAGTTAGAGGCTGCACAAATGACAGGAGGATCGCTTCCCATTCAATCAGACAACCGATCTGCGGTAGCTTATTTGCGCAACGAGGGCGGGACCAAGTCCCAGTCACTCATGAAGCTAACTCATCGAATCCTACAGATTCTAGACAATTATCAGATTCATTTCAAAATATATCATATTCCGGGGAAATTCAACAACCATGCCGATTGCTTATCGAGGCACCGACGACCTCCGGAATGGCATCTACTTCCGAATTGCACAGAAATGATATTTGCAAAGATGGGGACGCCCGTGATCGACCTATTCGCGTCCAAGACAGCTCGAGTACTAGCGAACTATGTAACCTTAGATTTCAACGACCAGAATGCGATGTTTCACGACGCGTTCAGTGTAACGTGGAATTTCCCACTCGCGTGGATATTTCCGCCACCGTTTTTAATCCCCCGGGTATTGATGCACCTCAATCAAGCAACAGGCTTGTACTTGATAGTAGTGCCACGGTGGGAGAAGGTGTTCTGGCGAGCGGACCTGAAATCACGAGCGATTGCGGCTCCATTCACCTTAACGAATCTGAAACGGTTTCTGATCGACACAACGACAGGGTTACCCCCTCCCAAGGTTCAAGACATGATTTTGGAAATTTGGAAATGTGGGGGTGGGGTGACAAAATAAAAAATTGGGATCCAGATCAAATTTCTTTATTAAAATCGTCATGGCGAACGTCCACTCTGAAAACCTACCGAACTCCCTGGAATCGCTGGTTGTCATGGTCGAAACATCATAACATAAATCCATTTCATCCCGAAGGATCTGAACTTGCACAATTTTTGGCAGATTTGCATCTAAAATTTAAATTTTCTTACAATACAATACTTCTTCATAAATCAGTAATTTCCACACTCTGTAACACAGAGTTGTCTGGTAAGTTATCTGAAGATGTACTTGTAAAGCATGTCCTTAAATCAATATCTTTAAAAAACCCCAAGACACCGAAACCCCCTGTTTGGGACGTTGACACACTGACCACTTTTATGAGTAATTACTCCATTGAGGATTCAAATACCTTTCAGATTGTTAGACATACAGCAGCCTTGTTATGTCTTTGTTCAGGTCGCAGAATCCACGACTTAACCCTGTTATGCGTTGACAACAAACATTGTTCTATTCAAGATGACTGTATAGTTTTCTGGCCCTTGTTTGGGTCCAAGACCGACTGTAGACATTATAGGCAATCAGGCTGGAAGCTTTTAAATAATTTAGAGAATCAAAATTTAAATCCCATTTACTGGATCAATAAAACAATAAATATTTTAAATGATAGGCGTAGAAACTCTGGTTCTACAAATTTATTTATAACCTTGCGGGGTAAACCATTACCTGCTTCTCGTACCGTCATTGCAGGATGGTTTAAGTCTCTTCTAAAGGAAGCAGGCATCTCAGATACCCCGGGAAGCGTACGCGCCGCTGTTGCTTCCAGAAATTGGATAAATAATTTTTCTATAGAGGAGATTTTAGCTAGAGGCAACTGGAAATCGGTAAAGACTTTTCAAAAATTTTACTGTCGTGAAGTTATTACTTCTTCGAGCACTAATTTAATTGCCAATTCTGTTACACCTCTGTTTGATTCGGCACCTTGATTTTTTATATTTCATACGTTACCTTCTGTTCAATATCATTATCACAGTACCTAAGTTGTAGTCGATGGCTAGACCAATTAAGTATTTATTTAATTATTGATTCAAATGATTTACTATGTTTAAGTATGTAATTACAATTGGATATTAAAATTATTATTTCCTTTCGCACACGCATTTTTTATTCTGATACTCAAAATAGGCACTATAAACCTAAAATAAACCTAGTCACATTGGCGAATGCTTTCCACCAGGCGATAACAAACAGGTCTCATTATATAAGCTTCTACTAACGGTCAAGTTTATAATAGACTCGTTTTACCTGAAATAAAACGATTATTATATACTTACCTTAGTAGAAGCTTAGTTTTAATTTCTGCCTGGTGGCTTTCTGAATTCGACGCAATGAAGACAAAATGCGGAGGCTTCCAGGCAAGCCCGCACGCCTGGTGGTGGGGTGTGCGAAAGAGACAGATGTATATAGGGTAGAAAGAGAGGAACATACACAACAGGAAAAGGATATGCCTATCTCATTATATAAGCTTCTACTAAGGTAAGTATATAATAATCGTTTTATTTCAGGTAAAACGAGTCTATTTTATTTATTTTACACTTTTTAATGAGGACTCATTGACTTTTTTAGTGAACGAAAATGTTCATTTCATTAAGGGGGTTAATATGTTAGTGAAAATGGTTGTTTAAATAACTTTAAATCGTTACAAATCCTAAACTGTTACTTAAAATGAAAAATGATGAAATGAACCTAAAAAAATATTTTTAAATATCTATTCAACGATACCCCACTCGATAGGTTTTGAGAAAAATGTTTTGAAGATACAATATTGCGCCAAAAGACGGCCAGTTTAATTTTTTTTTTAATTTTGATTTACCTACCCAGTGTCACATTCACAATTAAGCCAAATCTAACGGCACCTTTCAAACTGAAATCGATGAAGCCGTTTAGGCTACAGAGCATGCCAAATAAATATACATACATATACACTCGAAAAACATAACTCTGATGTAAAATATAAAGATCCATTTGATCCTTTTTAAATTTATTTCATATAAGTGTTATAATAAATTTTATGTGCCAAATTGATTATTATTTAACGGCATCGCGGCGACACTCTCTAGTTCATAAATCAATCCAATAGTACAATGTGTATGTGCACAATACAATCCAACACGTATTATTTATTCATGCAGAGCGGCGGCCGGCGAGCGGCGGGCGGCGGGCACGCAGCGGGCACGCGCCGCCAGTTACTTCCGTGTTTCAATTTGAAAGCGGTACAAGCGGTACACGCGGTACACTACACACTTGGAGCTTGCCTGAATCCTGTCTCCAGTCACTGTCTGGTTTAATATAAACAATGCATTATAAATTATTTATACATAAATCATCGTAATTTTCGAATCCGTTCAAAAGTTTTTATAAAGCAGCATACAATTACAAACAACTAGTTTGGAGTAGGACCTACGTCCAGGTAGCCCATATCTAATAGAGCTAATTATTTAAACAATATCATCAAGATTATCTTATCTTGTAATACTGACACACATATGTAATTTAATGTTGACATTGCATAGTGGTTTCTTTTGGTTATAATTTGCATATTTTTTAACTACTCTGTCGAATTGGGGACACCTGTAATGTTAGATGTAGTGTAATTTTAATAAATAAATAAATAAATATTTGTCGTCAGCGCCGTCAGCACATAGAGCTCCAACATCATCATTTTACTCAAGACTCCAGGATTTAGCTCGTATATATAATATTATAAATAGTAGTTAAGTGTTAACGTCCTCCGTAAACACATTTCCACATGACATTTTTCTTCATAGAAGCAATAAAGAGAATTAATAATATCAACATATCCACGAAGATTGAATAAAGGAGTTTATTGCGGACCGGATAGCTCGGATTGAAATTATTTTCAAACAAACTACTACATGTACGAGTATCAATGTTGAGCTGTTTACTACGAGGAGTAAGTGTTTGTATAAAATGCATCTAATGAAAATAAATGATTTTGTTACGTTGTTTGCACATTCGCCGCATTACATAAGCCAATTCGGCTGCGAGATCGCTGCGGGCTAATCTGTGATCAGGGTTTTTTCTTACAACGCGGAAACTGTACACAAGTGAAAGGATTATTGAAGATGGTGTGAATCTCACTGTCTCCCGGTCCGCGGCCGGCCGTTTGTCTCGTCCGAGATCTTAATATACCGCAACAATGACTAAGTGATGGTACTGGTACCCAACACACTCCGACCTGAACCGTGCTGGGTCCGGACACCATCACTCACAAACCTCAGGACCAGCAACACGCTTCACATACATATACCTAATATAAATTAAAACGATTTTTCAAATTTTGTCACATGTGACTTTTATAAAAATATTCAATCGTTTCTATCGTGTCACTCACAATCCCACATGAGTTATTGATCTCATAAACAAGGGAGTAAAATTTCTCTTATTTTAATCACTTATTTCTACTACCACTTCCATCGTTGGACTTTCTTCTCGCCTCTAAAAGACCAATAATGCCTCTTATGACGTATAATCTTTACTAAGCTATCGATTATTACACTACCTTCTTACTTTGGAATAATATAGGGAACGGCTGTTAGTAGTGGGGGGAAAGTTGATCAGGAGTTATGATCTAACAACAACATAACAATGCGGAAAACATTAAAGTTAAAAGGGACATAGTAATACACCCGGCGGCGGAGACACAACTCTATATTACAGCGTATTATATTGTCAAGTAATTTTGTGTTTGAAGGTAAACATACACGAGAACTGGGGCGTGACTTCCCCTGACTGCCGTCTGCGTGGGCTGTAGCTGCTGCCGGCCCACAGCCGCAGGATGGAGCACATTTATAATATCACACGGTAACACTAACGTCCGACTCATTTTATATTGGCTTCCTTTTCATCCCATAGCTCAAGTTAAATATTTTTGTTAATGCATTAACCATTTGATTATCGCACAATCTTAGCATCACAAGTTATTCATACAGTTTGCAATAGCTCAACTCCGACCCGCCGACCGCCGCGCCCTCTGGCGGTCACTCGGCGGTCGGTTGACGCAACTTGTGTTTGTGTGTAAATTTTCGCACTCTGCCCTGTGTTACTGAATGTCAATCATGTATATTGTATAACTCAAGACAGATTTTAGATAATATCAATAATGGATGGACGTTTCTAAATAACATTTCTTACAAGTATTGTTAGCAATTATTGTGCAATAATGGGTACATAATACATTTTGTAGACGATCATCAAGTTCTAATGTAGTACTTAATTGTTTTCGGCTGAGTTCAACAGTAACAACACTAGCGCCAGTCGGCCGCTGCGGATGAAAGTGTGATCCAATGTTAATCTAACTTTAAAGTCACTATTAGGAAACGATAACAATATTTTTTTACTGGCATACTAAAATGTTTGTTATTTTGTTCAACTGCAAGCGGCATGCGTTGATGTCTTTTGTAGCGAGCGAGCGATGTGCGTGTGGCGAGCTGGACTAGCCCGGCCGCATATTTGTAAATACCCGACGCTTCAGCTTGTCGAGATGTTTCGGCTGCCGTTCGGTCGCTTTTAAATACCTGATGTGTCGTTACGATGCGTTTGCTATATACCACACGCATACTGGAATAATTTGGTAATAAGAAGTTTTTATAATAAGTTTGGTAATATAAAGTAGTTCGATAGATCGTTTTCTACGATCTTCTACTAATCTAGCCCTAAGTTTTCCACAGTGTTCTACTACCTTCTTTGCTAAATCTTTTTCAGCTAGGGCTGTTCAACTTTGTAACTCATTGCCGCTGCCTATTCGCCGTGCTCAATCAATAAATACTTTTAAAAGCAAAGGTAAAGCGTACTTTCTTTCGTCATAAGCTTGAAGACCACTTCGCTATAATTGCTATTATATTACCTTCTTTCTAATTTTATAACATTCTGTATATTAACTTCATTCATTCACTAGCACTCGTACACCACTACTTTGTCTCTTTATTAAAAGTGTCCTCTTCCCTAAGGTTGCCTGGAAGAAATCGCTTCTTAAGCGATAAGGCCGCCTGTTGTACCATTATAACTATTAATAGTATAAGATGTTACTGTATATTGGTGTACAATAAAGAGTTGTTGTTGTTGTTGTTACCTATTGATTCCATTTCAGTTCAGAGGTTTTTTCACGATGGGGGGTTTCGCCATTTATATTTTCCATTATTATAGTTTATTTATTTATTTATTTATTTATTTATTGCCATAAACGTGTGATAATTTTACAGGATCTTATAAAGCAACATAGTGTACACACGACCCAGGCTGGGCACGGCAGAAAACACATAATACTTATTCCTTGAAAACAATTTTAAATGTTTACAATTTAAATAATAATAACGAATAAACACAATTATAGTAATAAAATTATAAACGCTGCTCGATATGTCAATTATTGGTAAAATTATTTAAAACAAGTAACATTTAATAAATAGGAATGAAATTTGATTATTATATTAATTAAATTATTATAAAACATGTTTAGTTGAAAACAATTTTTATACATTTATTATAAAATTCCTACTGACTTTTTTCATACAAAAATTCATCAATGGAGTAATAAGCCTTGCTTACGAGGAATGATTTTAATCTGGTTTTAAATAAATTATCGGTTTCTAAATTTTTAATATTTTCCGGAATTTTATTATAAATCTGGATGGCGCGATATTGTGGACTTTTTTTGAAGATCTCTAAATGGGGTTCGGGAAGTAATAATTGGTTTTTTCGTCGGGCGCTAGTTTTAAAGGTGTATTGGAATAAATTAGACCTGACATGACATGCGATTTCTAAAATATAGATGGAGGACAATGTAAGTATTTCGTACTTTTTAAAATATTCTTTGCAACTGTTTGGTTGGTGAATATTAGCAAGAATTCGTATTAGTTTTTTTTGTAAAATGAATACGGTTCTTGCATCTGTGCTATGGCCCCATAACATGATCCCGTAGCGCATGCGGGAGTACGCATATGCGTAATATGCAGATAACGCGATATCAAAGTTTGTATTTGATTTTAAAATGCTGAAGGCATATATAAACTGACTTAGTTTTAATTTGATTATATTAATGTGCTGTTTCCATGTTAGGTGCGTATCTATAGTAATTCCTAAAAGTTTAAAATCACTAACTTCATTGACAGATATAGACTGTTTGACTCGATTCAAGTTTAATAATTTCTTTTGATATGGCCTAAATTGTATTAATTTCGTTTTTTCATTGTTAACTTCTAAATTATGTTGTTGCAACCAAGTTTTTACTCTATTAAACGTGTCACTTATAATGTCTATACTTTCAGGATTATCTGTGCATCTAAATAATAACGATATGTCGTCTGCAAAAAGGACACTCTTTATGTCTGTTAATATATCAGGTAGTTCGTTTATATAAATGATAAACAAAACGCAACCGAGCGTACTACCTTGTGGGATAGACCAATTTGTTTCTCGGATATCCGATTCTACTTGCATTATTTCGCCTGTATATTCATTCCAATGATTTATTTGTACGAATTGTTTTCGATCAGATAAGTATGATTTAAACCAATTATAAGATTTTCCCCGGATTCCCAAGGAGTTTAATTTTGAAAGTAAAGTACTATGTGATACTTTATCATATGCCTTGCTCATATCGAGTAGTAATGCGACTGCATAGTCCTTGTCATTTATGTACCTATACGCCTCCTGGAGAAAACTGTACACGGCTTTTGTTGTCGATCGATGTTTACGGAAACCATACTGATTTTCACTCAATAGGTGAAACTTTTCGAGAAAATTGTAGACACGAATTATCATAGCCTTTTCGAATATTTTGGACACAGTTGGTAGAAGTGATATTGGTCGGTACTGATTTAAGTCCTGGGCGTTACCACCCTTTTTGAACAACGGCTTAACTTTTGCTATTTTGAGTTTTTCAGGGAATAACTCTTCATCAAACGATTGGTTCACAAGTAAAGTTATTGGTTCCGATAATTCATTACCGCATTTTTTTATTAGTATTGGCGGTATTTCATCTATCCCATAGCTGTATTTACTGGGTAGGTTTCGGATGATAGTATATATTTCTTGTTTTGTTACAGGAGCTAGGTACAGAGAGTTAGTCGATTGGGTTAAAACACTAGGCGGCTTCAGGTTCTGTGGGCTATAACCAATATTCGCAAAATAATTATTAAAAGAATTTGATATAATATTTGGATCGGTAATTATGTTAGTATTAATATTTAATTTCAAATTAGTAATTCTGTTTGATGTGGGTTTTTTTGTTACATTTTTTATTATATTCCACATTGATTTTGTTTTATTTGACGATTTTTTCATTTTTTTTATATTGTCTAGTTTTTTAGATATTTTAACGCAACGTTTAAGTACTTTTTCGTATATTTTGTAGTGTGATTTAAGGATTTTATGTTTAGATTTATTCGTAAACGCTTTAAGAAGCCTTTTATGTCTACATGAAGTTCTTAAACCAGTTGTTAACCATGAATTTTTTCTTTTATTTCTAATTTTTATTATTTTTTTGGGTACGTGTACATCCAGAAGCTCTCTTATTTTATTTTCAAATTGATAATAGTTTTGGTTTACGTCGTGGGATTTTAATAGGATGGCATTCCAATCTAGTTGCTTGAGTGCTTTTTTAAAGTTAATTATGTTTTGGTCATTAAATATTCGTTTTGATAAAAAAAGTTTGTTCATAAAATTCGTATCAGTGTTTGTCTTAAATTTGTAAGTTACACTTTTATGGTCCGATATACCTTGATCGCATACATAAATATTATATTCGTGATAGTTTGTGAAAATTAAATCTATGCATGATGTTGACGAGCTAGTTGTTCTTGTAGGTTCCGTTACTACTTGATGAAGGTTACATTCCAGAAATGATAACACCATTCTTTCATAATGTATACTATTTCTATTTTTATCCAGATTAAAATCACCCCCTATTATAATGTGTTTTTTGGCACACACTAATTTAATTTTATGTAAAAGTTTATCCAAGTATTCAAAAAACATATCAATGCCGCGATCCGTACGATAAATTACAACAAGCAGTATATTAAGTTTTGGTAATTCGACGGCACTACATTCTACGACATAGTTTACTGATAGTTCTGTTATATCAATCCGTTCTACATACTCAGTTCCTTCTGGTAGAAGAATGGTGACTCCCCCTCCCTTGCGGCTGTGACGGCAGTAAGTGGCTGCGTACTCATACCCGTTTATTTGTGTTGCACTTATTTGTTCTTCTGTTATCCACGTCTCAGAGAAGCAAGCACCATCATATTCATTTTCATTTAGGAAGGTTTCTATAATATGCGTTTTATTTTTTATACTCTGAACGTTTTGAAAAACGAAACTCACGAAAGGATTTTTTTGAGTTATTGTTAGTAGAATTTTGAGTTAATTTTTCGTTTGCTTCGCTCGTGTTATCCTTGTTTTGCTCGTTTTCTTTCGTTATTTTAGCTTCATTTGTTTGTTTTTTTGTTACTGTGTCATCATGTTGTGTATCGCTTTCAATGTATTCCTGTCCGTTAACATATAAAATATTGTTACGAATATAAGCTCGATGCCCTTCATTTCGTTTTTCTAACAAAATACCTCTAATTTGTCTACGACGTTTCACATCGTCTTGGTTTAGGAATGGTGATATGGATAGGCCGGTGTTCCTGAAAACCTGGTTATTCTGTAGTATGTATCTAGTTAATCTTTCACTTAATAGTTTTACCACAACCGGTCTTTTATAGCTTTTTCTTCCTATACGATAGATATCATCGATGTATCCAGTTACATTAATATTTAAAACTCTACTGAATACTTCTTGAATTTTTTTATATACCTCATCTTCCGTCTCCCTGTAATTTTCTTCCAATCCATAGATTACGATTCGATTTTTAATGTTAGTGCAACTGTTTGATGATATGTTTTGGATTTCATGTTTCAGTGTTTTGTTTTCTTCTTCCAATTTAGCAATTTTTTTAGTTAAATTTTCTATATCTTGCTTCACTTTTGATTGTTCTAGAGTTATCTCCGTTATTTGTGTCGTATTTTGAATTTTTAGTTTAGAAAGTTCTTGAAAGATAGAACTTTTCAATTCACTGATAATGGACTTTTTATTTTTGGCAAATTTTTGATCCAGCATAATGCTAATTTGTTCGAGTGTTATGTTATTTTCAGTCTGTATTTGCAAGTTCATGGTGTCCTCATTCTGGAAGGTAATATTCATAGTATCGCCTATAATAGTTTGGTCATTCATCACTTGTTCGTCTACACTTATGTTTGGGTCAATCGTATGTTCACAAATTCCTAATTTAGCCTGAGATCTCACGGGAGTGTTATCCTTTGTCCTTCGTCTTGTTATGTTTGAACACTCTGGACAGGTCCACGCACTGAGTAGCTTAGTTTTGTGTTTCGTGAAATACACTTTAGTCATATTTAAGCACGAAAAATGGAAGGTGCCCGTGCACAAAGTGCATTTCAACAAATCTTCTGTTTGAACATCATTGTGGCATGCTAAACATATTTGGTTTCCAAGTGTACAAACTGACTGTGGGCATAGATTTTCGCTTGTATCCATTTCTGTGATTAGATGTAGTGTATTCAAAATGTAGTTACATACCGGCTTAGATAGCACTTATTAATATCAGCTGTTACTGCAAGGTCACCGTTCACTTGTAGTGTGAGCGCGACGGCAAGCGAGACGTGTAAGGTGCTCATGCGCTTGTGCGAGCAGGACGGCGCACGATGGTCAGGTTGATTTATTATGGCGGCGTCACACAATACTTTTGAATCTTAATCTTCTTAATTTCTTAAGAAATGTTGTAAGAAACACTGTTGCACTAGGTAGTACCGGAGTTTAACTTTAATGACGTAGATATATAACTTTTTCTTCCACTTTAAACGATGTTATAACCTTTATTTTAATTAAATTTGTAGGAGCAGTTACAATTTGCTTATACGTTGGGCGAGGCGCCTACCCGTTTTTTCTATATTCCATATTCCATATTATAGTTCCATATTATTTTAACAAGATAAATGACGCGTTAGTCTGTTTACAATGAACTTCGGGGTCTTGAAAATAGAAGACGTGTCAGTCCGACACGTCTGTTATTTACGCGGTAACTTCGGGTAGCTGAAGCGTCGGGTATTTACAAATATGCAACCCGGCCTCGGTACCTGATAAACTATATTATCGTTCTACTGCTACCATCACTTTACCGTCAAGTGGATCGTCAGCTCGGTTGTCGGCCATTAAAACCTAGTTATTATTATTTCAATCATTACGAAAGACGAGACGTTATTTACTAGTCTGTTAACAGTTGTTCCATAGTTCCTTTCACCTCTTGTACTGCGAGGACAGATACATCTTTTGGGTTAAAAGTATAGAATGCTGAAGTTAAATGATGACAAGTGGTCATCATCGCCCATTGATATCAATAATACTGTACGCTACAGCTACTTCGCATTCGTTCTTAAAGAGAAATAAACCGAGTGTTATATAAGTTATGTAATTAGTTCAGTAGTTTATGGCCCCTCACGTCACCGGCTAATACGATATGCGCATTCATATCACACATCAGTAGCAGCAGCAGTAGCAGCGGACACGCAACAACAACGTTTTAACAAACAATCATTTCACAACATTCCGCGAGCGCCGCGTTTTATTACAATACCCTCATAAATTGGTACTCATAAAGCTGTTTCACGAGGCGTAGTTCAGGAGGACAGACTACATCCAGCGCCGACTACATTATTCGATTATAATTAAGTGCAACCCATATGACTTATAATACATCAGCTATTGGCCACGGCTTCGTCCCCGGTAGAGTGGTTTCGAAACTAAATTTTTAATTAATTAATTTAGATTTATAGAACTATACCATTCACTATATGTACCTATATATTATAAAAATAAAGTGCACCTATAAATATAATGATGGATAAGGATATATAATATTAGATGATGCCCGTAGCTTCGCGCGCATGGATGTTGATTTTTTACAAATCCCGAGGGAAACCTAAATTTCAGCCAAATCGGTTTAGTAGTTGTGGCGTGATCGAGGAACAAACATCCAAATATCTTCACAAACTCATATTTATAATTTTAATAGGATAAATCAAATACCATGGTTTTCATTATAAGTTCCACGATACCGTCGTACAAAAAATATAGATATAATAAAAATGTTATCATACCGCATTTATAATTTTGTAGTATTGTCATCAGATAGGTGATCGATAAAGCGACAACAGACGTTGCATTCAACACGAAAATATTGTGATGCGATAATATTAGCTAATGGTTAATATTAATAAATAAAATTAATGTGTATAATGAATGACGATGTAAGGATATCGTGTCCGGTGACCCAGCAGCCCAGAACGTGCGTTAAGATAATAGCAGGACCGTCGCTAACTGTGCCGGAGGGCAGGGGGCAAGGTGGCCGGGCGGGGGGCATGGGGCAGGGGGCAGAGAGCGGGGGGCAGGGGGGCTCGCGTGCTCCGCGGTGGAGTGCGCGGCTCGTTGCAGCACATAATGCTCACACTAATAACACCGCTGTACACTTCACTCCCTGATTAAGCATCTAACAAATTTATTGCTTACTTTTAGGGTTCCATACGAAAATACGAAAAGCGGAACCCTTATTGGATCACTCGTACGTCTAGGCGACCACTGCCACAGCCAATTTACTCCGAAACTAATGGACCAAATGAGATGAAATTAGGTACTCAAGTACTTTTTTGTGATATTATGTACTATTTTAATTTCTTCGTGGGATCCTCCCTGATACTACCATCCTCTTTCTTGAGTCAGCCGCTAAACGACTCGTCGTGTTCCAGCCGACTGGACAGCAGGTCTTTCTTTCTTTTACTCACTTACCATTAAGTGGATGGTCAGCTCGTTTGTCAGCTATTTCCATAAAAAGGACATACGAGTACATTGATACAGTCCATGCAGTACAGAACATACAGTGTGAAAGAACTCAAATTTTTCTAAACATGTCGTGCTGGCTTGCCGTTTGTGCAGCCTAAGTTCAATATTGATATTGTAAGGATCCTTGACCAATCTTTGACCTTACTATTTAGTCAAAAGCCTTCCACGTATGTAATCACTCACACAGGGCTGCTAAGCACCCCAAGCGAGGGCCCCAACTACAAAATACCGATTCAATGTTTCCCATCTTAAGAAAATCTGTATTGTTTACATCACAAACAGAGGCTCATTTTTTGTTTTTTATTGTCTTCGGCACGAAACTACGTGTCACAAATCACAATGCCAGTACGAAGTTAGATGAAATAATGGAGTGCGTGAGCAGTAATGGAGGCTGCGGGTAATGCCCATCTTTAGGCAAATTGACGCATTTTCTGCAAATTATTTATAAATCATCGAGTGACGGCGACCCGCCGCGCTGGGCCGCTGACAATACTTATAAACACTTTAAAATTTTAATATTGCATGATAACTGTTATTTCATTACATGTCTGTTAAAAAAATATGAGGTGTGAAATATTAAAAATATTATAAATATAGTATTAAATGATTGTAGATTATGGATAAATTAAAAAAATATTTGTTTTTATTTCATGGAACTTCAAAATTCTTGTTTCAAAACAACGTTTATGACAAGCGTTGTTAAAACATAAGGTGTGTGTACCCAAACAATCATCAACACCAAAACTTAATCCGAGGCGCGTCCGAAATCAAGTAAAATATATTAATTCACGATTGACTAGAAGGTTTTTAGTAACTTGCCAGCAAGTAAAATAAATATTCTAAGAATATGCATGAGTACTTTCGACATTTAATCCTAAGTTATTCAGTGATACCAATATCATTAAATAATTTGGAATTTGAATTTTGCGCATTCGAGCAACCTTGCCTCCTCGGTTATTCAGTGACACAATTCGAGCGAGAAAGTTAGCTTGGAGCCGGGGTGGATGGAAGTGCATATACTCCGAAAAATCTTAAAGCATTTTATTCTGCCTCTATGGTGATATGCCTTGCCGGCACCGCACCGGCCCGTAGCTCTCCTACGTGATTTACTATACAGAATGGATAAATAATGCATTTAAGCGTTACAGATTCTAATGAAGTTTATAATAATTGTATCAAGTTTGAGTTATTTTAAACGTATAGCAGCTTTACGAACTGGGCGTTCAGCAGAGTAACATGATACAGCGCGGTACAGCGCATGCGTTATGTAACTGTAAACAGTTTTGTTTCTCGACGCCAACGACTCGAACGATTGCCAAAATGTTGTCAATATAGATAACTTTGCAACAAAACCAACAGGCGCATCCGTTTTCCACTTAAAACTATTTAAATATTTCGGAAAACAGACTCGTCTGTTCCGACTATCGTGATGACATGGCGACGCGATTGCGACAATAGCAGAAGCATAGAACTTCACAAATTATCGATGACACACGATGTGCTCACGGCGGCCATTTAATTTCGCTTATAAGTTGCTAAATACCATAAATGTTTGCTGTTTATTACACAATAGAATATCCGATTTAAAATTACATGTTCGTCTATTAGTATCGCATAATGTGACAAAAAAGTCACAAGTCTATTGCAAAATACATTTTTGGCATCAGTTGCTCAATTACTTACATCAAAACATAATTTATGAGGTAGATGCCGTGTTCTTTCATCATTCATGTTCTAACTATTTATAGAGCCTTAATGCAAAAACTTAAGCTTCTTTAGCTAAAGCTCCTTGTGGTGTATATAAAAACTTTTATACTTCTATGAGGGATTTTTTTAAATCAGCGAATACCTGTAAATGTCCTGGCAATCGTCCACGGTAAGATTTACACAACATTTCCTTCCGCGTACGTGTAAACTGTGGAACGATCTACCACCGACGGTGTTCCCACAGTGCTACGATATGGGGACCTTCAAGAAGCGGGGCCATCACTTGCTTCTTTTCCGGCAGCGCACTGGTGGCGCCTCTAGTGTTGCGAGTGTCCATGGGCGACGGTGACTGCTCACCATCAGGTGGCCCGTCTGCTCGTCTGCCTGCATATTATATTAAAAAAAATATCATCTACAAACAGCACAATGTTCGCATGGCTTTATTATTGAAGTTAAACTTCTTTTGGCGCGATGGAGAAAAATGATGAGAGTGAATTTTTACTTACATTTTACTTACATTACAGTGAATTTTAATTACATTTTGAACAATGTTTTTTTAATATTGTTTTTGAATTTTTTTAATGCCAAAGAAGTAAAACTTCTCACGCGCGTACATAAGTACACGTTTATGTTTTTTTATTAAAGAAAATAATGTATACTAATGTGAGTGTAACACTGTCAAAACGAATCACGTTCAAATTACGACCGCAGAGTGGAAGTAATGACTAATATAATTATTATTACTAAAGTAATAATTACGTGCGTCATATTTATAATTTCATTTTAATTCGAGACGTCATTGCGTTCCACATATCCACTCACTAATTTTTGTTATACTATTTGAGTAATTGTGTCAAAAGTTAAATATGCATATATGTTAATATAAATACGAAGAATTACCACATTAGTATCCGCGTACGTTTCCTCGGCGAACGAATTGTAATCATGGAATCACTCGTATTAGAGTTATGTAATCGATTAATAGGTGGCATTGCGACACATTAAACAATATGAAGCAGGTCATTGTTAACACAACCGAATCCTATACGAGTACGAGTATGTCACACTTGATAAAAAATCATTATATTATATTTGATTCGCTTTCCTCATGTCTGAATCCTAAATCTGAAGCCTGTAAAGGTACAGCCATCATTTCGTGTGTCCGTCGCTGGTGTCAAATGTTACCTTTTGCAACAATACATACCATTGGATGACTGGTTGTGATCGCCGCATCAGTTTACGCAGCGATTGCCGAACATGATTCACGTTACATAAGGCGCGCGACCCAAAGCTCTGATTATGCATCTAGATACATAATACTAGACGGTTGAAGCGGAAAGCTGTATCGGGTATGTCTCGCAACAAACGATCGATCTCGCTAGTACATTGCGACAGGCGCATCGAGATCACATACACCTTATGTCAATGAAACATAATATTTCAGTTGTGTTATTACTGCAAGAAATGTATGGGAAAATATTCGACAGTCCTTATTAAAAGGGGGTGACGCACAACAGCTACGCTACTATTGGTACAGTCTGTATATCTTCCTTCTAATATATAAAATTCTCGTGTCACAGTTTTCGTTGCCATACTCCTCCGAAACGGCTTGACCGATTTTGATTAAATTTTTTGTGCTTATCCGGTATCTATGAGAATCGGCCAACATCAATTTTTCATCCCCCTAAATGTTAGGGGTAGTCCACCCCTAAATTTTTTATTTTATTTTTTAGACAAAATTTTTAATTTCTATTTTTTTTATGATACAACATACAAAAATACATACAATCCTCAATTTTCACCCTTCTACGATCAACCCTTATTTTTTAATATGATTTTTAAGTGATACGAAGTTCGCCGGGTCAGCTAGTAAATTTATAATAAAATACATAAATGACAATATTTCATTCAAAGTCAAAGTCAAGATATTTTATTCATATAGGTATCACAGATACACTAATATGCACGTCATTTTTTGGCTTTTCGGAAGGTGCTTTGTTGTGAAGGAGAAGATTATTATTTTCTCAGGGCAAGTTAAGATACTAATCACAAAAATTAAGTAACATTTATTTATTTATTTATTTATGTATACTTTATTGACCACAATATAAAATATTGAAGTACAAATGGCGAGCTTAATGCTATTGCATTCTCTACCAGCTAACCATTAGGCCAAACAGAAAAACCCGATGAGCGGTATATAAAAAAGGATATATAATAATATAATGCATATATATTAACATATTAGAATAAATACATATATACAGATAATATTTGAATAAATACATATATGCAGATACATAAAAAATATATTTATATAAATAAATAATAAAATAAATAACAACATTAACATTAACTAAGAAAGAAATTAAATAACAACATAATATTTACACTATATAAAGATACTAATCAAACAAATAATACATAAATAAATAACGCACACTCATGACCTTACACTAGAACTAAAATAATATAATTTTAATTTAGAGATCGCAGTGATCTTTCAGGTTATTAATACGGGCTTAGAATTCTGCTACAATTCGAACACACAATATACAGACTCACCTCGCCGGGGATCGAACCCATAACCTTTCGAACGGCTTTCTGGCATAGTAACCATATTAGCCGTTACATTGCATATAGTAAAACGTAAATATTATCTAAAAAGAAACAATCATTACATTAACAATACATACTTAACTCAAATTTTCGTTATAAGAACACTATGTTCCTGTAATTTCACCTTTTCCATCTGCTTTATTTGAAATAAATCGACTGATGGAATGACAGACGGTCTCATCCCATACGGATCCACGAGCAATGACTGTGTGTGACGTCACGAGTCACGAGCCTATCGGGTGTGTCGCAGGGCCGAGCCCGAGCGGCGGCGGGGCTCCGAGCTCCAGCGTCCGGCGTGTCATACGACGCAACAAGCTGCGACCGCCGAGCGTGGCGTCCTGCTCGCGTGCGGCGAGTGAGCTGTACCGCGATATGCTATCTACATGTATATTTACCCTGCGCTTTGTGACGCGAGTAGGTCGAAGTGAACCAGCGCAACGCTTTGTTACTGAACATGAGATAATGTTCGATGACAGTCTCACCTGATGGTAAGCAGAGATGATCAGCGTTATCACTTCACTCAGAAAACGACAATTCATGAGATCATTCATATACCAGCATGGAGGTGAACAGACCCGTGTGCCGCCGCAGCGTCGTTGTGTGTCGGCCGTCGTCGATACCGTCTCATTCTTAACGATATCTTAAAACGCTAGAAACAATTGTTGCTCACCTATTTTATCAGGCTGTGTTCAATTTATTATTTTATCAGAGATCGACCACTATTACTGATATTTACTGAGTATCTTAGATAATTCCTACTCTGACCTATGTGCCAATTGTTATTACTTAATATTAAAGATCAAATTTTGCAATCTCATCTTGTAAACTTTATGTTGTCTTCAGATTTCATAACTTTATAGTTCACGTACAGGCGGAGACACACGGACGTCGAGGGTCTCTGATACCGGAATGTGTTGGTTCGTATTTAGGTCTCATACACACGAGGATTCTTGCTACACATGGACGTCCCACACGGTCGTTTACTTGGATCTGTAATTGAATCATTAAAAGCTTCTGTCAGCTGCATGCGCGAGTCTCGCGGACCTCGGAGTGTCTCGCCAGATCTCGGCAAGTCTCAGCCGCTGCAACCATGCGTCATTCCGCAATCTCACTCCTCACTAACCATTTGTAAATTATGAAATGCACGCAATCAGCTGTTTATATGGAGTAACGACGTACTCCATTTTAATTGACGGTGCTTAGACTTGCATTATAGGAAAGCGTGTGGTAACGAACATAAATATATTCTTACTACACAATTACACAATACCACAAAATCATTAGATAAAGTATCTCAAAAATTAAACGTCCTGCATCTGCATAGTGCAGTGCGGTGATGCGAATGATCGATAAATGCGACATCAATCGCACGCGCTACAATCACCCCGATTGTACCAGTAAAAGACTTCAACGCGCTTAGCCGGCGGTCGAATAAACAATTTATTTACAATAATAATATACAAAACGTGAGAAAGATGAATGATATGACAATGATGTTATTTATATAATGCCATGGTAACAGAAAAATATCTTTGCTTATATAGAAATGTCGATACAAGCTTTATTAATTATTATTGCTCTTGCTTTTATTATTATTATTGCTAATATTAAAGTGGGCTCCCGCTGAGTCAATGACAAATAAGCAAGCTGTGATGTATGTATGACACGATTAATTTGGACGAGACTCGCTGGCGAACTCTAATCTCTTAATATTTTCTAGGTTCGAACCTTTAATTATAATTTTTAGATACTTAAATTAATTTTTAATTTGTTTACTAAGTAGTTTTAAGACGAAGGTCGCACGAACTATCCCAGTTTCAGAAGTAGAATTAAACTAATTCATTAAATTATAATAGGATTAAAATAAAACGTTATCTGTAAGGACAATTTAGACTGTAAATATAATACTATCTTAATTGACGATCACATAATAACATTTTCGATGTCCTTACAATTTTGTCACCAGCTTCCTGGTCGGTCCCGGCAGCGGCGGCCATCTTGACGATGAATCATATTCTGACAAACTATTGTACTCACTGTAATGAGCACTTTTTAACTTATAGATCACGCTGTTGAAGCAATTAGCAACGAAAATATTCCAGCGACATCTATCTTAAGACGATTGAACAACTTTACACTAATTCTAGTTACTTTCGACTAATTTTACTGTTAATACAAAATCATTGTAGTTACACTTTTCCACCGTAATATGTTCCTAAAAAGTGTGGGAACTTTTTAATAAAATGAACTAAATGAGAAAACCTCCGACGGCGTGTGATACATGATTAGTTAATAACACGAAAATTATGTATGGCCAGGCGCACTCCGCACTGTTGGTATGATGTTACCAGTACGTGCCGCGTTCGACGTGTCGAGCCAATTTCAGAAGTGCTGCCACACCCTCTCATACATTCCTAATCTATCACACAATATGTCATCACAAAAAAGAAGACAACTCTGAAGTTTTTAGAAAGGAAATGAGTTATGATTAGAAAGAGAGACAACGTCTGTCGACGATTAGTGCTGTGCGATCTGAATTACACTTTATTGTGTCGGAGCAAGAGTCGCTATTTATTTAAATGACTTTGCGGAGTGAGTCTTCTGTACCAACAGGTACTATTAAATAGTATTTTGTGGTATGGCTGAATTGTTCCGTTCTGATAAAAACATCTAAATAAAAATTCTTCATATCAATATATATATTTAAAGGTAAAAATGAAATAATTAATAATGAACAATAAAACCCTCCCCAAAATAAATAATAAGTATCTTACGGATCTATCTCTTATATATTGATTTCTAATTACTGATATTATTGTTATCTGGACAACGAGGAATTATCTACCTTATATTGTATTAACTTAATTTTTATTTTATTTTAGTTGACACATGAGTAGGTCTGATGGTAAGTGATCACGCGGGGCACGCTGGACATCAAAGGAAAAAAAACCGACGCCGTCAAATAAGTAATAATAGTAAGTTTTGCGGGCGTTTGTGCAATGATTACAAAACTTGAACTGAACTAATACTATCGCTGACCGAGCTTTAGTAAAAAATAAGAATCAAAATATTCCATTCGTGAATCGTGAACCACAAAATTGCTTAGTGAATTAAAGCGCCAAAACCTTGGAGGCGCTCACTGCAATCTCATGTAAGTGTAGTGTGTGCAAATAAATAAAAATAATAAGAAGCCGCGCAAACGAATAGATCGAGATCAATGGCATATCGAACATGTCATAACAAGTAATAGTAAAAGGAGGTCGATAGAGAGAGAAGTTGCATTCGAGATACATTCGCGTTGGCTTTTCCTCCTGCAAACTTTACCGGTCGGCGGCGGACAAACCTGTAACACGGTAATCAGCCGGATCCGGAGCTGCGATGGCTGCAGCGCCCCGGCACCCGGCACCCGGCGTTGCTTCACGACTCACCAACACACTCGATCGAATTACTGCATCCAGCGCAACTCGATACCGGCTGCATGTGGCGTGGCGGTGGCGTGGCGGTGGCGTGGCGGTGGCGTGGCGGTGGCGTGGCGGTGGCGTGGCGGTGGCGTGGCGGTGGCGTGGCAGTGACGTCACACGCGTCACATCAGACCGCATGCTATCATGACCGATAAATTCGTTTCACCATGAGACGTCATCATGTAGTCTCAGTATTATTGCTGTAATACAGATACTTCTAACCTAAGCAACACAGGTAGTATGAACAACACATATAAGACATCATGTATGACACCCATGACCCAAGAACAAGTATTTATATGTGATATAAATATCTACTCCCGGCCGGGAATCGAAACCAGGACCTCTCGCTTCGCAGACAGGGTCTCTACCGACTAGTTTACAGGGTCGTTACTCAGGTTGCAAGACTTCTAATGGAAATCCGAATTTTTAAAAATAAAGCGCGAATACATTTTAAATTAAAATTACTTCAGTAATTAATTTCCTTCTCTATAGCTGACTGCTGACCCCAGCAGATCTGAGCGTGCAGTCGAGGTCCGGGTTCGGTTCCGGCCGAGCCCCGGTGTATGTCAGACCCCGATTGGAACGGTGATCAGGTTTATAAAATTGCTACATCTCATAATTTCCTGTACTGAGTAATCCATATGAAATTTCACACGTTTATTTATTTATTTATTTATTTATTTATTTATTTATTCAACAAAATACTTGTTGTGCTTACAGCTTAGGCCAAAGCGCACTACAAGTCTAGCTCAAGATAATATCAAAGTTTTACAATAACAACAAAAAACTACACAATCACAAAAATAACAACATATTATTACAACAACAAGAAAATAATGAAGAAATACAAACACAGCAATTTACATATATAAAAAAAGTATAGGTACAAGATACAAATATTAGGATACTCTAAGTTATTTCACAGATAAACTTATTACATCGTCTTATGAAATTTGTTAGTTATCCTCCTAAATGAATCATTTAGGAACGTAAAATCCACTGTTGTATCACCATTAAGGAAAATAACGTTAATTTTAGAAGAGGTGTGTTCATAAAAGTCAGGCATTTTTAATACAATTTTAGACGAAGTTTTTGGTATTAAACATCTACTGTTTCGGAAAGGTGCTTTGTCCAAATATGCTGAATAGTCGTAGAAATCGGTCTCGTGGCCCACCGCCGGCACCGACCGGGCCGTTTCACAACGAGCTGAGATTTGTCCCTGACAGGTGGATGTTGCCTTATAAGGGCCACATGTAACACAACGCACGGCAATAGTTTACATTAACGTTAAATAACTTTGAAACAAAGGCCTACGCCGAAATTATTTTTGGTAAATATTACAAATAACGTGTAGTTATTTAGGCGTCAGTTGTGCAAGTGACCGCTAGACGCAACAAAGTTGTCCAAGAATGGAAATTCCTGCGTGTCACTAACGTGTGGTTGCGCACCTCACTGCGGGCTGCGGGCTGATGTGACACGACATTACGGCGGCAACACTGTGACATGGATCATGAGCACAACCCTAAGCAATGACTAAGTTCAACATAAAGGTAACCTTAGTCTGAACATGATATTCGAGAGGAAGCTAATCACTAATCTCGCATCGAGTGGTATTCAAAAAAGCGTTTTGCAACTCTAACGTTTTGTCCCTAGCTGATGACGGAATATTGTCGTCACAATCTCATGACATACTGAAGATTTCGTTAATACATCGACTAGACGAGACGCCATCATTATTCATCATTATTTCTCGTTTAAACTTTGACTTGCAATTTTTCCATGGTGCTTCTGCAGGGTCTAATCGACTCTTTGTCCAATTAGTCGTTTCGTCGTATTCAATTTGATAAGAACGGCATCATTTTGTTTTTATTCCATAAATGTAACAAATGTGCATGCTGTCTTTTCGGTGACTTGTTCCTACCGTCGGCCAGGGAAGGTGGACCATGGAAGCTGAGAAAAAACCACCTCGCTTTGAATAGTTTGGCTTGTTCTTTATGCACTAATAGACATGCCACCTGACGCACGCTGTCAAAGTTTTCAATATCGGGACATCCCCTTCATCGAACATGACGTGCTAGCACTGGTATTCTACAGGTTTCATCCAGACGTTGCACCTCACAGCGGAGAGATGTAAAGGTGGAGACCCACTAGCTCGGCAGCCGGTCGCGGGGAGGTAGCGGGCGCGGCGGTGCGCGTTGTGCAACGCGGCCGCGGCGCGCAGAGAGTGTGCTCATGACGGACAGCTAATTGTACGCGGATGTGCTTGCGAAGTCCGACCGACTCGACATTTTTAGGACGTGGCCCACTCGCAGCTAAGCTTCCTTATGTATATTATTCTAAATTATGGTTTGAAATTACTCGTCGAGCTTATACAACGGTACAGTCTACACATATAAATATTCATGTATGTATGTAATTACATATCATGATGTAATTCTTTGATACATTTCATTTGTTTCACTATTTGCATTTCGAAACAGAATGAAAAATTTATAGGGTTCCGTATACGTATAAATTTTGCATATACGCAATGATAAGAGTTCAGTATAATATAGAATAACATCATGTAACAAGAGCCCGGAGCCCGGTGAGTGGGGTCACGACACGCGGTGCCGCTGTCCATCGTTCAGCAAGGTGTGCCACGACCAGCAGACTGAATTACTTGGACTCGAAGATGGATGCGACCTTTACAATGTTCCGACACGACACACGACACACGACACACGACACACGACACACGACACACGACACACGACGTGTCTGTGGTTCAATATATTGGTCATTGTTGAAAGTGCTATCCCTCAGTGTTGGTACACACAAATCCCGATATCAGAAATTGTATTTGGATTAGTCTCATCGATGCGCTAAGTTTGGATGCGGCACCAGAATACAATGTCATTGACTGAAATAATTGGAACTCCAACGCTTTGGATTTGGATTAAATAAGCGAACACAAGAGAATTGTAAAAAAAATATATTCAAAAAATAGACTTGAAAAGTGAGAGTAAAACTCGCCTGGACAGGGTTCCGTACATTTATTATGTAATTACCGTTATTTTTCTATTTTTTCAAAATTCAGTTGTTTACCTTATACCATCGTCTTTGGGTCACAAAAAAGTAGCTACATGACTACCAAATTTTAACTCTTTTGGTCTAAACTACTAATAGTTACGGAGTAAATTGGCTGTGAACGGTGGACGCCCAGACGCACGAGTAAGTCTATATGGGTTCCGTTTTTCGTTATTTCGTACGGAACCCTAAAACACGAGAAATTCTCCCTTCCCTCATAAACGGACGTAAAAATTTTGATGAAATAAAAAAATCGTTGTTCCTAATTTACTCATATACCTACTCTCTTTCAAATTTGACAAAAAAGTTGATTAATAGTAACATTCTTAAAAATATTCAAACGATTCAACATACAGAACCCTTTGCGTACGACTTAGTCTTGACCAGCACAAAGCGCACAAAGCACTTAAGATTTCAGTCTGCAACGAAAAACAAAGTTAACAATAAGAGTTTTATTTCATCAACTATACATTGTAACATTCATGTAATTTTATTATGTAACGAATAATCCAACAATAACATTTGATTACATAGCAATTATTAAGTTCGTTAACCATAGCCCGTTCCTTACTGTGTCGAAACAGTTTCTGACTGTCTGTTGTGAGTGTGAATATCTTTCTTACGCAGAGCAGTAATGTTAAAGCAATGAAGTACATCCAGAATTTGGCAAGAGTCGTTGTTTATTTCTTCACTATATATTATTAATTAATCTGGAACGATATGGTAAATGCTGTTAAAGTGCAATTTAAGACGTCTTGGAATCGGTGAAGTGATCGCGTCGTCGAGGTTACGCGTGACGTGTAGCGCGTTCAGCTCAGTGTGGGAAAAGATATTTTCAGTATAATTTAGTTAAGGTCTTAATATCTAACATTTCAACCAAACAAGACCAAATCATAATTATGAATATATTTTCTAACAGCCAGACCGCCAGACTGCTTTCTATGATTCACAGACATTACAAATGGAAGCTGAGCAATATATTCTTTACGATATCATATTTTTTTAAAGGAAAGATAAATTAATATGTGTAAAGTTCTAATTATAATGCAGTGACATTTATAATGTAAGTGCAGTGGCACTATGGAGATCAAGTTGTTATTCCTCAATGAGCTGTTCTGATTTGATGCTTATACTTGATACGGCTATTATTTAATTATAAATATTATTTTATTTAACTCTAATATATAGTAAATAGCATAACCCTAAAGTAGTCAGAGGATCAGTAAAACTCCTCAGTGTACAATTAAATGATATTTATTTTCATAATAATAAATAATTGCATAATGTAATTACATTGTATTGTGTATGAAATACACGGACACGACCTTTTGTGTCGAGTGTACAATTCACTTTTTTCTTTCAGAATCAAGGGGTTTTTATTTGTGATATTTTATAAGATGTTTTTGCGGAAAATCCGGTCAGAAGTGGCGGGGGGTGGGGGGAGGTGAGGGTTGCGCGACCGATTCGCTGATTTTCATGCTCATTAAATAATTATCGCGAGTCGACCGGACGGGGGGCGGCGGGGGGAGGGGCGGGGGGCAGCGGCGGAGGTTAAGGTGAGGCTGACAACCAGCAGCCGGCTCAAGATGTAATGTCTCAATACAATAGAACACAAATATAGCCGTTGTTATAATTGATTGACTCGACAGCATCGAACGGTAAAAGTTCAAGATCAACCATTTTTTTAATTTTGGTTTCTTCTAAAATATTCGGAGCAGAAAAGACTCAGTACTGAAAAATCTAACGATAATACTTAATTGATCTGGTGAAGGCTAAAAACGTTTTTGGATTAGATTATATTGTGAGAGTTATTAGCATGCTTTGATATTTTTTGAAGATATAGGACGGGTAGCTGCACCAGAGCTAGAGGCTACCTGTGTCCCGTGCGTGCGTGACGCGACCAGCCGCCGCGCCGTGACGTCACTGCCATCAAATCATCTTGTCTCTCATCACCTCTCATCACCAGCCTCGCACCGACGACAGATGTGTTGACAAACATTGTGGCATCTGGAAGTGGACGTTCTACTTCAGATACCGCCCTGCAATATCCTTTACAAGGAATGCTGGATTCCCTAGCCTACACACCAAATTGAACAGCTTCGTACTGAAATGGCATGGTACATAGGTATTTGACTTTTTTTGTGATATTTATTGTAAATAAGATATTCGATCTAATAATTAAATTTAATTATAATTATAAGTGTACTGTAAATAATAATTAAAGAATAATAATTTTCAATAAAGCAATACTTGAAACAATATTATGCAAAACGTATGTTGTTACATAATAATATTTCCATAAACAAATGTTTGCCACTCCCACCAGGTACAAGTGGCGTGTGTTGGTGCGGAAGTAGCTTGTGCGTTGATTTGGGTTCGTTTCGCCTGTTCACTGCAATATTGTGAATATTCATTATAAAATTTTATATTATGTTAAACTGCGTTCGTGACAATAATCTTGTAAATTTTAAATTCTCTATTTAAAAATGTGCCGTATAGAAAGTTGCTTGAAGGTCGTAGCACACATTTCAACTCGGACTCAATTTACGAGTTGATATGTGTACTACGACCATTATGTTGCATTTCCTGTAGTAGTGTGTAATAAGAAACAGGATCTCAAAAAAAACTATCTCTATATCCGACACTTACAAAATTATTATTTAATTTTACTATTTAAAATAATTTTACTTAGCTTGACCCAGATGATTTTGTTTCAATTCTCGTGAAAGATTTTCAAACTTCTACCAAACCGATTCTTATGACATCTTGGCACATACATTAGACTTTCTGATTCTATAGTCACCGTTTATTATCGTGTTTTAAATTATAATTATAATTTGTATTCTTGTCATTACTGTCCCAATACCTCCGTAACGACAAGGATATCAACTACGTGTCGTTAGCCAAGAATAAAACTAGGAATCTGATTATTACTTCCTCTGTGAAACTACACTGGAATCTTTGAAGTTTACCACCATCCAACATGAGGGAAGGTCTTGTCTTGTCATCAGTAGGATGCATCCTTTCAGCAATATGCACCTGCAATATGGACATGTGAAGACAACTCAGTGACGAATAATAACATAAGGGAGTCTCTAAATATGTACTGCGTTGAAAGCTGGAACTTATTAAATTAAAGCTTAAACTCGACATATTGTGTGATCGGCGTCAGACTTTAAGATTGCATCGGCTCAGTTTGAGCTTGGACTTAACGTACATTACTTATATTTATAAAAAGCTGTGAAGAGCGAATCGAACTCGCACGCGGTGGGTTCCGTATCTCGATCTTCTTCTAGAAGGAACCGTAAAATGTTTCGGTGTCAGTATCGACAGATGATAATCGGGGCCCACCATCAGGATTTGTTCAAGAAGAAACTGGCCAAGACCAAAAATACTAGATTGACACCCTTGTAAACTGCGAATGTGCACAAGAATTTCCCGTGATCATGTTTCTATAACGCCATGGTCTGTCCACTTTACCAATTGTTTCCATCAATAATTAAGGTATGAGCTTAACAGCTCATACCATACATAAATCATCATAAATACAGCTTAGTCAAATAAGTATATAGTTGTAATAGTATAGTCAGTATTTCATATAAATTACATGTTTTTACTATGATACGAGTGCTTCTTTACTACAGCAGCCATAATGTAACAAACTACCAAGGGCGAATCAATAAAAATCAATTTACCGTTATCTGTAGTCTATATAACAATAATATTAAGGCGGTGGCCTGTTGTAAGTTTTGTACAGTGCAGAAGTCATGAAGTAAACTGCTTGATACGTAACATAGCTGCTAGATATGTACGTACATACATGTGTTATTCTCAATTCAAGAAAAACATTCATCTGTTAGTTATTATTTCTTGGCTCCTACATTATCCAAACATTATGAATGGAAAGCTAAATAGGTATACTTAGTTCTAGCGAAGCCGGACGGAGGGACATGATTTCAGTCTGTATGTACTTGTATGTGTATCTGTTCCCGTATAGCTATTTAACTATTTGTCATAATTCGACAAATGAGGTATCATTATAATCCTCAGAATCTTGATCGTCTCTTATCGTTAGTTATTTATAGGGTATGTATGACGTCGCACAATTATAAAATTAAATAAATATGCCCCATTAGAAAAAATAAATTAAAACATAAATAAAAAAATTAAGATGTATCGTGTCAGGTATCCACTAAAGAATTGAATTATCACATATTCAAGCTGCCAAATATAGAAGTAACTAACAAACTAACCAGTATAAATTAAAAACTAAAATAAAAAACTAGCTATCATGATATATTATACCTTTTTTTGAAATCCTTATAGTGAGCTCTTTAATTTGATACCCATATTGCGTTATTCGATATACTTTTATTTATTCTTATTTCAAACAATGGCATCTCACAGCAGCCCCGGATCTAAGGGGGGGCAAACCGGGGCACCTGCCCCGGGCGGCAGTTTCAGGGGGCGCCAAAATCATCTTATAATATAGTATGACTTGCTCTACAAAGCGCTTAGCATACGGAAGCCTGGTTGACTCACCGTAACTTGTAAGACAAATTTGTCACACATTTGCCTTTAACGTCTTTTACACAACTAAATACTATTATGAATTTTTTACGTAATTTATCTCAAACAAAGAAAACAATAGCCAGGACAAGGTGCGAGCAGATCGCCAGTATCGGTGAGCGCCTAATCAGTTACCCTTCCGGGAGTCGCGCTTTCTGGTCGCTCGCCAAGGCCGTTGAGGGTAACTTCCGTCGGTCGTCGTTTCCACCATTGCGAAGACCGGATAACGATCTGGCCTTAACTGCAAAAGAAAAAGCTGATCTTTTGGGTACTCTCTTTGCAGCTAACTCGACTCTTGGGGCTACACTGCCTACTATCCCGCGGTGTGAGAGCTGGATGCTTGATATAAGGTTCACGCACAAAGCTGTAAAACGAGCTCTTTTGTCTCTCGACGTCAAGAAGTCGAGTGGCCAAGACGGAATTCCAGCAATGGTATTAAACATTTACTTTAATCTATGGTATTAAAGATGTGCACTCCCGAGCTGACTCCGCAGTTGACACGTCATTTCTCCTTATCTTACAGTGTAGGTAAAGTGCCGTCTTCGTGGAAGGTTGCTCTCGTACATCCAATCCCCAAAAAGGTGACAGTGCCGACCCATCAAACTATAGACCCATCGCAATAACCTCCCTTCTCTAAAAAACCATGGAACGTGTTATAAACACGCAGCTCCTAGAATACCTAGAGGAACATCAGCTGGTCTATGACAGGCAGTATGGTTTTCGTCATGGTCGATCGGCTGGTGACCTCCTGGTATATCTCACCCATAACTGGGCCCAAGCAATTGAGAGTCGCGGAGAGCAAATCGCCAAGGCATTTGATCGGGTTTGGCACAGAGTTCTTCTATCGAAGCTACCTTCATACGGCCTGCCGGGGAAGTTGTGCACGTGGGTAGCCAGCTTTTTGTCCGAGCGTTCCATTTCCGTATTGTCGACGGTCAACGCTCTGACACTAAATTTACTAACGCTGGCGTTCCTCAAGGTTCGGTGCTTTCTCCCACGCTGTTTATTCTGCATATCAATGATATGCTGGAACAAATCCCCAGCATTGCTATGCAGATTACAGTACGGGAGATGCGCATTATTCGGGCCGTGCAAACTCCTCTCGGTCCTACCTAGAGGAGAATAGAACTAGACTTGGGTCCGTAATCGAACTCTCTTTGGAGCGGGTCTCTGACTTAGGTCGGCTAAATCTGGTTCTATTCAACCCTTCGAAGACACAAGTCTGTGCGTTCTCCGCAAAAAGAACCCCATTTGTCATGGCACCGAAACTCCAAAATACGCCTCCCACCGTAAGTAAAAGCATTGGGATCTTGGGGGTCAACATTTCGAACGAAGTGTAATATCGGGGCCATCTGGAGAAGAAAGCCAAACTTGCCTCCAGAAAACTAGATGTACTGAACAGGGCGAAGCAGTAGTTCACACCAAAGCAGCGCCTGATGCTCTACAAGGCCCAAATTCGACCACATATGGAGTACTGCTCTCACCTTTGGGCCGATGCACCCAGTTACCAACTAAGCCATCTCATCGAATTGTCGATGATCCCAACCTTACAGACGGCTTAGAGGCCTTAAGTCTCCGGAGAGACGTAGGCTCTCTTTGTGTCTTCTACCGTCTCTACTATGGTGAATGTTCCGAAGAACTTTTTAACCTGGTGCCCCCATTCACTTTCCTTTATCGCACCACCCGCAAAAGATTGCGGTTCTACCCGCATCACCTTGACTCGTGCTAGTCATCAACTGCTCGTTTCTCCCGCTCGTTCCTGCCACGAACTTGCGCGCTTTGGAACCAACTTCCCTCTGAGGCATTCCCTGTGCGCTATGATATGGGGTTATTTAAAAAGAGTGTTTATATCTTATCCTTCAAGGCTGGCACCGCACTTGCAGCTCCCTTGATACTGCACGTGTCCATAGGCGACTATGATCACTTACCATCAGGTGGGCCGTATGCCTGTTTGCCCGTCGTTAATATAAAAAAAACGCTCGAGAGAGGGGCGCCACTATCAAGTTCTGCCCCGGTTCGAAAAAATCGTAGATCCGCGGCTGTCTCACAGCCGTCATATTTTTTTTATTTCACTTATCTAAGAACACTTGGGTTATCAACCCGAATCTAACGATATCTTAATGATAAAGAATATTACACTCATGCATATATACATACACACACACATACATACACACACACATACATACATACATACACACATACAAGATATGCGCGAAAAACATAACTCTTCCTTGGCACTTAAAAAGAAATGAAGAAGCTCTTATTTGTAAGACAGTTAAATGTAAAGTCTCAACGTAGTTCAGATGTCACAGATCCACAGGTAAAGCAAAGAAGAGGTAATTTAAAAATATGACAACACTAAAATTCTTTTACCTACGTTAGCACGAATACATTGTATTGTACATACTGTATATTTACCATTAAGGTTGTCTTAATTGCGCCTAGTCTAGCTCATGGAAACCAATTGGTTTTAAAGCTAATATTACAGTGCAGAAGGCAATGTGACGTGTGAAGGTCTCTCAGTGGAGAAGGGAACAGAATCAATCAATATTATAAAGATCAGCCCGTCACGCAGAGCTCCCAGGTAATAAAACGATTCATGTATTTTAAGGTCGATAATTTTAACTCAATCAAATGTTAAAATAGTTTAGTTTCTCGACCTGCGGAATACTAAAATAAAAAGAGGGCGCGCGGTCCGGTTCGGAGTGCAGATTTGAAATATTCGGCGAGTGATATTAGCTGCATTGCGCAAGTCCCGTGTAGTGGACATACATACACTCAAACACTTGTCTTTATAGAGGTGCATATTTCGAAACACATTTGACTCGATGTGTATTCCATACATTTGAAAACACATTGACAGAAGCAAGGACATTTAGCGTAAAGACCTTAAAATATTTTTCGCTCTTGTAAGCGAAATCAATAATTGTGAGCACATACAGTTTAAATGTAGCATATGTAGAAGCTTCGTGATTTAACTACTGTCCTGTGGGTGGAATTCGGGTGAAAAGAGGACCCATACAGACATATGACTTCACTTTCGTTTTTCGTTATTTCGTACGGAACCATAAAAAGCGCTAAAAATACTCAGCCGTTAAAGAGTTAGTCTCAGTAGTAAATCAGATAGCCGTGAGGTCATGTGGGATGGCGTAAGATTTCCAACTATACTACAATAACCCACCATCAATTTGCATTATATAATAATAGAGTGAAAGACACTTCAGATCGCTAATGGACAGCAGTCAGTCTGCAGAGTGAGCCGTCATGATGCCAAATCAGATTTTTATCCATGGCATATAAAAGTTTGATTGCAACAAACTCTAATTCACATTATCTTTCGAAAGTGCCCGTGTAGGAAACAGAGCCAAGGCGAGATCAGAATCACGTGATCAGAAACATTATTGATGGCAATTAGTGCCGCTACTGGGGGAGGAGGAGGGGGAGGGGGGTGACCTGACCCGGTCAACACATTTCTTTTGTGGTTTACCGCTCGAAGACCGTTTCATATATTTTTTGATCTACAAACTTTACTTGACACTAAGCAAGCAAAGCGCGGTGGCGGGGCGTCTGATATTGATTAAGTGCATCATGTATGTATTCTTACACATAGTATGAAGTATGAGTATGCATGAGAAGCGCGGCGATGGAGATTTTTACCCAAATGCCAATATTCTTGTAAAAATCTATCATAAACTTTTTTCTTATCTTGTTTCGATTGTGATGCTGGAGAGTCAGCAGGAAGTCGGTCTACTGCTCCCATATCGCAGTCCTGGCGGTATCGGCTACCACCTGCTTGTTTGATAGCTCTACTTCACAACAATAGTTTTAATTGAAACGGAATTATAATGATATTAACATTTAATATCGTTTACAATTTCCAAAGACTAGGATAAATATCGGTTAACACCGGTTGATGGAGACGGTTGATGGAGACGACCATCTGCCAACAACAACATACTAAACCATAAAGAATTCTAATCCAAAATTGTAGGGTCATTTGAAATAAACGATTACATTAAAACCATTTCTTTGGGATGATTACAGAAATGACCTATACATCAGTAAATAAGCTTCGATTTTGAAATATATTTTTGGATTAATTTTGTCAATTTGGTATAATTTGGTATAGTGGCGCCGCGCGGTGGCTGTTTCTCGAACCGTCTTCACTCGAAATTGGTTTACAACATTTCACTATTATTTATTTTCGCAATACCACGATCACTATTTGACAACGTAAATCAATACGATTATTTCTATTTAAGTGACAAGCGGCGCCTTTCAATATTTGCAACAGCCGCGGGGTTGTTCAGAATTTTTTCTATTGAAATCTCGTTTTCCGCTCAATTCATTCAATAACGCTAAAATAACTATTGAAATGTGAAATTCAGTTTAGAATTACTTTTCCTCAATTATACAACTTCGCATTGATGGTGTTCCGGCTGGTGTTGTTACTGTGCTACTTGCTTCTTGCTACTAACAGTGAACGAACGTTAGTATACTCGTATTAGCTCATTGGCTGCTAATAACAAAGCATATTCCGCCGTTTAAATGTATACCTGTATCAGTATATAATGTATATACTAAAACTGTTATTAATATGTAATACCTACTTGAAACAATACGTATCGGGCAACTAGCTATAATTATGTAAATTCCATATTTATAAGACGCGTATGACATAATATTATTATAGGTACACAATGAATAAATAAATTTATAAAATGATAATTGACTGGTATTAAAGTTATTCTTATAAATTTAGTTGTCATCGAGCTGAGAGCGGTGGAGGGACGAGGGGTGGGGGGGGGGGTGAGGGGGAGCCTTGACCGCGGCCCGGGTCACGCTCGTTACCCGCAACCAGCCAGCCAGCCACCAGCCAGAACGAACTATAATTTCTTTAGGTATTTATTTATGTAACTAATATTTATACTCACCAGTAGCTTAAACAGCGACCCCGCCACGCTTGGAGACATTTTCTCTTACCGGATTTTGAATGAGCAAGTTCACTTTAATAATGCGTTTGACAGAAATTGCAAGCTTCCGAGATCGTATATAATTGCATCCTCTACCGGGCACGGCCGGCGGGCACGGCCGGCGGGCAACTCGACTCAAGGAAGCGCGTGTGTTCAATTCTACAACCGATCTGGCGACCCGTGTGGCGCAATGGTTGCCATGTCGGATCGCCGAGGGTCTTGGTTTCAAATGATAAAGTTAAATTTCTATTCTCGGTCTTTCCTTTCTTGGCTGGCAACGCATTGGTGATGCCCCACCTACCATAAGGTGGCTCGTAGGCCCATTTGTCGGGTACTTACAAAAAACCAGCCAAGTGTGTGTCGGGCCACGCGCAATGTACACTCTACACTGATGATATGAGAGATGTTAGTTGATTCACTAACACTCATTAACTCGTTGACTCCAGGCGGCCGTGATAGTTTTCCTTTTAAATTCATCATAATTACTGCAGTGAATTTTTTCACATGTCCAACACCCACCATTTATCTGTCAGAGGGAGGGAGATACTTGACTCTAACCAAAATAAAAAACTTTAAAGCTCAACATTTTTTGTAAAATCTGTTTGTTACTGCATTGATAATGGTGGGTAATGGTTACTTACCGCTTCATGAGTAGATAAACTGAAATACATACGTGACATACATACGTGACATAGCACTCATCTGACACCAATAAAAACATGTTGGTCTCGTGTTTTACTCCCGAAACCCCCGCTGACACACTCACCGTGGCCACGCTGCTCCTGCACTCACCACACTCCTGATTGTACGAGTTACACCGTACATCATTTTGGTCCTTCGAGCCTTTGAGAACCCATCACGTAATATTTTATTCTACCACTTTATACTCTTAATAAATTAATTAATCACTCTTACCCATTTCAAATTACAGCTTTCTAGTACTAAGGGCTTTTGAGTTAGACTACAGAAAAACGTATATTTTTTTCATGGAAATAGCCGGCTAACGAGCCAACAATCCAATTGATGGTAAGTGGCTATCGTCACTCATGGATATTAGCAACACCAAATGCATCACTGATACGTTGCCGGCCAAGAAAAAGAAAAGAAGAAGAAAGAAAGAACTGGCTCTCAATCTCCCAGCCGGAACACGACAAGTCGTTTGACGGTTGACTCGTGCTCAAGAGTGGTAGCTATCCAGGCAAACCCTATGGAGAAATAATAATAGTAATAATGATATTAACTAACAATTAAATTAAATATTACCAATATAATCCCTCCAAGATGTGTTCAAGCTGATGGAGTGGAAACGACGTGGCATTAACATCAATGGCGAATACATCACACACCTGCGATATGCCGAAGATATAGTCATCCTGGCAGGATCCTTGGAGGAACTAGGTACAATGCTCGGGGACTTGAACAGCGCCTCACAACGGGTGGGTCTTAAGATGAACATGGACAAGACAAAAATCATGTTGAATGTCCATGTTACACCCGTACCGGTTGTTGTTGATGGCGCTGCTCTCGAAGTTGTAGACGAATAAAATTACCTGGGACAGTTGATCCAGATGGGTAAATCCAACTTCGAGAAAGAAGTCACTCGTAGAATCCAACTCGGATGGGCTGCGTTCGGGAAACTGCGTCCTATTATTATCTTGTCGCCCAAAACACTACCTCAGTACCTGAAGTCGAAGATGTTCGAGCGGTGTGTGTTGCCAGTGATGACATATGGATCCGAGACGTGGTGCTTTACTAACCCACAAGCTCAGAGTAGCACAGCGGGCTATGGATAGGGCTATGCTCGATATTTCTCTACGTGATCGCATCAGAAACGAGGATATCCGTAGACGAACAAGGGTAACCGACTTAGTTCAAAGAATTAGCCGGCTGAAGTGGCAATGGCCTGGCCACATAGTGTGAAGGACCGATAACCGTTGGGGAAGAAAGGTCCTCGAATGGCGCCCACGTCTCGGAAAACGGAATATAGGACGCCCCCTGACCAGGTGGACTGACGACCTGAAGAAAACAGCAGACATCCGCTGGATTCAGAAGGCTTAGGACCGGTCAGAGTGGCGCAAGTTAGGGGAGGCTGGTGGGTGGATGGATGGAATCCCTCCGAGGGCCCACCACCAGCGGGCCGGATTTAGTCGCCTCTTACGGCACCCATGCGGCATGGGATTGGGGTTAGTATTCTAAGTCGCCCCAATGCGGCTAAAAATATACTTATGTTACATTCTTATTCGGAATCATATTAGTCAAAAGCAATTAAGTGATAAAATCCGCGACTAATATATTAATTGTCTACACCACTTAGGGTTAAAATGGAACAATTCTGTTTCAAATTTAATTGGCCGATTCGATACAAATTGTGTCTTTTGGTCGCAACCCGCAAGGCCGGCTGCTGTCGAAGCTGACTCACTCGGGAGCTCGACAAAGACATGAGGTTAATGTCAGAACCTTTTACTTTCCAGGCGGCGCGCGGCGGGCCGTGAACATTATGTGTGACCTGTACGAACATTTGTACGAGGCTATGGAACTAAAAACTTTGTTCAGTCGGCAAACGAACAAACGGGCTGTCTAACAGTCATGGGCTCAGACAGTAAGCGATCCTCTTCAACCTCAGATTTGTCTCCATAACATTATTTAACTGCAAATCGCATGCTTAATTATATCAACAATTACTAGACTAGTTAAAACAACACTGTCTCGTTTAACGACCCCACTGTCTCTCAGCCAGATATTAAAAGGAATGATGTCAAGGATCACAAATTACGCGACCACTGATTTTTAAGTAATTTCAGTTGAATTAAGAACGAGATCAGAATGTCATGATTCGATTCATTTTTCCAAGAGACCTTTCGAAAAAACGCTTTTCTAGAGCGCTTGTGCGTAAGAATGAATTCTGTCATATTTAATACAAGTACAAATGAGAAGAATTGTTGAGCAGTGGTAAGATTCAGGTAAAGGTACGTTTCTTAGGAAGAGTGTACCGAGCGCAGGTATCGTTGATGTCAGAGAGCGGCTCGGTGGACGAGCAACATTTGTTAGTAAACAATCTGTTATCTGTTATCAGCGGCACATCCGCTCCTCGGATGCAGCGGAGGCTGGCGGCGCGGGGCGGCGCGGGGTGCGGGGAGCGGGCGGGGCGGCGCGGGGTGCAGCGTAGAGGCAGCGGCGGCGCGAGCGCCGGTCATTCCGCGTTGTGCGCTCCTCCTGTCCGCACGCGTCCCCGGCTGCTCCCGCCCCGCGCCGCCGCTCCCCGGTAACGTACCCCGCGCTTGCATAACCCCGCGCGAAGCTCTGAAGCCGCCGCGAACTTCCACCACTGCGCCGCCGACACCCACCCCGGCGTCAGAGCTTCGCGCGGGCGCCGCTTACACCGACACACAGCGCCGCTTACCGATGTGATCTACTTTAAGTGACAATTCTGCCAACTCTGTTCGGTGTGACAGTGTTTCGGAGGAAACTTCAGTTCAAGGTTACCAGAAATCCTTTCACGCGAGCAGGTTACGCGGTCTAGTGTTCGGATTGAAAAATATTGTTAAAATCGTTGTGTTATGTACCCGCTCTATTGCGACGGCGCATTGCGTTATGCATTTGCATAATAGGACGTATCGCCCATTGTTAATAGGCAATCAACCTATTTGTTAATACCTCGCCATATTCGAAGATGCAAGATAAAGTAACATGACCAACATGGGACAGGTATCCGAGTATGTAATCGACATTAATGGAGGAAGCCACGCCGCGGCCCGCACGGTGTTACGAGCGAGATTATTACATAAATTACGTAAGCGCGCGCCCTCTCGCGGTCGCCGGGTGTGCGACACTGTTTCCGCGGTCCCCCGGGCCCCGCGGTCCCCCGGACCCCGGTGTAAACATACACGTTATGTTTTAGTTCCGGCACCCCGCGGTCCCGGTCCCGCGGTCCCGCGGTCCCGAGGTCACGGGCGCGTGCTCCCGCGACAACCCGTAACGTCAACATCCCTGACATATTCAGAAGGTCTTATTGGATTCTAGTCGCGGCTCATTTTTGTGTCAACTTATTGAAATTTAATTTCAGATTTATTGTAGTCGATTCTTTGATGAAATTACTTAAATAAATAAAGTATGCTAAACAAATTGTCTCGCCGCCACTAGGCCAAGGACACGTCCGAGATATTTGAAAACGTCGATTAGCGGAACATTCGATTATTAGATTCGATATCGAAATGGAAAGCGTCGTCGTTGCGCGAGCGCCGATTGCATTAGCGCTGCCGCAGGCACCGTTGTAGCTTGCTCGTGTTTATACACAGTTTATATAATTAAGTATTTATTATATCGTTCAGATATAAAAAGCATTTTTCTAAATCCGTGTTTATGTTGACCTTGACGTAAAACTTTGCATATAATGTTTAGGTCGTGTGTTTTATATCGATTTAGTGTCAATTGTTATCGCATATAGATATCGCATCATTACGTAGATGTTTACGGATTGTCAACCTTACGTTACGTATTGGCACACATTCAGTTTTACTTTCCACTGTCAAAGTCAAAGTCAAAATATTTTATTCATATAGGTATCACTGATACACTTATGCACGTCATTTTTTGGCTTTTCGGAAGGTGCTTTATCGTGTAGGAGAAGAAAAGCCTAAAGAAACTCCTCAGCACATCTTTTAAAAAAATATTACAAAAAAAGATAATAATACAAAAGTATTTACTATTCTGAGCGGAACTGGTTGCAGAGCTGGTCATTTCCATGCGTCTTTGTCATTTAAATACTCGTCTACACTATAATATCCCTTGCCTAACAATTGTGTCTTTACACGTTTTTTGAAAGTTTCTATTGGCAAGTCACGTATTAATTTTGGGATTTTATTATAAAAATGTATACCAAGCCCTATGAAAGATCGCTGCACTTTACTTAGGCGGAACGAAGGCGTAACTAATTGATGCATTCTTTTCGTATGGCGATTATTAATATCAAAATGTCTCCGGCCACTTCCAGCGGTCCGGTCGCCCCGTCGCCGGTCGGTGCGTGACGCAACTGCTTGACCGACCGACCGACCGACCGACAGACCGACAGACCGACCGACCGACAGACCGACAGACCGACAGACCGACAGACCGACAGACCGACAGACCGACAGACCGACCGACCGACCGACCGACCGATCGACCGATCGACCGATCGACCGACCGACAGACCGACCGACCGACAGACCGACCGACCGACAGACCGACAGACCGACAGACCGACCGACCAACCGACTGACCGACCGACCGATGTTTCCCGATCGTTCCAATACTGTCGATGGCATCGCAATCGAAAGAGAAAACGATGACCAAATATCGTCTTCGTGTTGTTTACATGTCCTAGTAAAAGTAAATATTATTAGACTAATGGTATCATAATGCGGTTTAGAAGCTTACGAGTGTGTTACACAAGCAAGCGCCATGACGCTGCTGATATCTTACATTCACTCCGCCAAGCACAATATTTATCTCTAAATATGTGATTATACAACGAGCTTTTAATGGTACCTACTGTTAATATTTATTTTTGAAATAAATATTAAGTTTGTTTGACCCGAATGTGGCACCTTATAACCCATTCTAACTTCAATTAATTAAACCGGAGCTCCGCGATGATAACATCCGCAACTCTTAATCAAAACAATCATCGCTCATTATATCATACATAATTGGGTATTCAGTATGCTTTTAGCTTAGTTTGATAATGACAAACAAAAATAAATGCTTGTTGGTAACTAACTACCCGTAAATTGAATAAAATTTTCTGAAGATACTTAATCCCCAAAATCAATATTGTTGTGAGGGGGGGGGGGATCGTTTCAAACTCAGTGTTTTATCTTTAAATAAAAGATGGTGGGCATTAATTAAACGCGATGCCATAGTAACATATCTATATTCAAATCAGATATCGCAGCTCTCAAACAAGCCGTGCAATATTTTTATTTGTATTGCCTACAGTGATCTGTCAGTGCGCCTTATTTGCAGGCAGCCGTCATACATTCAGTTCCTGATATAAACTTTAGTCTTTAATGATTTCCTCCCAACTCACTACGTTCGCTTCTTATTAGCAACATGATAGCATCATTAATAGACACATCGTTGTTTGCGTAACGCAAAAGCGTGTTACTTCGATATTAGATTACTCGATTGAAGAGCAACGCATTGGTTGCGCAACCGGCACGCCACAACACTGGTAGCGTCGACACACGCTGCTACTGATCCCCTTCACGGCTGGAGATGATGTGAACATTGATCTCGAGAGGTATTGGAAACTAGCCAACAGGCCTCACGTGTGAGATGTCTCACCGTCTTATTCTATCGTGACTACTGGCAATTATAGGACTATTTTAAAGTTGATAATAGGACGCACGATTAGTGCTTGCTTGATTTCAGATAAACGAGCAACATAATTATAGCATTTATTTGCATATTAGACTTTAATATTATTGTTTGAAATTTTCTAAAAGCTGCCAATTGACTAGAGGGTCAATCTTGTTGACAATGTAGGACGCTATTAGCATAAAAAGTGTTAAAGTTTAATCGAATCCTTCACCGTCTATAATTTTTTATCCAAACATAAAGTATGCTACATGTAATTTAACTTATTTAACACTTAATTTCCCGTGATTAATTGTTAGTATGTCACTAATAGTAGTTGAGGTATTAGGAGAGAATGTTGTAATTCAACTCGACCGCCTTCATAATTGATTTATATGAACTAGCCGCGTGGAAGTAGAAATAAAAACATGTTTGCGTGTGAATGTCCTTTCGCGTGGAGCTGCAAAAGTCAATCTGAACAAAAATCCAATTACCGGGAGTATGTATTGTTGCCGCTAGCGCATCCTTCGCGTTTGGCCACGCGCACCGCACCACGCGCACCGCACCGCGCGCACCGCACCGCGCGCACCGCATACTGATGAGCGCACCGCATCGCCAGTTGCAACACCGAGCTATACATAGCACCCTGTGATTCCCCACACCATATATTATAGGACAATCATGTTTTGGTTTATTTATATTTACCTTATATTACACTTTGATATTTACATTTATGCACTATAATGACCTTAAGAGCCACATTAACAAACAGAATTTGAACATTAAAGGTGGATAGATAGCTCATGAACTCGCAAGATATGGAGGACTCTTTGAGGAGTGACTGACGACTGACTCGTTTGAGGACTTCAAAATTTAAGTTTAAAGTTTCTTGAAAATCAAACTCTAGTTCCGTATATCAACAGTAGAACCAATCTAGACATTTTACGGAATTAACGGCGGTTGTTCAAAGAATGAGATACAACACAAAGAAGCTGCTTGACGATGATGGCCATAATAATATGCATTTACGGCTAAAGGCCAACTGACAACCTAAAGAAGATAGAAGGCCAATGCCAGTTAAAGTGTCGCAAAGGGAAGGGTTATGTCCAGTAAGAGGTTGGTGAGCGGATGTACGAAATATATTTAAAATAATTCCAATGATGTTAATTAGATCCGCTTTTCCCTGCAGCCACAATTTATTTATTCCTACAATATAATATTTACCCCACCGCTACGACGTAGCTATAGCAGCGTAGCCGGTGGGAAAATCATTATAGTTACTAAGAAAATGTGACAGTTAGGTACCGGTTCATGCAATACTGTATACGAGTATACTGTATGTTTAGTATACTAATACGCAACAATTAATATAATATTATTCTAAACTGCAAAACTATAAATAACGTCAGTTATAAAAACGATGAAATAAAAGCTAGACACTAAATTGAAACTCGGCCACCTGTCACGCTAGGCTACTGCAAGCACACTAACAATCAATCAATACATTTGTTAGTCGTGGAGGATACAGTTCTTATAGAATAATAATGATTCTGTCAATAAGACAAATATTAAACATTTTAAATTGTACACATTAATAATGCTAAGAATACTAGTGGATGCCCAGCGTGGTCCGGTACGCTAAAAACTTTCCTGATGACAATGATAGATCAGTGTTTTTGTATTGACGTTGAGGTTGATGCGCCATCTTTATTATTATTTATTATTATCTTGAAAAGTGGAAAATTGACTATATCAATGGACCGAATGTTCCTAATGCTTTGTTTTAGTGGTCTCAAACCACCTTCGGAATGTTGCCTTACAAATGAAACTATTTTGAGACATATCGGTTGGATGGTTTCAGAGTCTACGTGTAAAGGACATCTGTGCGAACATTTTTTGTATTTTATATATCTTATACTAGGAAATCGCCCTCGCTTCGCTTCGGGAAAAATAGTAAAAAAAAATATAATATAGCCTATGTCACCCGGGGATAGTGTAGCTTCCCAACAGTGAAAGAATTTTTCAAATCGGTTCGGTAGATTTGGAGCCTATTCAATGCAAACAATCAAGTCTTTCCTTTTTATAATATTAGTATAGATAGAGATAATGAACAAGTTGTACTCATGGTTGACAGGAGCACGCTGCACGTGTGTTGTGTCGTCAACGGCCCTTGCTCACCAGTATTTATACGAAACTGGAATAACAAGGAAAAAACATTTTGTATTTCAACACATCTCGATAATGTGATCCACACATGACATGTCGCACGTTATTACTCAAATGCATTGTGACAAGGAAAATTGTACGCATTTACGAGATTCTTCTAAGACATTAGATAATGTATGAAGTGAAGGTAATTGAAACGGTACAAGATAGAGTGGACTATTGTTGTCACCCAGGATATCCAATTCCGAGAGTGACATTTGCAATCGTGTCAAATATTTCCACCATCATTTCATATTGATGTAGTTCAATACCGGTGATGACACTGGCGCGCATCCCCGGGGCACGGCTGACGCTCTGCGTACAAACATCAACATTACGTACATTATTTAGTACCTGATTGTGAACTATATATACCTAATATCATTCGTGCATGTAAAACAAGCGCATGACAATTATCAACTCATAAACAATTATGATTTACATAAGTTGTAACTCCAAACCGTCTGGCATTAACGTTTTTTATCAAATTTTAATAAGTCGGTGCATCATCCATCTTGCAGTGTAAGATTTGATGTATCAAACGTATAAGCACTCAAAACCTATTTCAATATTAGATGCAGCTGATAGCGAGTTAATGGGCTCTGTGTTTATGATGTTTAAATTACTTATATTGTACATGCGACGAACAAGAACGTGACAAATCATCGACAAGTGACGTACAGGTAAATATTAGAATACACGAATTGTTTCGTACCATCGCTAGCCACGGTTGGGCATGTTGCGATGTGCCCGTTATGGGAGGTCTCAATGCCAGACGATGCACACGGTCGGAGGCCAGGGAGGCCTCAGTCACACCACATGCGACAGGCAGATAATATTCATGGATGTTACGGGTTCCATTGATGACAAATATAAAAAAGAAGTCCAATTTCGCAAATATTATTTTCTCTATAGAGTCATTACAGGCTCAAAATATTCAATTTTATGAAGTAACTCAAAACAAATTGATAAAACAGTTAAATAGGATTAAATATCGAAGTATATCAAATATCAGGTGAAAAAAATACACGAAGAATATAAGATTCCCTGTGTAACGGGTAACATGGACATTAGGGTTTTACAGTAGTACTGTGAGTGGTACCAGCTGGTGTTCCCGCCGTGTGTGTCGGTGTCGGTCAGCGTGTGACCGCGCTCTTGGCAGAGGCCACGCCGACCTCGTCGAGCCTCCGACAATTGCTCAATTACCATTATTTTTCCTTTCCATAGCTACCACGATGGGCTGATATTAAAATACGATGATTACCTTTAAAGTGTATGAGTTCATCTAAAATGCTTGTCACGGGGTAGTCGAATATTTTCGTGTTCAATTCCCGATGTTAAACATTTATTGTAACTCAAAACGCAATCGAGTTAACTGTGAAACTATAAGATATTTAACAATTATACATATATAAACCACTTTGCGAAATCTACCCGAGTCGAGTGGCGTTGCTCTAGATATCCATAAAGCAGGAGGTGTAGGTATGTATCAATTAAGTACGTTAAGCATTAGTTATTTGTGGGAAATATAAAATTATTTCTTGGGGAATGGTTGGCTAACAGTATACTTATCTATCGATTAGCCTCACACAGCGGCGACGCTCGCAGCGGACAACATACAAAACAAAGATGAACGGATGACTTTCATCGCACCGTTAAATAAATAACAAAGGATGCTGAGCTGTCGCACAGGCAATACCCTAGTGCAATACGAAATAAATATATTTCCAACATTGCGCAACAACGTCACCCATCACACATAAGGTTCCGAAGCAAAGCCGAATTAAACTTGTATCTGCATATATGTTGGAGATACATACATAATTTTTACATCATTGTTATTTAATTAACGTAAAAAAGTTAATCAGTCACTACAACTTCTACCATTCTGCAATCTAAATAATAACAGACAAACTGGTTATATCTTATATTGCGATCAACTGCGAATATTTTCCAACGCTAACATAATAATAATTAAAAACACAAGTGTGAAAATCACGAAGCCGAACAATGGAAAAAGAAACGATTAGTATAACAAATAACGCATCATGTCTCTGTCAAACGCCTTTTAGCAACAAAAGCATCTAGTCTCAACATCGTTCGTATGGAGAGATGCGTGGGAGAGATTCCCAGGCGACGTTAGGGTGTCCAAACGTTAGTTGTTACGTGAGTTGACCGGAGTAGAGACTCGCTAGTCTCTGTCGGTATCAACAACAATAAGCAGGTGTCCCTACAGTGTAGCCTAACTTGGTGGTGACCGCGTGTTGTACCGCTGACGGCATGTGGATTAGCGCGACCTTGCACTCTGCCCCCGCGCATCACAATACGTCACTGTACCGTTCTTCGCAACTATTTACATATTATTACATAGTAATATTATTATTTTATATATTTTTATTGCTCATTTTAAAGTCTATTCACTTTTGTAAAAACCAGGTCGATGATCTTATAAATTGCATTCATAATAAGGATCTTCCTTTGAATTCAAATAAATCTGCATCTTCGTCCAATGAGTTTCCGTCATAACGACTAAATTTTTAGGCTAAAATGTGATAATAATTGAGATACTGATTATATTTAAACTAAAACTCAACTGTTGCTGAGTCAGCTTTCCTATTTGAAAACTAAATAAAGCGTTTTATTGCAGCCAACAAAAACTTTAATAAAAATAGAGCCAGGAACCAGCAGTGTTTTTCATCACAAATAGCAATAATTCGTTCTAGGTCTTATTTCCTTCATTTTTTCCGCCTTTTAGGAGTATATCTGGAACTTAACTTGACATTATTATAGACATTATAATAATTATACACAATCTGTAGCAACCATTGAGAGATGGTGGACGTCGATCAACGCGATAGTGAAGTACTCGTGCCATTGTTATTAAGAATTTAATCATCATAAATTCAGCGTGACAAAACGTCATACCGAGGTACATCACATAAATTTATATTAAAAAAAACAGACATGCTTAGGACAGGGGACATGTTGTGGTAAATCCAAATGACTACTGTGTAACGAATCAAATTTCATCGCAAATAAGCCTAAACTAACGTACCGTACCGTACCCGATTTTCAAGTCAATGGCGAAACTAATTAAAAAATCAACCAATGATTATGTTATCTTCACCAAATTCTCAAAAATGTAAATACTAAAGAAAGGAGATATTAAAACTTCAACATTTAAAATTATTTAACCATATTTAGGTAGCACTGATACACTTTTGGACTTGTAAAAATAATAATAAATTGGAGTATTTTGCAAGCTTTTAAATTTAGTTAAATTAAATGAACTTAATTCTAATGAAGGCCATACACAATCAAGTGTACTTGTCAAGTTTGCAGTTAGACTTAACGCGGCATCCAGTAAACTTGATCGAGTATGGCCACGGTATAGCTATCTGGCCATATAGCTATCTCATGCACACTGGATGCCGCGTCAAGTCAAACTGCAAACTTGACAAGCACGAGTACACATGTCATAATCGTGTATGGCCTCCATTAAGGAACGGATTAGATTAATATCTAGATAAATCATTCAAAAATCAAATTTAAAACAAGTTTCAAGGTAAATATTGCGCATTAGGAAACAACTCAAACATGATGTTAAAATAAAAATAAAAATACTAGTTTACATTTTAATGTTGTTGTTAAATAAACACACAATATGTTGGCGGATATCTACATCGTGGTGTCGTAAAGTATTTCGACAAATTTGTTTAAAAGTTAATTTTGACCTTGAGGGTCTGGCGCCGCGGGGAAGGGCGGTAGTTTACCGCACAAGAAACACGTTCTAATTTGGTTAAAAATGTAAATTAATAATAAAAACTGCTGCGTCCAAAAACCAAGTACAAAAAGTTGGCTCCAAAAATTTAATTGATGATTTATTCAACTTGAACCGCAACTTTCACCGCTGGAATCTATGTTTTATTTAGTATTTCATTTAGGAATATTTCACTTACTTTTGTCCGCGCGCCACCACCGAAACCATTTCCTCATTTTAAGGTAGAAAAGAGAAGAAACGTATGGCTCTCAAACCCCCTCCCCTCAGCCGGACACGACGATATCCAACGCTCCAACGCTCTGGTAGCAGCAAGCCGCCAGGCTAGCTACCCTAACAACTCATATTTGATAAATTTCGTCTAATGTATCGTAGGTATGAACATGACCGCTACACCCCGTCAGTTTCATATCGAAAGGTCTTCGTCACCACTCCTACCGGTGCCGGTCCACGACATTTCTTCTACTACAGTCACTTTATTACCTTGCAGCGCGCATGATGCACCTAAACTCCTAAGATAAGTAGCTATTACGCTTTTACTTTAATTTCCTAAAATTTCCATATAACTATAGCTACATTTCCTGTTTGTTTCATTTCGTGCATTGTTTAGGAATAGAGACTAAACACCTGTGCACTGTACAGAGTGAACAGTGCAGCACGAGTCTTGTTTTTCTTTTCTCTGCTCTGTTTACGATTTGGTTCAGTGACGGCGAGTAAGGCTAAATAGACGTGTTTTTATGTGTCAGTGGAAAAACAAAATAATTGTGTCTATAATAAAATTAATCCGTTTTTAACACCACAGTTTCATAATCAGTAATTTGCTGATAAAGCTGCGGCCAAACTGTTTTATAAAATATATTGTAATTGTTTAACGGAATGTGATTAGTGACGAGCTCAGAATAAAGAATAATGACGATTATCGCAGCAGAATCGCGTCGAACTCTCCGTCCAGCGGCGATCTTATATCGCTAGTCAAGCAGGAAACGTTATTTGCATTACTCGATGTTTCGTAACAATGTTTTTAATTCATGAACCAGAAAAGCAATAATCTTTTATTTCCAATAAAACACAATAACGTAATTTACGTATAAATATATAGTATTCTATGAAAGATAAAAAAGTTAATTGCTTATTAACAAATGTAATTGTTATTACCCTATTGAACAATAGCTCGAACAATTTAATTCCGCGCGCAAGGACGTGCGCGCACGCGGGCCGAGCGCGAGTGTAACGCGTTACGTAACCGGTTGCGTCACGAGAACACTTTCGCGCACCCACACTAGCGCAGCAACGCGTGGTCAGTGTGTGCACACGTCACACTTGCACTAGCGCAAGCATTGCACACAGCGCACGGCGCCCGACGCACACATGGAAGGAGCCGCGTGGCCTACTGATACAAATACATAAATGCACAGTTACTGACGCACACGAGCAAGCGTGTCAGCGGTTCCGAGCTGGCCCCACGCACACAGCGACGGGCCGCGTGGCCCACTGATATAAATACAGGAACCGCCCGGACCAGTTCCGACCAGCTGTTTGTGACACGATCAACTTTGATGAAAGTATTGCGGTCATTCTTTACTTAATGCTACCAATATCGTAAGTTATTGTTGACATTACATGGTATTGTGACTTCCGTAGGAAAACTATTACAACTTTACAACGAAAACGAGAAAATTTATAATCTAAAATTTTAACAAAAAAATAACCGACTTCAAATGAAGTACATCCAGTAAAAAAATCATCGAAATCGGTTGGCACGATATTGAGTTATTCGTACATTTATCGCGCACATACTTAATGCAAATTTAAGACATGCTTTTGACATGGATGCCATTGTCAGATCTCGCTAAAATTTATGTGGGACCACACGACAAGCACCAGCTTTCGATTAAAAAAAGAATCATCAAAATCGGTTCACCCAGTCCAAAGTTCTGAGGTAACAAACATAAAAAAATACAGTCGAATTAAGAACCTCCTCCTTTTTTTTGAAGTCGGTTAAAAAGTAAGTGCTTCACTTCCTCGCCTAGTCCTCAATGTATTATGGTTTCTTATGTTACAATCGGGTAGTAACTAACATTAAATCAATTATGGTAATAATTGTTATTCATAATGTTCGTTACCACTTTAATTTACGGTCTTTAAAATATTGTTATTGAATATTTATCTTTTCCTTATGTACCGACTTAATAAACAACCAAAAGTTTTGAAATACAGGGTGAATTTTTCAAATGAATAGTGAAAAATCGTCAAAGGAGTCTCGGAGCCGAAAACTAAAACTGCATCATTAGATTTTTGAAATTAATATTTCTGACCAGGCATCGAACCCGTCTATTTTGAAAAAAAACTGTATTATTACACCATTCAATAGTGTTAATAATAAGGATTAAATTCAGGGAAGTAATGACGTACAGCAATAAGATATGTAATATTCTTAGCCTGAAAAATTTATTTTTCGTATGTCATTACTTCCCGGAATTTGATCCTTATTAGCGACATTATTGAATGGTATTAAAAAAATGACAAATTGAGTTTTATTTTCAAAATAAACCGGTTCGATTCCTGGTCAGGAATATTAATTTCAAAAATCTAATGATGCAGTTTTAGTTTTAACCAAAATCGACTCCGAAACTCCTTTGACCACTTTTCACTATTCCTCATAGTTTCGAATTTAGAACCGCACGCACACTTGAAAAATTCACTCTGTATAATATATAGCCCACCAAAAAAATACATTGAACTGCTGCATATTTAAAACTCGCTAAATGTCAGTTGCTCTGAATAATTAATCAACTTTATAAATAAAATCTCCGATTAATCATTTATATCGAAATTAACGTCGCAGAGAACGTGTGTGTAACGTGAGGTCACAATGACATCACACCATTCAAATGTATTATGCAATGACAAGCAGTCTTGTTCGTTATTCATTTCCGCTATTATAAATAAAACACAAGAACTATAAAAAAATATAAAAGTGTTTTTTGTCGTTTTAACCTCTCCAGTTCGTCCTCTGACAACTGGAGATGACCCAGACGTAACAAAATAGCCGTCAGAATCGATGACCACTTCCCACAAACACTATTTTATATTATAATATCCATGTCCTATAAAACAGAAGCCTTACACTTGTGAAGTCCATCATATATCTTTACTGACATTAAACTTGTAACAAGTGGGGCAAGTAATAATAATAAAGTGCTACACTTGCACTTATTTAACACTTTACGGTTATAATTACGAAATAATATTAAAGTAGACATTGACCTACCATTACTCGCGCAATTCGCGGTAAATTTCCACCGCACCGCGGCGGCCGGATCACTTCATGAACAACTTCAATAGATTGTCACATGTTATTAAATTATTCGAGCAATAATCCTTGTACATATTATGGATCTATGGATGCCTTGAACGGTTGGAACCTACTAGAAAATACGTGCTAATTTTTAGAATTTTCGTTTAAAACACTAGTAATTATGTGACCGTAAATATTATTAAACCGATTAAAATTGAGGTTAGTAATTTTTAAATATCCTTGTATGTTTGGAAAGACAAGCATGATAAAAAGCACCTTGGTATTTGACGTTAAAGTACTCGTACAAATTAGCTAATCAAAGTATCTTACTCTACTTCGATTAACTCCCTTCGCAACGAGCCCAAATCCTATTTCAGCAACATGTGCTCAGCGCTGCACGGTCTAGTTGCTCGGTCTCTAGATCCTTCCTCCCTCGTAATCAATTGGTAATGAGCTATACATACAGGCTGTGCAACATTATATCGTTACTGCAACATACTCGTAATTACAACCTGCAAGCTTCGAACATGTAAATTAAAAATTATGTATATTTTAACCCGACGACCGCGTGTTATAATGGTTACCATGCCGGACCACTGATCGAGGGGTTCTAGGTTCGATTCCCAGCGAGGCTGACATCTGAATGATGAGTTTTAATTTCTGTTCTCGATGTGGTTAGTGTGTCCTTGTCTTTGTGTGTTGTCGGTGCCACAGACCGACAGACAGACACAGCCTACTGTAATGTGGAGTTAGGAGTGTGAAGCTTTTATTCTATTTCTTACTGTCTTTTCATTAAGTATCTTCACTTCAATTATTCAGTTGTAATCGTGAGAATAACTTAATTATATACAACCACTCAGTAGAGTAGAGTTCTAGTTCATGGTACAATAAAATTATATCAAAATTTTTTTCCCCACTGTGTCGGCCTGATCAATATACGTCTTATAATATGTACTCTTATAGCGTTGCAGTACTAAGACGAAACTATAAGCGTTTTGACTACAGAACCTGAAAAAATTTTGTTTAATAGCTATTTCAGATTGGGTGAATTTGCTACAACTGGTGTACACAACTTTATACAAATTGTTATGAATGTAAAGTGTTTTGTTGAGTAGTTTTTTTTTATAGTTGTCCTCAGTAAAGGATGTAAAAGGTCGTCTGACCAGTTATGTTGACCATTGCGAAACACGGAGCTAACCTCGAAAACTTAAAACGTGGTAAATTTTTGATTTGTATATTCAAAATTAATTACTGTCATAAAACTAATATAACTTTAAAAATAAAATTAAACCAAACGATCTAGACCAGACGTCCCTCATGATAATTATCTCGTTTATCGAATTATGAACTTCTGTCCGATTGCAGCTGGAAAGAAGACGTGTGATACGTGCCATACTTTAGAAGTTTTGCCTAAATATACATACATACATATAAACGGGATAGAATTTTCTTATTTTGGCTTCGTCGTTGTCAGTTTTTGTTATTTAGATTTTTTAACAGACGCACTTAAATTTACTTTTGAGGTATTTTCTATCTGACACTACTCCCATAATTCGTATCAATAAGTCATGCAGTTGCACATAAAATACGTATAAGTTCATTATATAAAATCCACTGAATAAATCTTTACTATTATCGAAAAATAACATTTATAAGTAAAGATAAAGGTTCAAACCGGATTGCTCTTAAGTCCTGAGGAAACCGTTGAATTCGTGGGAAACATATACAATACATAATATACCTACAATACATATTAATATTTATTTGAAAGCCCATATGCACATCCATAAGAGTGGAATATAAAACCTCTTTTTCTTAATGAAGCAATATTTTTGGTTAACAAAATAAATATTATAAGAAGCAAAATCATGTTTTCACTATCTTTAAAAGCATGACCTATTTTTCCTTCGCTTCATTTGATATTTTTGAAACATTTAATACAGTAATATTATAATAGAATAGTTTATTTAAAGTTGTAATAATGAAATTACTAACTTAAGAAATAGCCCAAGACCATCGGAAAGTGATTCAAAAATTCAGCATACAAATACAGCTGTACTACTGATCACGTACAACACTGACACACACACGTGTAGCTTAGTATGGCAGAGTAGGGTACGCGCACATGTCAGGGCACACGGAGCGGGCGGACACAAGCTGCGTGACGTAACACTTTCACAAACGAAAGGGAAAAGGCATCGGGTGACGTCGGGTGAGGTCGGGTGCGGACGCGCCCACCGGCGGGGTTACTTGCTCACGGGAACCTGGCCCGCAACAAAACATTCATTTTATAACATTATTAAAATTGATTTTTTACTTAGAATGATCGGCTATTAGAATTATTTTAGGAAATATTTTTGTTGTAAAAAAATGTTTCTCAGAACTGTTTCGAACGAAAAAATATGCAACCTTCACGTAACATACCAGAAAACGGAAGTCAATATAAAATTGTATTAAAATGCAATTATAGGTTGTATAAAGTAGCTCGCCGGACAAGGCTGCACAAAAAGTTAAAGGTTCAATAAATCCGACACACACACACACACACACATACAGTGCACAGCGCACAGTGCAATTTTTGTCGATCAATATTGATTTTGATTTTTTCATAACATGTCTTAGCTTCGTGTTTTTACCCTGGGACATGGTTCACGTGGTTTTTTACCATCTAACGACCCCGTCGAGGATTTACTTAAATAAGTTGTGTTTCAAATTTAAATACGTAGAAACTAAATCATGTTGTATTACAACGCTATTTACAATTATTACTTAACTAGGTAAAACGTTAAGGTTAACAGCCACGGGTCGCAGAACTGATAACACTTAAGATAAAGCAATCAAGATGATCTTGGTATTTCGAAATAATTTCGACGCACGCTTGTTTTGGATCCGCTACAATTTTTGTAACTATTCTAATGTTTGCATGGAGCTGGCGAGCGGGTCATTGCCACGGCGGGGAGCGGAGGGACGCCACTAGAGACTCGTTCGTCTGACGTTATGTAATATTTCGCCCATTATGAGACAAATCATTAAGAGTCGAGCATCACAAAATAGAAATAAAACTTCTCCTTTTGAAATCATTCCGAACCGACAGCCCGGTATGATTGTTGTGTTGCTCACAATCTTCATAATAATTACATATCACGTTACATTCGTTACATTACATCGTATTGTATCGCAACATGGTCATTTAGTAAAATGTGGGTTAACATTGTCTACGACTGCTCATTGACCAATATTCTCCACAAAGATTTGTTTTACGTTACAAAAAATACGAAATCTAAAATGGCACAGTAATAAAATTTAATGTAGTGAATGTAATTTGATTGATTGATGTCTGATTGCACTGAGTATAACCCAGTGCCCGTGGCCCCGCCCGCTCGCCCCGCTCGCCCCGGTCGGCCCGCTCGGCCCGCTCGCCGTGTCGTAGCCGCCGCGTAGCGCTACGCACATCTGCTACCCAACAAAAGACTTCAACGAGTTTCTTCATGACTAAGAAATATTTTCTGGTCAAAAAATATCGGTATATACGTCTATTGTATTACCAAGCCTCCTATATTCAGCTGAAACGTGGTGTCTGCACCGCCGTCACATCCGCACGCTGGACCAATTCCATCTTAGATCCTTGAGAAACATCATGAAGATCAAGTGGTCTGATAAAGTGCGTAATACTGAAGTGCTACGAAGAGCTCATATCGATGGCATTGAGGCGTACCTCATTAAGCGGCAATTGCGGTGGTGCGGGCATGTGCTGCGGATGCCGGAAGAACGGTTGGCTAAGCGGATCTTTTACTCTGAGCTTCAGTATGGCAAGCGTAAGTCCGGTGGCCAGTTCTTAAGATATAAGGATGTGCTTAAGAGACACCTTAAAAGATCCAGCATAGACCACACGCAATGGGAGGACATGGCGGTTCGACGCACAGAATGGAGGAGCCTCGTTCACGATAAAGTCCGCGATTTTGAACAAGACCGTAGATCTGATTTAGATCGGAAGCGAGACGAACTCAAGCTCCGTCCTCCTGCTGCTATCCCTTATAATTATAATAATGGTGTGCTCACGTGTATCTATTGCAGTCGTAAGTTCAAGGCCAAAATAGGATACATAAGTCACTGGAGAGCCCACCAGAGAGCTGACCATCTGAGCCCTCTCACTCAGACTTAGACAGAGTCCCGAAGCATCGCTGTAGCCGAAATCGGCTCTGAGGCATCATCATCATCATTTTCTGGTCAAAATTATATTGCTTGCATATTACATTCTATGATGTATATAATAGTATTTTCACGAAGCAGTCATTTCATATTTAACATACCTATAGACTATTAGACACATGCATGGGTGATAGTCACTAACCACCTCCACATGTATAATGAGGGGCTAGACTTCGCCGCCGTCTTCGACTTTTAATTTCAGATAATATTTTGCGACTACAACGAACTAATTACAATAACTTTCTTCCTTTCTCACTTCTTTCAGCTTCTCCTGTGTCTAGTAGATATTTCTTATATTACATATCACGCTATTGCCTTAATAAATAGCTTATAGACATTAATGTTTTATGAATAAATATAAATACTAGCAAACGATACTATGTTACGTAGCCCGGGGGTTCCCACGCCGCCACCGCCGCCGCCGCCGCGAGCCATGAGGGGCATAAAAAGTCGATTGCCAATATCCGACTACTATTGATTAATTACTATCAACATAATTATGCGAGTATTATAATCATAACCAATAAAAATACACATAAAAAGGCACATCTATGCTAATTCGCGCACGTAAAAAAAAAGTATTTTCCTTTTGAACCTCTACTGTATCTCAAAATAACCTTTGCCTCACATATAAATTTAAAATTTGATTTACTGAAATTGAGGTCAACCTTAACGGTATTGTGGAAATTGAACTGACCCTTCGTAAGAAATGGCCATTCCGAGCACAAACGTCGAATTAACCAATCTATATTATAAATGATCCATCTTCTTTTTCATAACAAAAATATACAGTTTGTTTTCATCTTCCGCCATCACCCGACAGGCATCGCGGTGCCCTCGTCTTGCGCAAGCGCAGCACAACTCCAATATCGAACAATTCCACCGATGATCTGGTTAACATTGAGAACATATCTGCTGCACCGATCTCACCACCCATCTCACACTCTTATTCAACTCAATATACCTGATTAATCAGAGTCTGCAACACTCACACTTGGTGTCTTTAGTATTTAAATATTTATTTATAATGTGACATCTATCATACAGGAAAAATACTGCGACAGTGTGGCCTTAGTTTACATTTAAAAACATCATAAAATCTTGAACTGAATAATAAAAAGTTATTATACAAGTCATGTCTTAAAGATGTATCGTAACATTTTACAGTACACTATACGTCACGTCACGTCACTATACGTTTTTAGTACACTATACGTCAGTAAACATCACAATAAATGATAAAATATATAATTCATTGTTATGATTTTCGTTGTATAAAATTATAATTATTATAACGCTTCACACTCACAGCCCCACACTAGGATTCCCTGTGTCGTGGGTGCCAACTGCCATGGACAACACACAAGACAAGGACATTCACACCCAGACCGAGAACAGAAATTCAAACTCATCATTCAAATTTCCGCCTCGCTGGGAATCGAACCCAGGACCCTTGGCACGGTGATCCAGCATGGTAACCATTACGCCACACGGGTCGTTATAAAGATTATTAAAATATAATAAATTCTTATTCTGGGCTCAAATTTCTATTTTATGTAATTTTATGCCTTATCTGCTTATGTCTACATTATTATATTGTAAATACTTTACAATGAATATCGCAATTTCAGAAACGACGTTATCGTTCATACTCGCATAGCAAATCAACATTATCCATTGTACTCGTGGCCTCTATCTATATAGTTACATAAATAACATATTCATAGTTCCGATTATTAAAGTTTGCAATTATGTATTACATTATCAATCTACCTGAAAGCAAATAGATACAAGAATTTTCGTTTGAAATAATTCGTTACGTAAATACATGATTGACGTGATGAAGGCATTTTTCAAAGGCGCGAGTTAATTAAAACGACTCGTGTAAAATTTCTAAAGTTGCCAAATTATTTCTCAATCTAAATTTTATTCACGTTAGTCATAATCTTGTGTCCAACACGGATTGCGGAGTTGGTTTAGTAACTGCTGTGACTAAACCGACAAGTTGTGATAAAATATATAGTTATAGCTATGAAGATTTTAGTAGATAATATTTGTCTTCATTTTTAACCGACTTCAAAAAAAGGAGGAGGTTCTCAATTCGACTGTATTTTTTTTTTTTTTTTTTATGTTTGTTACCTCAGAACTTTGGACTGGGTGAACCGATTTGGATGATTTTTGTTTTAATTGAAAGCTGGTGCTTGTCGTGTGGTCCCACATAAATTTGAACGAGATCTGACAATGGCATCCATGTGAAAAGTACAATGTACTTCATTTGAAGTCGGTTAATTTTTTTGTTAAAATGTTAGATTATTAATACAAAATTAGAATAACTACACAATTAATCAAGTCTCGCGTATTAATATTCGTGTCCACAAAAACATACTGAATAATTACGCAAATTAAATTTCTGTAAACGGGTGTCAGAAACCAAAACTAAATGACTTATTGTAGACGCACACAAAGTAGGTTGTTGTTGTTGGTGACCGAGTTGAGAACTGAGTACTTGGTACTCTTGCTTTTAATGTAGAGTGGTGACTTCAAACGATACTTTATTTTGTTACACGCCTACGAAGCTGTCATTTTGAAAGTAATTATAATATAAAATAGAGCAAAGTTGTTGAGGCTATTCTGTTCAAAATAGATTTGTGCAATGTACTCGTATTATATTAATTTATGTTGACGGGTCACGGCGCGGCGACGGCCGGCGGGGCGGTCGCAGCCCGTATTCTGGTCGATATGGTTTGGACCTTGTGAATCAAAAATAAAACTATTAATACTATTAATACCGGACTAGCAGTCCTGATATGATGGTTCACCTTGCAACTTGCTAATTGCAAAACTTGACCACGTTGGAAACTCTATTGTGAATTTGCTTAAAAAGTCATTGATACATATCAGGTCGGTACTTTGAACTAAATACATAAAAATGTTATTCCTTCTTTTTCATGATTCGTAACATTCGTTTCACGCCTGAAACGAATTCTATAATACTTGACAGTATAATTAAATGGTATTTAATAATGTAACAGCGTTAAATAATGTAGTAGAGTAGCAAATGCAATACGTCCGACTGGAAATCCATTGAACTTATAACCTTGCGCCAAAAATATATTGTAATAAATTCAATAAATATCACTTTGAGTGTATTGTATTCTTAACTTTGAATTTTTAACAATTTTCAAAGTATTTTTTCACATTTAAAATACACTTTTTGTCTGCAATCGAAATCCTTTAGAAATTATGACACTGATACCCCGAGACATATTGTATCGACCTCTGGTGTGTCAACTTCTCTCTAAAAATTTGGTTTCTCTGTGAGTTATATCTTACTTATCTTACTTATATTATCTAAAACTAAGTTGATACTGTCAGATAAAAGTTTACTATAAAATTAAGCCGATAATTTGTTAAACGGAACCACTGAAAAGCTGCTGGTAGTGGAAGCGGGTGGCGCGGGCGGCGCGGGCGGCGCGGGCGGAGCGCGGGGCAAGGCCGCAGCCCGACCAGTGAAAGGCAGCCCTTGCTTGCTACAAACTGTTTAAAATGACTATTCCGATTGATATAGTTTTCAACCGGATTGCGTTTTTAAAGTTTAAAAAATGAGCCTGAAGGAAAACAACAAACAAAATTATTACCAGCTATTAAAGTCCATCCAAAACCTGCGCTAATCGTCTTGAATAGGTAGAGAATTGTAGGACAGTTAAACATGTTGAAAATATATTATATTTGTATTGCTAGAAAAATAACATCTATAGGCATATGTATAATTATATTTAAAACTCAATTTGATAATACTATATTATTTCTTCTACCAATCATTAGCATAATATTATGCTGGGAGTGAGAATAAAAAAATGTGTCAATGAATACACAGAACTGATGTAACAGATAGCGTTAATAGCGTAGTTAAAAATAACTAAGTATGATGATTGCAAACGCAGCGCGTATTGGCACTCGAAACATAATCACGAAAACACCATATTTAATTGTTAGATGTGTAAAATAATTACTAATTCAAGTAATAAGTAACTTAATTACCGATAACATCTCCGACACGGACACGTTATTATACAGCGTATATTGTAATTGGTATGATTGTAGTCCTCGCCTCCTCGTGGAGTGCCATAACGATATAATGGCGGTGTTTGAGTGCGCCGCGACCTGTCATTAAGTGTTGCAGTGAACTTAATACTTGAATAAATTATTTTTACCTGAAGTTATGAAAGAATATTAAGGATGTGGCTGCTAATTGTACACAATTGTAACCACAGTTTGTATAAAATCAATTTTACTGAAGTACAAACAGGCTTAAGTTAAAGCATTTTTTCGAAAAGTTAAATGTATATTTCAAATTGATTTCCTCTTGTTTTGCTGTAGGTAAAAAATACCATACAATCTAGTTTATCACTATATATTGGCACAGTATGCTTAAAGTTGAATTTAAGGCAGGAACTATTGATATGGTTATAATATCAGTAAAATTATGTGATGTTTACCAATTACCTAAGATGCCGAGATATCTATATTACGCGTGGATCCGTAATCCGTAAATTGGAATGGATATGGATTATGGAGCCATTCCAATCTTAAGAGATTCATTGTATAATTAATTACATAAATATGTTAAAACACAGAAGATGTTCAATAGAAAGGAGAGTCCTCGTAATAGTATGCACTAACGTTAATTAATATTAATACACACGAGACGCGGCTAGTCAGCCAGCCAGCCAGCCAGCCAGCCAGTCAGTCAGTGACCTGTGAATACCTACATATTATTACAATAATTACACAAACACTTTGCTATTGCCTTGCAGTCTCGGGCTCCCACGGAAACAGGACCTCTACTACATACAAAGACAATAATACAACAACAATAATGTCTATTAGAGCAGCGTTGCAGATCATTTAATTTTAATTTTTACTAAACCTACTGTAGTTTACAACTTTTTCAATCTTAACAAAACCTGATTGTTTACTTCAACTGTGATAAGTTAACGCTTAACTATATGATCACAATCCCACTCGATGACATTAGCTCGGCTTAGAAAGCTTTGCGATCTGAACGTTGTAAATGCCAGGTGATATTAAAAAATAATATATTGAGTTTACTTAATAAAGTCAAAGTCAAAATATTTTATTCATATAGGTATCACTGATACACTTATGCACGTCATTTTTTGGCTTATAAAATTTATATGTTTGTTGAATCGAGATTATACGCCATAGGATAACTTATACTTATACTTATGACAAATAAATGATACTGATTCCGAGTCATAATGTGTACAGAACCTTACGTAACCTGTGACAGTCTGTGGACAGTGTGAGAAGGGTAAAGGTAGTGGACCTTTATATACGATGGCCACATATGGATTGAGCTAAACACCAGCTCCAGTAATAAATACGTAATACAATTATCAAATTTATCAATATTAAAACAGTTTGAATAGAGTTAGTTGCGGCAAAAGGCAATGTGTACGCAATAAACGATGTTTCCTCATCCTAACGTAACAAATTCTATAATAATTTATAATATGAGCGCGGCGAGGCTGTCCCTGTTATGTAAAGCAGTAAATGCCGCCGCCACCTTCCTCACGCAAGAGAGGCTTTCGAAACAACTCTCGGTGGACGCCAGCCCGCGCCCGCCGCATCACTTCATATACCCACAGTTATGTGTGGAGGTCCTATGTATATACCGTCCGTGGCACACCCTCTAAACTGGTATATACATAGATATGCCCAATTGAAATAAAAAGAATTATACACAATGTGAAGTATACTCTCACACAAAAAGCGGAACCGACGTCCTGAAATCAGTAACGTTTTTTTTTTATCTCACAAACGTTCTCAAAAATATTTTTTTCTAGTAGGTATTCCAACATCTAGTAACTCAAATAATCTGGTGCTATCAACCGAGCAACGCAGAGGAAAATATCGTTCGGGACTACGTCACATCCGGCCACAGTTGCCCCAACAGGATCTGTGCGCGGCTGACTCATCGATAGCGATCGTAAGTCGCCAGCTATCGGCTGCAGCACTACGGCAGCCAGCACTTAGTCTTGGGAAACATTAAATTAGTGTATTAGGAAACCCGGACCGAGGTGGAGGGATGGTGGGGGTGGAGGGCAGCGCGTAGCTCGCAGCGCTACTTTGTTAACTAGACGTTTCGTTAATTACATTCGGTATGCAACCATCGCGGCGTCGTTGCCTTCACTTACCACGTACTGACGGCATATTGTACACCCTTGTCGGATGTCTCAAGCGTTCATTCTGCGACGTGATGAGCTCTGTCGGTGTGTTCTCTCCGCTTCTCTAAGTTCCAAGTAATATGTAACTTGCTATGCGACTATGAGCAGCAGTGATCACTGAACATTAAAATGCACTGAATGACCATTTCTTATTCTGAAACTAAACAAACAAACAAGTTACATTACTGTGCCAATACAATAACAAACTGTAAAAAAACCGTCAGAACCATCAGTACCTCTCTACCGGCGCCGCGGCGTGCAGTGTTCTCTGACAATTAAAATGTTGTAACACTCATTTTACTTTTACATTCCAAAGTCGTTTGAGTTACATAAAGTAAGTTTAGTGGTCACAGTAAGAGTGGACGGCGGTGGAGTGTCGAACAATAATGATACTTATTAAAATGTTTAAAGTAAGGAAATGAGTTTAGCGGCACGTTAGCCGCGCGCCATGCGGTGTCACGACCTCCTCGTGGTGGACTCCACCCGGACACCCGGACACTACAGCGGACTCCGGGAAGGAACGTTACGTGAAGATTGCGACACAACACGAGACGAGCAATTTAATAAAATGATTCGGACAAACAATAGCGACGCATACCGCCGCACGCCATCTAGCGGCAAGTAGCGAAACGACCGACACCGACCGACCGTCTTCCGCTGTATGACAGTTGTAATTGGCCTTATTTTATTATTGTGTGGAGACGAGGCGTGACTGAGTAGCGTCGAGAGTACCTCCATTAAGTAATAAGATGAGGTTCGCAGCTCGCTGCAGATACACCGGCTTCAAATTGTTACATAATTATAATTATTATACTCCTTGAAACATTTTGAATAGTATCTCATTTGTAGTATAAACTGCACCTTTGCCTTGATTGTCCTATTATTATGATATTTATTATGTACTGTGTACGTGTAGTATTATGAGCAGTTATTTATGTAGCCAAGTAAATCTACATTCTAAAATCCTAACATATTAATCGCACTTTAAAAGACATGTCCGTCCAATCGATATTTGTAAAATTCCAGACCGTTAAAATAACGCACGAGGCGAACTGTTCAATGTTCTCAATTAGCATGCTAGTATGCGCTGACTAAAGTATAGCCAAAACGTCTACTTTTACAGTTATTTACTTTTAACTATTTACTATTTTACAGTACCTGCAGTAGTACTGTAAAATAACAGAAGTGACACAATACATAATACGAGTACTAGCCCGTCGTAGTACGTTAATGATGCGATATAATATCTGATGTTTTTGCAATGCAACTTAGATTGTATTCATAACGGCTTGGCACAGGTGAAGGTGTTAAAATGCTGCAAACATTTCACCATCAATAAAATTGTTTAACAAGTTTAGTCAAAGTCACAAGAGCCGAGGTGAACGGCTACATACTTTATACTGACAAACTTAAGGACGAGCAAAAAATTAAAGTTAACACAAACATTAGGTTGCGCTAATGATATGCTAATGACGCGCGCACAATGTGTTTGCGTAAAGTTTGAACAACCTTTATCATTCAAAGTCAAATATAAAAGAAAAGATGAAAGCAAACAAAACATCAAACACCCGGACTGTTGAATGCGTATACTCCGCATCACAATGCGTACGCAAATTATGTGTTTTGTTGCGTTAAAGAGCTGTGAAACTAATGTTTGTTTTTTCGTTCGGTCGTTTATTTTCTATAAATCAGAAAACAAAAAATACAGTTGCTTAATATCGTATCCCATATTCAGCTACAAGTACCTGTAACCATTGAATGATAAATGAATGATAAATGATAGTTTATTTGCGAAAATGTGGTTACAAAATGGTGTTAAATACAAATCGAGAAAAACAAATTACTAAAAATAAATTCAAACAAAATATAAATATGTTATATGGAATCAGTCATGGTGTATTGTTGGTTCTGCGTTTTCTATTGATCATATCTATTATCGGGGCGTTAAAAGTAAAATATACTGTTGCATTCATAGCTGATTGATAGGTCAATATGTACAGGCACGTAACGTTGTTTAGCGCAGCTACAGTCAGGAATGCGATACCATGAACTCTGTGGGCCGCGAGGCTACAACTTGCGTAAAAATAACGTTTGACAAACACTCCAGCCGCCCTCCACGCGGGCCACGCGGGCCACTCGGGCCACTCGGGCCACTCGGGCCACTCGGCCGAGTTCAAGGCACACTTCAACACCGGGATGAGGACGAAGTGTGAAACACTCACCAAATACTTATAGCCGGCAGTTCTATAGCATTGTAAATATTTGCAAAATCTTCTTGTCCCACTCGTATCTATTGCATCCGCCCTTTAATTTTTAGAGGATGCTTTTAGTCGCTTGAATCCAATTGATTTTCAATAGAAGAGCATTCGGTCCTACTTGGTGTACAGGCTGGCTATGACTAGTTAAGCCTTTTAGGAAGTAATTTGGGGCGACTTGAGTTCTTCCAATTTGAAATTATTGAATTGAATTATCCATCTGTTGAAACCATTTCCGACTGAACTTCCGAAGGAAGCAAATCCGTTCCGGTTAGTAAAATTAATAATAGAATAAAAATAACTCATTTAGCGCTACGCCCAGAAAAACCCGTACCTAAATGACAAAACATTTTCTTTGATTACTAAAATAAAAAACATTCTTGTAAATAGCTAAGTTAAGTTAAAATTACTGAAACGTTGTTTTTCCAAGAAGTAATTAACATTTATAAATAGTTAGTATTGCTATAAATACAACACGTTGCTTTGTCATTGTATCGCCAACCGATCGAGTGGCGGCGGCTCCGGCGGCTCCGGTGACGTTGTGAACTCAACCGACAAATCGTTCAGGTAACAGTTTTTTGTAACCGGATTTTACTTTCAGAGAGTCACCTTGTTAATGTAATATCTCAATGGAAAACATGGTCAGTTCAATATTATAGTGGGAACTTGAGACCTATTCGCAACATCCTAAAGTGACTAAGTTAAATAAAAATTTGCAACTCATTTATTAGAATTAGATACATTTTATTAATACAACATAAGTATGAAGACATAAGGAATAGGATAAAAATTATCAAGATGTTATGGTATCAAACAATATGAAGATATAAGACCGATATTAACGATACTCATCAGGGAGGCATTTCACACTTAATAATGATCACAGCCGACGTGGTGTTTCGTAATTCAAACTACTACTAAACACACCCGAACATTATTCTTCAAGAATTCAACTTACTCTTAAGTCTTAACCCATTCAGATTCTCCTGGCAACTGACACAGCTCTAAGATGTACTTAAAGATGTTAAAACATACGCCTACAACTTGTGTATTGTATTAACTTTAAGTCCGTCGGAACTCCGCTCCTAAGGTTGTATAACTCCTAGTAAGCATAGGACACGAGCACTTTAATAATATAGTAACTAGGTACTTAACTTACAAAGAGATATTACACGTAATAAAAATTCTATAATACAAAACTACTTACAAATTGTTAAGTTTATTTGTAATTGTTCAAAACTGTATGTTTAATATGAATCTCATTAAAGTGTAAGTGCACGATAAAGGTTGGCCGGTTGGCTGGTTGGCTGGTTGCCCCACATATCCGCTATCCTTCGCCAAGTGGAGCGATGGGGCAATCGCTGACTATCGCGTAAAGATCACTAAACCACCGACATTACAGCTATCAATTATCAAACTCACGGAATAATGTTCTCTAACCTCTATAATGTAAGAACTGAATTGGAATAACCGTGGTGTGGAACAATAAATCATTTAACTATCATTATGTGATCAATGGCTCGTGCGGGAATGTAATAGGAGGAATATTACGACCACCGAGTGTATTTGACGTTATATTTGACGTTAGGTTAAACAGTTTTTCAGTGGTCCGGGCTTATGTATGTATACAGTCCACGTATAATCATTGTATGTTTTGATATAAACCACTTTGTTGGATCGCGAGAATGGCTTAATATTAGGGAATAGAAGGCTCGAATACAAACAACAACAAACAATTTTGTCCGATATCTTCCACCAAGTTTCATTCCAAACCGAGGTCCAGACTTTCAGGTCAAAATGTTTGACTCTCCGCTGGCGCTGGCGCCGAACCACTGAATTCTTCGTAGGCGAATCCTAATTCCAGTCTAAATAATAAATTGTTACGTACAAAACTTGCACTATTGTTTTGTTCCAAACGTTAGGAATCTTAAGAATAAACCATGAATAAACCTTTACAGGGGAGACTTTACAAGAGAGATAAATGCGCGCGATTTTACCAGGTATGGTGTTATAAAATAAATTATTTATTACTTTGAGTTCAAATTAAATACTAACCGTTGCAAACGGTTGTAAAAATCCATAAAACTTATGAAACTAATGTCAGTTGGCTATTTTGTTACGCACATTAGAGTGGCGAATTGCAACACGCCAAACTGCGTCTCACGTCGCACTAAGTGATGGGATATAAATAACAAAGTTACGACCGCGGTTACCTTAGTGTTTTATATCCAATAACGACCGAAGATTATGACTCTTAACGTAAACTATTGACGAAATCCTATTTGTAAAGTAATTTGTGTTGAAATTACCCACATCGAAATCCCTCGAGACTGAGATAGTAATAAATAAAAGACAAAAAAATTACAGACGGGTCTGTGTGTAGGTAAACGATAGCGATGTTGCGTCGTTGTGAGCCATTGAAGTTGTCATAGAATAGAACAGAAGTCTCGGACAAAACGTGTGTCGCGCCGGGAGGTTCTATTTTCAAAATCGAACGAATCCATTGAAAATTAAAGCCTTGACGCCAATTCATTGGGAGTTGAGACATACATCGTGTTTGCGGTGTTGGTTCTACGAGTATACGCTAGTAATGGTAATTTTTGGGGTGCTATGGTTCTACAATAAAATTTCAAATGAAACCTATTCCTATTTCAGTCCGAATTTAACGGGCCTAATTATGTTTTACAAGATGTAAACATGACGTTATAGTAGATGAAACAACTAAACCACATTTATAATTCATGTATACCCTTGAATCACACATCGACACTGGACTCTGGAGGCCAAGGTGAAGAAGTATAAATGATTTTTAATCAATCGCTTACGGCGTAATCAAGTGAATTAAAAACTAAATTAAAAATTGTACCTAACGCTCTTACAAAAACCGATTATGCAGGATCAGCGAAAATGAATTTTTACGTATACGTGTTTCGGACTTGATTAAAGATTAGAAATAAGTAATAAATACTTTTCTTGTTTTTATCGTATGGTGGAAATTCGTGGATTGTGGAATGCGGGAAATGCTGCTCGGCGGGAAGACTCCTTTGTCAGTTGTTCTTCTCATTTCAAACTCTTCGCTGTACGAGTGAATCCGCTATATAAGGTGCGCTTGCCAGAAATAGAGAGAGGATGAGAGTTTGAAAAGCGAAGGAATAGTTTACCTCTAGAAAATAAAGAGATTATTAAGGCGAGGTGCGACTACGACGAATAATAATTTTGGCGGGAACAGGCAAATGCTTTTATAAAGTAATGCCACTATTGGCGAGAACATGTAACAGTTAAAATTATTTCTTATTTAACATTTAAAACCTTATTTAATTAATGTAACCTTGTAAAATATAAAAAAATCTACTAGACTGCAATAATCACAAAATAATTTAATGAAAAGTATATTGTATAAGTTATCTAATTATAGAAGCCAAAATACTGGTAAGTGGTCGCCTTTCGAACCGGAAGAGCGAGCGAGCCGAGCGACCAAATAAACCACGCGCCGTCACCCGTCAGCCGCAGTCACCCGCACTCAGTCGCCAACAAATAAACAACAAACTTGCCCTAAATGCTTCGGCCAAGTTATTATGTAAATTATTAGAGCATAATATTAATAGTCAGATCTCAAGTATTTGTCCAATTTAGGGTGTGCCAAAAATATCAATTTATTTTAATGTTAAATGCCTGTTATTGCCTACATGAATACGTACTTTTTTATCTTCAATAACGCTGTAGTTGTTTCTTAATTGACTTCACATGCATGTAGCGGACATTAAACTAGGAGTGCATTTTTTTTAGTTTATTTATTTATTTATTTGGATTGCCAACGCAAGGTAGGTACAGTGCAACAAGCTTAAAATCTACGCAATTTATAAATGTATATGACTGCTCTTACAATTATAAACAACAACAGCTTGCGCTATGTTACACTTTTAGTAAGAATATGAATTTTATTACTAACTAAATAGAAATTAAAATATTTGCCTAAAATATACCTATTTATATTGAATTACATAATGTCAGTAGAATATTTATATAAATCAACATGTTACCTAATGTAGTCATGAAGAACATAAACTTATTATTATTAAATTACAATTTACTTTTAATCCCCTGTTATTGAAGTGAACATATAAAGCGGTCAACCGACGCTAAATAATCGACATCATTCCAATGTAACGTTGTCTTGCCTTTAACACAATCGCCTTCCATTGTTCTATCTTTTAATAAATATAATAAACAGCAAAAAAATCAACATGAAGCTACAATTATAGATGCACGTGAATAAAACTTCACAAAAAACGCACGTCATGTAATGCCTCCACCACACTACCGACTACCGCAGCACTCGACTGACAATGCGCCGGGTCAATTGTATTTTGCAAGTCTGTTCGGCTAGGGTTGAATAGAATTATGAAAATATCTCGAAATAGATACTGTCGCTTATTTATCGCAATTTGTATAATACAATTTTACAAACAAGCGAGAAATCGTCGGGAGTAAACATTTTATTAGCGGACCACAGTTTGTATTGACGCTTTAGTTTACTAATTTTATGTCGTTTGTATCAACTCTCGCCAAATTGGATTGGTGGATTGCAAGTATTCAATACAGTATGTAACCATGAGTAGAATTTGCGATTACATACCTACTTATTGTAAGCCCAAAACTCTGATAACTTTACCGTACCGCTCTACGGTGGCCGAGTTCTTTATCGATGAATTGTGTATGCTAGTGCCATCTAGCGACGTTCTTCTGAACAAGAACCTTTCGGCTCCGTTGCAATTCCTGAAGATAATATTATGGCACCTGTGAGCATTGAAGTATAATTTCATAGAACAAACATCTCGAACAGAATGTGTGTCGCGCCCGGGAGGTTCCATTTTCAAAATTGAGCCCTGGTTCTGCTTTCAAAATCGAACGAATCCATTGAAGATTGCAGCCACGTGGCGCCAGTGCATTGGTAACATGGTGTTCGCGGTGTCGGTCCTATACGCTAGTAATAATACTTCAATGCCTGTGAGTAACTTACATCAGTAAAGCCAACTACTGACCGTAGTCCTTTGCGGTGCACTATGTCTACAACCCTTCCAGGTTCGAAATGAAACCAGGAAGGGCTCGCCTGTAGTCGGACCAAGCATCGTGACAGGAATCCGCCCTTTTACTGCAGCCTCATGTTAATGTTTTACATATCTGGTGACATGTCCACCGTCCACCTGTCCACCGTACAGCTTGCATATGGATCGTGCGATCAGCAGACCAGGTCCGTGGTGCGTGGTAGTGGTGGTGGTAGTGGTACGTGGCACAGACTGGGGCGGACCGCGGAGTGTGACGTCACCAGTGACGGTCGGACACCTGTGGCTGTGGAGATTGGAGGTCGCGGGTGGTCGACCTCACAAATCACTTTTGAAATTTAAAGTAAGGCACTTAGCAAGTATTCGTAGGAGGCGCGCGGGTTTTGTAATTATTCATATTTTAAGACTATAATGTTCAATTCTTTATAAGGAAGATAAACACCAAAACAGCATTTTTTGATACGATTACGATTTTTTTGATTAAGTTAAACCATACTTTATCCTTCCCACAATATTGACTTGGTAGAGCCGTCTCACTCCAGTTTTTTCATTCAGCCATTTTAACTTTGATCTGGCAACATTTAAGTACCAAAAAAATTGTTAATTTACTTTTGTTTCAACAATGCCCTAACGTTGCAATCGGGCGTGAAATTTCAGTTTTGTTTACAAGACGAGAATAAGAGTTCTCACGTCGGTGTTGAATTCGTTGGAATACTCTAAGAATTTTCTGCTTGACCCGCAGAAACTATTGACTTTATACAAGCCTTCATCTAATCTAGGAAAGTGTCAAAAATATTCATCGAATTAAGAATTGTCATTCAAGCAGAGTGGAATAACGATAAGGGTAAGTGTTAAGTTGAAACTCAATTTAGAGTTGTACTCGTATAGTTATCAAACGAGTCCACAGTAACACGATACAATACATCACAATTATACAAGTGTTTTAAGTGGTTAAAGTAAGTGTTTTAAAACTTTTAAATATGGTCATTCTGAAAACTGCATGTAACGGAAGCCAGTCATTATATTAAAAATGGCATTCAAGAGCTAGTCGTTCTGTAGATTATTATTTTGGGCGGAAGTAAATTGATAAATAAATAAATAAATAGGTAAATATATGACCCCAACAGGTTGTTACCGGTGAAGAAACCTCCTGACCAGATATTATTGTGGCGTAACTCAGCACACCCGATAGAGACCGATAGCGACGATTTCTTCCGAATGACTCCCACATCCAAACCTGTAGAAATCACCGACGCGAGCAAACATTTAAAATTACACATTATTATTACAAAAGCTTAATATTATTTATTGTATCATGAATTCCGATAAGAATTTTTTTACAAAAATGAAGTTATTTTATCTGTTTGTCATGTAAGTGACAAAACAACCCTGATTACGTCAGGCAGCGCCGGTGGAAACACCCAAACCTCTCACTTCACGCAATTTTAAATGTATAATTAGTTTGTATTACACTCATTACATACCAACGCCGATATTATCAAGCTGCATACCATATCTTTACACGCTGCGTTTTTTCTCAAAATTCATAAAAAATAAGTTGTATCATTCCTCATCAAGTTTTCAAGTTTCCAAATCAGTTTTACGAATTAATTGCACGAGCTCGACGACACGCTACTTACTGAAGTCTGTACATACATAAACCAGATATAATAGTATCCAATGGATGCTACACTGTAAACCCCCCACGAAAAAAGAGGGGGGCTATAAGTTTGACGTGTCTGTATATCTGTGTATCTGTATGTCTGTTTGTGGCATCGTAGCGACCAAATCGACGAACCGATTTTGATCTAGTCATTTAGTCTTTTTTGCTTGAAAGGTGATAATCGAGAGTGTTCTTAACTACGTCAAATGGAATATGGGGTATTTTTAAATTTTAATTTGAGATTATGTTTACAGTTATTATTATTACACTATAGATATCTAATGTAGTGTTATTTTGTTCATACCACATTATTAGTCAATTTACTTAATGGCTCTATAAATCCTAACGTCCCAAGAGGCATTGTGCAAACATTGTACTGACTAGTGAGGTTCTAGTGGTGTAACATAAGTGCATCAAGTGTTCTCCGCAACACGAGCTCACTTGATACAGTAATGTGTATTCCGTGTCGGACGATGCCGCGATGCCGGCGTTGCGCATTGCGTCATGTACTCACAATACTCACGGTACTGTTTTTACGCGACTGCGCCAGAAGGAGGGTTATGTTTTTCGAGTGAATGTATGTGTATTTCTTTTGCTCGCCCTGTAGCCTAAACGGCTTGATCGATTTCAGCTTGAGAGGTGCCGTTATATTCGTCTTAATTGTGAATGTGACACTGGGTGTATCAAAATTGTATAAATAAATAAATAAAATAGAAAAAAAAAATTAATGGCCGATATCTGGCGCAATATTGTCTTAAAAATTTTTTTTTGATACCTATTGAGTTGAACAGGTATTCAAAAATGATTTTTTGGCTTTCTTTCATCATTTTTCATTTTAAGCAACAGTTTAGGATATGTAACGATTTACAGATGTTTAGACAACCATTCTCACTAATTTATTAACTCCCTTAATGAAATGACAACATTGCGATTTTTTGCCTAATAAAGAAGTCAATGGATCCTAACTAAAATGTGTAAAATAAAAAAATTATTAGGTAAATAACAAAAAACCCGACTGCGTAAAAAAATAAAAAGAAAAAATAAGCCCAGTAATTTAGAATGTTGTTAAAAGTAATACTGAATAACTGAACCATAGAAAGATTAACAGTCGGAACATGGTCGGGAGTCGGGAGTCGGAACCCATTTACATACAGGGCTGCTTGGGAACAACACAAGATTTGATTGGTTGAAGAATGGGGCCCAACTGTTAATAATAGTTTACCCATCACACTCACAGCCTCATTTAGGGAGTTCATGAGGCTCGTAATGGAGCTGGGTTTCGTCCACAAACAGAATCCAATATTTAAGTTGCCGTACAACGTATGTACGTACGTACTCGTACGTATGCACGTAAAACTCCAGCCCCAGCAATCATTCATTCATTCGTACAATCTGCGTAATTCTATTATATAATGCATAATCCGCATTATAAACGGAACTGTGATGTTTAATTTATTAAGACAACTATGTAACATTTTGAAATTATATTTTTGCACTTATCAAACATTTGTTGTTAATCAAGCGCTCGGCTCAAACTGCCTCATAATTTAAATTAAATGTCACCGCGACAATTAGGTAGTATACAGATTACAGCAGGAATTAAGTTGGACGTACTTATACTTAATGAACAAACAAAATAAACCTTGGCTTTTACAAAGGTTAGGTATACAATAACACCGACTTTAATTTTATAGCGAGTCCTTTAAAACATTTTGCAAAATAAAGTGAATATACAACAAATAATTGAAGGTGACATTCTGTCCTTATTTTTGACTTGTAACTCGCGTTCACATTTCTCGTAACCACTAAACGAACTTGAGAATTGAGACACATAATTTAAATGCAGTTATTGCGAAAAGCTGACGGGTTTTATATACCAACAACCAAGTGAGGGGACATAAGTTTTTCTGTAATAGGATATATAAATGTGCACCATTCGTAGATTAATCGTAATTTTTGGTAATAAATGATGCACTTGGAATATCTTATCGTAGCCATCGTATTAAGAAAGTTTAAAGGAGTAAAGATTTATTAACTCGATACTTAATATTGTAATATTAGCAAAGTATTCTGAAGTAGCCAACGTAAAGACGAACGCTAGTGATGTAATGGAATTGTGCAAACTACATTAGACTCTCGCGGCTCGATAAAGTCTGCGAGTGGCGAGTGCGCAGTCTGCAGTCGGCACGCATCCTCATTATATTACCGCGATAATGTTAAACAATGTTACACACTATCGACGAGGAGCAAAAACTGCTCATTGGATAACTGTTCAAATGCCAACGATCGGTAAACTGGGGCCGCGCCTCGGAGAGGGTTAAAGGTCCATTACCCAATTACATCATTTGCAATTGCATGCTTACGTAGCCTCCTATGTGCAAACGTAGCTTTGTTACTATTTTCGATTTATCGAACGATTACGGGTCAAAGTGTCTTTCATAGAACAGTGTTAAACAGAGCAGAGTTGAAAATGCTTGAGCTTTCCATATTACAGATATTTGGTTAGCCACATAAATACTGATCGGTATTTCCTTTCAGGTGAGACGTGACGACTCAAGACGTGACGACGCATCGAACGTGAACAAACCTTCCCACGCCACAATCATGAGGAGTGCAGTATACTTCGTAGCGTTATTAGCGCTAACGGCCGCCGCGCCCGCGCCCGAGCCCGCAGCGCAGCCCGAGCCCGCAGCGCAGCCCGAGCCGGCGGCTCAGCCCGCGCCCGCGCCGCAGCCCGACCCGGCGGCCGCCGATGACAACAGACCAGAGATTATCGAAATCATCGCCCCCGCTGCCAGCGCACAGGTACGTTCGACACAGAGTAGTAGTGAGTAGAACTTCTGCCACTAAAATATGGATCTCATTAGGGACGGGACACGGGACTAGTTGAGGACAGGACTAGTGGAATAGACCGACAGTTCAGGCCATGAGTGTCTCCCCTAATGGGGACCTACTCTAATGCTGATGTATTTCATTCTCTACTAGATAAGATTAAAACTTGCATTTCCCATTTCACTACCTTCAGGTTTGCATCTGATCACGCACACTAAGTTCATGATAGAGGCTTTCTATCATTTCCGACCGTTTTTATGAAGTCATATCTCACAGAGATTTGCTGTTAACATAAGACTGCCAACACATACGACTAATGAAATAATTCAAGGAGAGTTGATTGTGAAGACAATTCGTAAAGACAAAATATGATTCACTGATTATACATTGTGTTTTAAGTTTCAGATCCTAGATAACCGAATTAATATATTATAGCCTTAGCTTTTAAATTATTTAAACATTTCTTTAAACTATACAGTCATATCATGATTCAACCCATTGATAGACAAACGTGGACTTGTGTCCAAAACCAAAACTTTTAAGACGGCCCTACAATATAACAAACATCATTACGACAAGTTCGTTGCTGTATCATTTATCCCAAAAAGGTGATTGAATGAACCTCTATTTACTTACCGAGTAACATAATAAAATTATCGTAGTTATTATAATTATGTAGTGTAGTTGAGATCAAGACAAAATTCCAACGAAGGCTCGTTTGGCAAGCGCGCGGCAGAACACGGCCGCCGGCCTCATTGCTCAAGCAGGCGTGCCGACTGAACCACTGCCGAGTGCCGACACTGCCGACAGTACACCGCCTCATGATAATTAACGCTCATTTACATTGTCTTCGACAGACATTATGCGCCCATAATTATTATACGATAGAATACAAATATTTTTACCATTATAATCGGCTTCCAATCACAAAAACTCGTTGCGAAAAGTTATTTTTATAGTATTTTTTGCGGAGAAACCGATTCTCGAATCTCGGCACATCTTACCACACGCTTCGTACATAAAAACATGGGTTACCTTGCCCACGGTGAAGCGAACGGTTTTGTCAACCAATTTGCAAGGCCCTCGAGATTTCGGCACGGAGCGAGCTGTGACGCTGTGACATTGTGACGCTGTGACGCTGTGAGCCAAACGGTCACAGGCGACTGCGTCCAACTCCAGTGCCTAATGGTGGTATCGCGTGCCCCTCACCAGCAAATACCTCTCCTTATAAAACAATTACGCACCAACTAATTGCCTACAGTGTTTACGATGGGAATCATCATTTCAAACGACAGCTATTCTTTGACTCTTGAACTCCTTTGTTTCGCAATAATTTACTGTCACGTCCATTTTTAGTTTAACCCGTTGATAATAACTACTTTAATTTTAAGCAAATTATTCGAATTCGTTTTATCTTTAAACATAAAATCAAAAATTATCTGATCTATGTACAATATAAAACCGGTTGTTGGTGATTCTTGGCTAGTTTCTTGACTTATCTGGCTATATTATGCCAAGCAACTCTAACTATGAAAATCAAAGCGATTTCCGAAGCGGGTCATACATATTCCAAAAACTCATCTCTCTTTGTCCAAATACTGGCCCCAATGTCAAATTGAAAGAAACATTTCACGAAAAAAAAATCCACAACGATAATAAGGCCATTTGGTATCATTTGCAGGAAACCCTGACGACGCTGAACCTGGGCGCGCCGGGCTCCGAGCTGAGCGAGCGCAACAAGCGGACCATCGGCATCCTGCGCCAGCTGTTCCCCACGCTCACACAGGTACACTGCACCACACACATGCATGCCCTCGCGGCCTCCACCTCCTCCACTCTCTGTGTACGTTACAGTCTCATATTCAACGATCACGCGTCAAGGACGGCAACATCTAAAATCTAATCCGGAATTTCGAGTAACGCCACCAGTATGTTCTTGTAATTTCTTTTGTTAACTTAGATCTCAGTAGACCTTGGTCGTCAATAGACTTTAACAATATCAGCCTTGTTCTATTTCTTCAGTCAGTAGAGTTCAGTTCGGATTCACTTCACCATTTCTGTTGCAAAATGTTATTGATGAGAAGTTAGACTGTAACATATGCAAACAAAAAGTTTAATTTATACATATTTTAAATCTGACAGTACCTACAAATTAAGACGCACATTGCGTAGCATAGTTTATTACATTATTTATTATCTTATCTAGTTATTATATTTTCAGTTAGTAATCCAGTCTACAAGAGTAACAGCACAATATGAGCAAATAATACACTTTTTATAGCTTAACATAATGACTCTCTATCCCACTATATCGAATTATTAATGACTGAACTCGTAAATATTTTACTGACGTTTCCTAAATTGTTATTATTATTTTATTATAAGTATTATTATCAATAGTTCCCTAAGTAATAAGTACCTCTATAAAATCATATCGTTTGCTTCTGGGGCTTACAACCATGCAGTCAAAGCTAGCAGCTACGCAAAGCAAATCCCCAAGTGTTCACGCTGCAGCACCGGCCACCTAGCTGATTGATCGCAGACAAATTCTTTTGCAGGATATCAATATGTTAACATCAAATATTATTTGAGTGGCCATTACGGTACCGAACGGGCGGTGTGTGTTCTAGATAATCGAACAGAAAGTACAGGAGCTCACCAGCCAGGTCCTGAAGACATTCGGACCGCTGTTCCTCCGCGCCTTCTTAGGGAACCGAAACCAGGGGAGGAACGAGGGTGGCGGGACGGTGGAACTGGAGGACGACGACGACGACGACGATGACGACGAGGACGAGGTCGAGGACAGGGAGGAGAGTGAGCCCACGACGAGCTCCCCGGAGCCAATCACCAGCGCCCCCAGTACCAGCGCCCCCAGTACCAGTGCCCCCAGTACCAGCGCCCCCAGCACCAGCGCCCCTAGCACCAGCACCGAGGGGCCCACGCGCCGCCGACGGGCGCTGCTCTTCCCCCCGCTGCCGGTATGAGCGTCCTTATCGCGCACCACCAGCCTGCCAGAGAGCGGCAGAGCGGACGCGCGCAGACCGCGCGTCTTCATCGTCACGTCACGTCACGTCACCCCATCGCATCGCATCGCCACCGACCATCTCATTATCGCTAAGCTTCTTGCCAAGACTCGACCCTGACTGTGCATTCGTGTTCCAGAACGCGATCGCCGAGGAGAACCAGCTTCTCTCCGGAGCGGAGTCCCAGCAGGCGGAGGTCCGCGTGGCCTTCGGCGAGGGCGGGGAGGGCCAGGCCGCCGACGACCAGCAGACCGCCGCGCAGACCAACTCCGCCACCATCGACGAGATCACGCTCGACGACGCCGACGACAGCGAAGAAAACAGAAACAAGAGGTAAGCCCTACGGCCTAGCCACTTAGAGCTCATAGAAACCGTCCCGGGGCCGCGGGGCCGCTCTCTCCTCGATACTGTATCAAAGTAATTTAATATCTTAAGTTATTACGAAATGTATCGAAATATTTCAAATTATGCTGACTTTTAAAAATTAAACTGAAATATATTTTCCTAGCGTAGATATCAATTCAGGTCCCTATCGAAGTATCGACAAGACAAGTGTTGTATTGCAACATCGCTAACAATACTCCGAGAGTGCCGTCGGTTTTTGCTACGCTATTCAGTTCGCACGATATGATTTCAATTAGGTACCAAAAACAACATTGCGTTGAATCTATCGTGCGATTTCTATTATGTGCTACACTTACCACGTTGGCCAATTAAGTTCACTGATCGATACATACACGTGCAGTGCACTCAGGAAAACAGCGTGGCCGCGGGGCGGGAAAAAAATATCGCTATAACTTAAAATTATTGGCAGTAGTAGGAATTTTCCATAAGAGTTATCAAACCTTAACATTAGCACACATACATAATATTTTAGTACCTTGACATCGAGTCACTTGCATTGGATAAATTTAGTCAAAATCAAAAAAGTACCTACTAGATATGCTACTAAAGATATAAACCATAGAAAAGGAACCACATATAATAAAGTCGTATCTAACTTTTTCCAGATTCCTGGGCTTCGGAGGATCTGGCGGAGCTTCCGGAGGCGGCTCTGGCAACTTCTTATTCGACATCGTGAGGGTGCGTATCAACAACACCAACATAAACACTAATTCTCATACAAAAACATGTTTGTCCACATAACTTTCTCATCTTGTCTCCGCTTGAATCTGTCTACTCTCCTCATTTACTTAACTTTATTAATAATTTTCGTTTTTCAACATGAGCCATTCACATTTAATAATCATCTAACAAGTCAATCATTAAACTGACGGATAGGAATTCAAAGAAAGTGAATATTGTATGGAAAGCGGTTTAGAACGACCATGATGCACACAAAACACGGCTCCTTAGAAGGAATACTGTCGAAAACTTATTTATTGTCTACTTGGCACGTCATCCTGAGCTTCGTTAAGATTGCCATTATTATTTGTGAGCTGTCGTTGGATCCCGGAGCGAGAGGACGTCAGATCCCTGGACACGGTGTCGAGTGTGGTAGTGATGTTGCAGCGTCCCGCGGAGGCGATGGCTCGCGCGGCGGGCTCGGCGTTCCGGATTTTCGCGGGCACGGACTCGCTGAACGTGGGGCTCACGGCCTCCCACTCCGCCACCCTGGACCCCAACGACCCACAAGTACACACACACACACACTCGTAGGCCGTAGACCGTAGCACACAGACATGTAGTTCGTGTAGTGTCGTAGATCGTCGCCGGTTGTCGCGGCCGCGGCCTCGTTGGCTGATGCTGTGCTGTGTCGGGGAGCTCGGGGACGTAGTCTTGTCTTGCAGGCTGCAGCATCTAGTGTCTAACATGTACATAATCGTCTTCCTGCCATCTTTAACAGCTTTTTACATTAACCGATAATGTCACGTAGACTTTGTTTAGTTTCCTGCACCTTCATAGATCTAACTTCTGCTTACAGACTAGCACCTAAATGACTCTTAATTTGTATTGCTTTGTGTTTACCTAACTCAAATGTATTTTTTCAGATGAATAATTTTAATGTAGTGTAAATAAAATGTAAAGTAATAAGCATAATAAAAAACATGAGAGGTGTCAAGGGACACCCGGATGGAATGAAGTTCCTTTCGATTTAAGTATTGTTTTGTTGTACAGCGCCATCTCTGTAAAACTCTCTGAATCACTTCAAAAAAAGTGTCGTCATTCGTAAGGATCAAAAAGTGTCGTAATTTTCCGTCTAGCCCCCTTTCACAACGCGCGATAAGGAACTTCGTTCCAAAATTGCCTCGTATAATTGTCGGTAGTGGATTTTTAAACAACATTATGAGACCAACTTGCGACCCTATGCAGTCGATTATGTTGAAATCGTGTAGTCAAGTGGTAGCAACATTGCAAGTGGTCTCCGTAGAGGGTGGTCGTTGTGTAACATTGGTGGTGATGGTTGCAGCTGGTAGCCGGCTCGTCGTCCGGCGCGTCGGGCGACGCGGGCGTCGCGGCGGAGGGCGAGGACGCCGGCGCCGCCAAGGGCGACAACCTCACCGAGGGCGTGCCCGGCCCCATCACCCGGCTCTTCATCATCGCCAACCGCGGCATCGCCAACCTCATCCAGGACCTCATCCTCCGCATCGCGCAGACCTCCGAGAGGATAGTCAACTTCAAGGCGCGACTGATCACCTCCATCATTTAATGCGCTCGCTCTTAGAACAATATCGGAGGCTGCGGCCGCCCGCGCTCGCCTCGCGTCGGGTCGATTCCTAAAATCTGTTGTCGGTTCCTTGTTGCGACGCAGCGGACGCGAGGAGGGCCCGGGCTGCCGCGCCCGCCGGCGACGCGGCCGACACTCCATTACTTGACTGAACACGAAATGTTGTGAAAGACCGCGCCACGGTCGACCTTAAAATTGTTTTAGTGCTCTCTCGGTAAACACGCACGAGGCTACTTCGAGCTTACAGTCTTGCACGTCACAAACTAAACCAGTTCTATTTCGCGATCTACTCTAAGATAATTTATAAGTTAGGTAAGGGTGTCACGCGGCGCTTCTCTGTGCTCGTGATGGCGTGATGTCGACGTGTTTCCTGTGACCTGCCGGTGCCGCGGTACACGTCATCATATTTCAAGCTCTTCGTCAAATTTATTTACGTGAGGACGATCGCGTACATAAATTTGATTGAAGATCCGATGAGTTCGATTAATATTTTTAATACTTTTATAAAATAAACACAAGAGCGATAGTTGGATACATAGAGTAGGTAGTCAGATGTATGGAAATAAAATGGGTGAAAGCAATTTTTATACAAAGTTAGTACAATACGAATCCTATTATAGTTACAACAATTTATTTATTAATGATTTACTTAGAACAGGAGTCGCGCTATTGCTTCTCGTTCAGCTCGTCCAGCTCGTCCAGCTCTGCAGCTATCGTTGTGGTGGCATGAGTCGTGTGTATTGTATTGTCGTGTCTGTATTGTTGTTTGTGTGCACTGAAGTGGGGAGTGGACGGTCCACTGCGGACCCGAGCCGCGCGCCGGCCGTAGGCTAGCTAGGATAGGCCGGAGGCGGCGGCGCCGCTCTGCTCAAGCTTTTTATACCTAATGTGACTTTTTGATTCGTTTTTACGTTTGTAAATATGTATTATAGCGGAAATTGTGTAAAATAAAAATTAGTAAGTAATATTGTGTTTTATTCTTGCGTCTTATAACGTCAAGACAAAATGTTATATTGTAATAGGTACCTAATTATGGTGTGGTTACGTTCTTGTGGTCTGTTTTTGTTCTTTCTTGGCCGACAATACAGCAGTTAGTAACAACACAAGTGAATAATTTGGTATTGCTGGCTGGTATCCACCGGGCGCCGCGCCGGTGATCACTCGTGAGGTGACTCATCTGCTCGTTTGAAATGCTATTTACCAACAGAAAATGGTTTAAAGGTGATACATAATACCTCTATACTTACCTAAGATCACGCTTATATAATTAAACCACAATTTCCTTTTGTTATTAAATCACATCGAAGGTCTGAATGGTCACATTGGATTTACTGATAGGTACTAAGTAACTAGTAGGTACTACATTTTAGACTCTTGAGTCCGACAGTGTAGTACAAGTACAACGGACACTCCAAGGGCACTAGCCCCACAGCCCTTATATTACGATATGGAGAGTTGGTTACACTAGCCGCGGCACAAAAGCTTTTACAGAACGTGCCGTGTGCATAGATCCTATGTGATCGTGATTGAAACACCAGACTAGGATTTATTAGCAATTTTATTACTTCCTACATCATGTTACGATACAAATACAATTACAACTCGAAAATTTGTATGTCACACCGCTACAAATATTGGATGAGGAACGAATCTAGCAGCTTCACAACACAACCCACGTAGCACCGGCGGCGAGAGGTCGCTAGCGTCGCTGTGGGTCGCAGGCGGCGAGGTGCGGGGGGGAGGGGAGGGGGAGGCAGCACGCCGGTGGCAAACACGCGCGGTGGAAATGCTTCAGGGGGTATTGTGTTGACACCCACACGGGGGACGCTACTGGAGCCCGCGACAGCTCTCGGTATTCCCACACTTTTACGGGGTATTCTCATCTTAGTACACATCCACAATTGTCGATAAAAGTACAATCTATAATAATAAAGCGGATTTTATTTTATAAATTATACTGGTACTTAACTAATATTATATAGGTACCTATTACTACCACTAGTAGGTACAACTTGTTTAAGTACCATAGCCATAATTATTTATAATGAAGTTGTAAATTTAGTTCCCTGCTCGATATCCCTGTGGCAATGTGTTTCAGCCTACTACTGAGCTCGGGTCTCTCCTCTTGAGGAAGCCTAGAGCCTCCAGTACGCTGCTCCAGTGCGGATTAGTGGAGGGACTAGTGTCCAACCCTGGATATGGTCACGTCAAAAGTTTTCATACGGCCCAAAAGCCTCCGACGTGGCTTATGGACTGTTATGTTACGATAACAACCGCCCGTCACCCATCCAACATCGGCTATGTGATCACACGTTTTCCATCATTCTGACTAACCACGAATGGCATTCGACGGTGACCAGCGTATTTCCTGATATTTAATAATTAAACAATGTACCAAATGCTATTTACTTCAGAGAAAAAAAATCTCACCTTACCTCGATAAATTAATAATATCAAGTAAACATACAAAAATATTACTTAAAAAATCCCAAAAGAATAAAATATTTTTTACAATTTATTTACATTATTTTCCTCTCATTGACAGTGTCGTTATTTCAGTATATAACAAAGTACTCTGTACGTTAATTAAAACGTAGTGCTTAAGTACTCTGTGTAGTTAATGATCATACAGTAAAATAGTATTTATACTATCACATCACAGACTACTATTGACTTTTGAGTTGATAATTGTATCGGTTCACGACACGACGTCGGCTCGCGACTCACGATTGTCCAGCGACCACGCTGGGGGAGTTATTTATATTTTTTACGTAATGGACCTAACAATGTACCTATTTAAAAACGTTATGACGACGTTACTTATGATTCCGAAAAAAGCGCGCCAAGCCGTAGGCAAAGCATTAGTTTACGTATACAGAGCTGGAGACCCGACCTTTTCACTGCACTACCGCCTCGCCGCGCCATCAGCCGTATCAATTAAACGTCATGCCTACAGAGGCCCTGTGTTGGAGGGTTCTTTTTAATATGTCTGGACTTTGGAGGAGAGGGGCTATTCAAAACACACTCACTTCATGTTATTCTATATTGTGAATACTGTATAATTACACTTTATAATAATATTATTTATAATCATTACAAATTATGTCTACACCGGTTCGTGTCTCAGATAGAAGTCCTTTTTGTCACAATAGAACACATTCTATTGTGACATTATTTGAATATATTTATATTCTAAACACCTGACATATGTGCATGTGTTGGCTGCCAGTACAACACCCCACACAATTAAAACTCCTACACACCCCCTCAACACATGCACACATTTAACCCCCTGTATATAATTTAATACATTAAACCAAAACCACACAACTCACTAACCTAACTTTCATAAATTAACATTACCTTCCATACATGCCTAATTATACATTCAAATCTCACAACCACTTACATTCAATTACTTCCACCTAACTCCATTTCAATTCAGCCAACAACTATCAATTCAACCTTTCAAACTGAATACCCACTTTAATGTTACTACTATAAATCCCTTTCTCACTTGTCCAACTCATACTCGACCAAACATGTACTTTCATTCAACTATATAACGTCAAGAACCTTAACTTCTTGACTCGCCACATAAAACATCAATAATTATAATCATCTTAAACTCCTTCTCGACTCCATACATAAAACAAAAGTTTATTTAAAATTATCTCCTTCTCGACCACTCAATACATACAAATATCTTATAATAATCTTAAACTCCTTCTCGACAACTCACAGCATAAACTTCTATAAGTTTATTTAAATACCTCAAACTCCTTCTCGACAACTCACAGCATAAACTTCCATAAGTTTATTCAAATACCTCAAACTCCTTCTCGACAACGCACAGCATAAACTTCCATAAGTTTATTTAAAATCTCCTCAAACTCCTTCTCGACAACTCACAACATAAACTTCCATAAGTTTATTTAAAATACCTTAAACTCCTTCTCGACAACTCACAATATGAACTCTATAAGTCCACTTAAAACCTACTACTCCAACTACTCAATAATAAGTCAACTTCAATTAAATAAATAAATAAAACATCAATCCCATCCACCATTGCCATTCATACTCAACCAGTCAAACTCAACACTCATAAACTACTAAATACAATTCCACATAAATTTAGACTCAACACCCTTGAATTCGAAAAACACATACAACCTTTCACTATCCCTTACACTCTTTCACTTCCCAAATTTTCTTTTCACTTATATCCAAATATCAACAGAGATTATTTTATTATAAATACTAAAAAACAAAATTCCAAATAATTATTAAAACAACAATAAAACAAAACTATAAAAGAGACATAAAAGGATTTTAAAACTCGTGTAAGTATACTTTCTATCAAATATTATTGACTTCTTGTAACTATTGTTTTTTTTTTTTTTTTTTTTTTTTTTTTTTTTTTTTTTTTTTTTTTTTTTTTTTTTTATGATGTTCAATCAATGAACAATTACATTCACTATTCACCCCCTTAATTGTTTATTTATTGAAATTACCAACACCCCCTTAATTATTGAATTATCCTACCAGTTTTCCTTGTCTTTTTCCAGTTATATTTATTGTTACCTCAGTATTTTTACTGTCAAAAAAAAATTCTTCTCTTTCATCCATATCCTCATTACTTCTCGAATTCTCCACCAGATTTTTATTTGTTAATCTACTATCATTTGTTCCATTTTCATTTGATTCATTGGAATTTATTTCATTTTCATTTGTTCCGCTGTCAATTGTTTCATCTTCATTTGTTTCACCAAATATATCTGTTTTTTTGAATATCTACAATTCTTTCTCTTTCTTCTCGATTTTCATTTCTTCCTCTATTATTTCTCCATAAACCAACATCTTCTCGAACTTCATTAATTCCATTTCTATCATTTCTTCCTATATCACCTTCTCGAACTTCTCTGACTTCATCATCACGAAGCCCATTAATTACTTCATTATCTTCTAAGTATCCATCACTGGTTGCTATGCTTATTTGTATATAAACAACTGGTATCCAAGGTTATAATGTAGGCTATGTAAATCACTGGTTTTTCAATAAATTTTAATCTTTTAATATTCTGGGCCCATAACCTGTTGGAGGGTTCTTTTTAATATGTCTGGACTTTGGAGGAGAGGGGCTATTCAAAACACACTCACTTCATGTTATTCTATATTGTGAATACTGTATAATTACACTTTATAATAATATTATTTATAATCATTACAAATTATGTCTACACCGGTTCGTGTCTCAGATAGAAGTCCTTTTTGTCACAATAGAACACATTCTATTGTGACATTATTTGAATATATTTATATTCTAAACACCTGACATATGTGCATGTGTTGGCTGCCAGTACAACACCCCACACAATTAAAACTCCTACACCCTGACTAGCAGCATAGGTAATGCATTTTAGGCGGCCAACAAAGCGTCCTTTTATCGGCGTACTTCGCTAAATTTTAGAACGTGGTGCCTCCAAAAAAAGAGCGGCAGCAGTCCTAAGGCCGCCTTTGTTACTCCTTTTTTCTCCCGAAGTTTGTGAAGAAGATATTGATACAGAGCCTAACATAAGGCAAACACTGCAAGCAGCAAACTACGCCACTGATCTTGCTCGCTTAACTTAAAGCGGTCCGAGAATCGAGTTAAAGACGATTCCATTCATGATGGACTCGTCATTGATTTAATCAATCCAATTCTAACAGAGAACGATGCTCCGTATGGAGGCTCGGAGGCTCAAAGGACCAATATTCTTCTAAATTCTAATCCCGTTATAAATCCGAAATATTGTTGACGAATGAATACTTTACTCTATGGACGAACGTGACAGAATTAGTGCTTGTCTATTTGACAGATGTTTATGTACCTACTCTGTGCTTGACTTGACAGTTGACACTGTTGATACAATTGACAGTGTTGAAAACCGAATTGTGAGCAGTGTTGCCAATGCTACGGCAATTATTAGTGTTCTGCTGCAACCCTGTAGCCGTAGCTAATTTTACAGCTTTTCGCAAATTCTACGGCAACCAGTTCGTTTCCCAACAACAGATATTTATTCCATAGCTAAAGTTTTAACTGTTCGACAGCTATTTATTCGACAAATCATTCTGCGTAAGCACTTATCCATACCCCTTGTTAACATTATAATATCCTATTCTCGCCGGATCGCTCGGATTTGCCAAGTGCACAGATGTAGTACTGCGCTTGAAAGGCGTCAATATGAGTATTTAGCCAGTATCGTCTTAATAAAGTAAATAAATTGATAATGCAAAAGCAAATTATTGACTATGTTCTTGACACACACACACTATGACACACACACACACACACACACACACACACATACACACACAACATAATAATATCTCAAAAATAATAACATGATTATATTGAGATTAAGATCTTAAGTAGTTTGTATATACTCTGTAATTTGTATTGTAAGTTAATAATTTAAGTATCTCTGTGTTCCGAGGTGGGCGTAAACAGTGGCAACACAGTTGAAACTATAGCCGCTGTTTAAGAACATTAACATTTGTATAGTTAATGTTAATGTTTTTTATTATAACAGATAATAAATGTTTAAATCTTTTTTAAATCTTTAATGTACACGGCCGTCTAAAAATTTGCATTGGCAACACTGATTGATTGTGAGTCAGTCTGACTGACTCAGTCAGTCAGTCACTAATCTCTGTGGCCTGATGCTGATGTTTAAGTACTCTGTGCTGTGAATCTCAGACAAAAACAGATGCAGTGTTGCAAAAGTTCCCGATTTATCGGGAGATCTACTGATTTTTGTTATCATCTCCCAATATCCCGATTTAGCGACCGTTTCTCCCGATTTTTTGCATTTGCATTGCATTATGCATATTATATATATGCATGTAATATAATTTTTAAAATTAAAAATCAATAACAATGTTCTAAATACAAAATACAAAAAAATTGAGTCACTCACTGAAAATACAGAAGAATTTTGGGCAAACGTAGGTTAGGTACTGATATAGCATAAAACGTGGTGATGGATCACACAATCATGTTATAAAATATTTGAAAAGAACAACGTCGTACTCAAAGTTTTAAGTTTGCCGTACTCATCTGCAAATGCAGAACGAATATATTCATCCATCATTTTGATGAAAACTATACAACGCGGGAATAAACTTTCAACTGAGTCAATAATAGCTCTATTACACACAATAAAATAATAATTCAGAAATACTAAAAACCCGACTACGTATAAAATACTAAAAATGAGAAAAACAAGCCTAGTATTTTAGCAGTCGGGAGTTCGAGATTCGTTTAAATTTCACAGGGCTCTTTAGGAAGATTTGATTGGTTGAAGAATTGATTCCGACTGCTTAACTACTGAGCTTGTTTTTTCATTTTTAGTAATTTATACGCAGTCGGGTTTTTTGTGTTTTTTAATTATTTTTTTTACACTTTTTGGTAGAATTCATTAACTTCTTTATTAGGATACTAGCAATTGCCCTCGCTTCGCTTCGGAAAAAATCTTAAGTGCTTTAGTTAACTTACATAACATACTCTTAAAAAAGCATGATCGCTCATTAGAACCACGTTACTATGATAGGTCAATACTCGAAATAACGATTCGATATTTTTAGGGTTCATTACTTCAAAAGAAAAAACACGGTTCCCATAAGATCACTTACTCCATTGCCCGTCTGTCTGTTTGTATTTCAAGACCTTTTTTCTCAGGAACGCGTGAAGGTAAAAATTAAAATTAATCCAACACTCAGGTCTACAATCCCTAGAAGCTGTGAAAACATATAATATTCTGTATCGTCAACGCAATCAAAAAACATTCGGCTAGAAGATATGTCTTAGGTAAAACATAGGTTAAATAAAAAATCTAAAAACTGTGAATTTGTAAGTATCACAAAAAAATTTAAACCTATTTGCAGAACTTGGTAATTTGATCGGGACTTATGTCGATACATAATATTACATAGGGACAACAGTTTTTTAACGGCAAAGTTAAGTTTGTTCCGTTTATCTTTTCGTTACACAGCTATGTTAGGTTTTACTAAATAGTTAAGTTAGGTTCAACAACCCTCCCCCCCGGGGGTTGCTCGCATTGTCGTGGCGGGGGGGGCTTAGTAACCGTGGACTGGTCACCCACGGTGAAGCCAAGAGGCAACCAGGGCCGGCCTCCCAGCCGCTCCCAGCGGGCTGAATAATTCCGCTGCGGACGCGCGGCGAGGTGGGACCGCAGAAGAAGAGGAGTGCCGGTATTACGGTGCGCCGTTCTCCCTATCTTCTGCGGCCGTGGAGGGATCGCAGGGGGAGAGGCGTGTTGGTATTACGGTGCGCCACTCTCCCTACCCCCTGCGAGCTGGCGGGGCCATTCCGCCGAAACGGCATTGGTGGGGCCGCAGAGGAAGAGGCATGTCGGTATTACGGTGCGCCGCTTGCCCTATCCTCTACGGCCGAGGTGTGGTCGGTGGAGGAACCACAGACCTGATCCTCCACCGGGTACCAGTAATGTGGTATCCATGGCCTCCTAGTAGCAGACTCAGGGGGAGTTTGCTACAGGACTGGTGGAGGCCGAGGAGGGAGGCGCCTTACCATCTGGTGCGCCCATCGTGGAGGGCCTTCGGGCTTTCACGATGGAGCCGCTTGTGGGCGGCTGCCGCTGGCGGGGTCGCGGATGTGTGCGAAAGCGTTCCCGTAACCCCGTCACAAGGCGGCGAGGAGGAAGATGGGGGGGTTTTTAGTGGGTATACCGTGGGTCTCATTAGCCTATACGGGAGTCCCACATAACCGCTCGGGTGCCCCCTGCGCCCGAGTGGTATGCGTAATGCATTTTCCACCCCGAAAAAAAAAAAAAGGTTCAACCACCCTAGCTCGCACTGAGCCGGTTGCTTTTACTTATTATTATTATTTCATCATAGTATTTTCAAAATTTTGTTTCCTACGATACCCTTCCTTTTTCCTTAGTACTTAAATAACATTGAATAAATAAATTGTATGATGACGTTTGCTGATCCATCAGTATTTGAAATTATGTACCCAGACTTTAAAAAAAGAAGTAGTCTTAATTTATTGTTTAATTATAGTGTTCTCCAAGGTACAATCTATGTCTATACCAAAACACATCAAGATTGGTTCAACGATGAGAGAGAGTTAAGGTTAATTCGATGAGTTATTTGATACCTAATGGTAATAAATGTGCAACACATTTTCGCATATATTACATTGTAGTTTTGGCAAATCAATAATTCGGCAAAGGGAAGATATTGCTTCACAGTAAAATGAGAAAATTCAGCACTCTGCACTCTCAACACGATGTTCCTCAGGACTGCATTATAACAGAACTACAACATCACTAAACTCTAAATATCACGGAACTCTTAGTTATTTCAAAGAACAACCCTAAGCTTGATTTAACACGCCGAAATACGTTTTGTTTAGTGGAGTTATGTATTTATTATCTATTATTCAATTTGTTCAATGTCTACTATTTGTACAACACTAAATTACGATTTTGAACCCTTTCCAGAGTGAAATATAAAAAATGCTTTTACGTTGGAGGCCATAAATACGCAATTAATGATTTAAAAAAGTGAATATAAAAATAGATATTCAGTAAAAAAATACTTCAGTGCCATATTCTAGCTCCATCTTGCGAAATATAAATAAGCTAAGAAATGCATGTATGCCTTATTTTATGTGAAGAAAAGGTTTTTGTAAAATTAAAACAAATTCAAAACTCATTTTTCGGTTTTGGTATCGTGCAAGTATCGATTTACAACTTAAAAAATCATTTATTTCGAAATCACAGACATACACTTCAATTATATTTATTTGTATTTGAATTATTGTAAATTTGTAAAAAAAATAAGTACTCCAGTGCCACGCTTTGGCTCCATCGTGCAAAATATAAAGAAAACTAAGAAATTTATGTACCTATGCCTCAATTTGTGTGAAGAAAAGTTTTTTGTATGTTTAAAACAAATCGACACATATTTTATTTTCTCGCTTTATTATGGAACCCAAAAAAATTGCCTATAATTTAAGTTGAAAACTCGATATTGTAGTAAAGTCCTATCGAAATCCATTCAGTAGCTTCAGAGATTAATGAAGACAAACTAACAGACAAACAAAAATTAAAAAGCTCATTTTTCGATTTTGATATCATGCTAGTAACGATTTATAACATGAAAAATGCAGTTATTTCGAAATCACAGCCAGACATAATTATATTATGTATTAAAGGTGTATGTATTAAAGTTGTTGGCGTGAATCGACAAATACAGAGCCATCTAGTTGCCAAGATAGTAATCGATTATTTATTGGATATCGGTTACTCATACAGACTTAATTTGCGTTTTTCACCACTTCTTAGGTGAAATTTATAAAATGCTGAAATTATATTGGAGGTCATAGATACGCAAACAATATGCTCTTAAAAACAAAATACAAAAATAGATATCCACTCAGTAATAGGGATTTGAATTAATGAAAAAAATAACCTTTAAATGCATTTTATGCCCTTTCCATGCAATATAAGTAAAATCTAAGAAATGCATGTATAACTCTTTTTGTACGGAGAATACGTTTTTAATAGTTTAAAACAAATCAGCTGATATTTTTTATTTTTCCATACAAACCATCCCTAAGGAACCCTTTAGTATAGAACCCTAAAAAATTGCTTAGTTGTTAAGTTGAACACTTTGCCAAAGATGTTATAAATACAGATACGTTATGCCCTTACAAATCGACCGAAAAATCTGTTCCGACCGAGCTATAACACACACACGTTTATCTTTTGTTTGCCTACACCAATCACTAGTACATTGGCAAATTATGTAAAAAGGATGGCATTACTAAAACCATAATAGTGAAAAAGACAGCTAGTGTTTATCGCTCGCGTCAATCTATATAGGCTACGGTCTTTATCGCTCTCGCGTCAAAACTAGATCGCTATCTCTTTCTTCATCTGAATATGGCGTCTTTGCATGAGTTATTAGATTGTTTAGAAAAATAATTGAAATAGACTAAATAATCTAAGTATCTTAGCGTACTCAAATGTGGTATGAGATTCCTTGTGTTTTGTTGACCTTGGAGTCATAATTGGTGCACTTTCGAAACACACACGATGGCATTTTGATTTATTTTCGTAAGGACGTATGAACCTACGATGCGCCACGCTCGTGATTGCGCTCGACGCAGACTAATCACAAGAGTTCCCAATTGGGAACTTTTTGAGTCACACAAAGCGCGCGCTTATAACGTATCTGCCTCTTCTTAATATATAATATCTTTGCACTTTGCAATATTCTAGTAAAAGTGTTGTTAAAATTCGTTGAGTGGTTTCGGAGATTAGCGGAGACAAACAAACAGACAGACAGACAAAAATTTTAAAAACTCATTTTTCGGTGTTGGTATCGTGCAAGAAACGATTTGCAACTTGAAAAAATCATTTATCTAGAAATCACAGACAGACTCTTTCAATTTTATTAATATGTATAGATAACCCCTTACTGCATAGATACCCAGATCAAATTTGTTACAATTTTTAATATAAATAAAGACATAATCGCAAAAATGGCTAGTAAGATGGTACGAAGATGTAAATGAGTAATAAAAGTATTAATAAATTATTTTTAGGCTTAAAATTATTGTGATAATAACATAAAAACAACTCTTGCTTTATTCAGATTAAGAATCTCCCGATTTCTCCCGATTTTTAGCTGGCAATGCTACAGATTTTTAATATTTCACTTTTGCAACACTGAACAGATGGTTTGTTGTAATTTTGTATTCGAGAGAAGTTTTAATTTCATTTTATTTTCAGTCATATTTCTAATAAATAAGTAATGTTTTAAAGCATTAACTATGGCGCTGTACGAGGGGATAGCTCTCATACAAGAGAAACAAGCAGTTGTTTTAGACCTCGGCACCGAGTATACAAAGTAAGAACTTACGGTATCGAACTGGTACTCAACTCATTTCTTCTATAAAATATAATAACGTACAATAAAGACCAGCGAGTAATTAACGTACTTTTGCATAAATCTCTTTTCGTTCTTTTTAACCATACCTACTAAGAAGTGGCTCGTAAATTTTATTGCACAAAAAGACCCTCACAAATTCAGAATGATTTCTTCCTAGAACCACCAGCAGGGAGTTCTGTTCAGTAGATGCTAAATGAAACATAACACCGCACGGCACTGAAAGCTTCAAAGGTTAAGCTTCACATAAGTCGGCAGAGAAAACCCTCACTAACAGACCTGCATACTAGACACTTCTTAATATGTATATCTAATTCCAATTGCACATTTACATCATGAGACTAAGTTGAGATGTAATTGTATTGAAATGATAATTCATCCTGGATTCCCTCATTGGCATTGGCTAGGTTCGGATTCACGGGAGAAGCAGCACCGAGATGCATCATCAAGTCGGAGTACTGGTGCTCGACGGAGCGCCGGTTCAAGCGGGTGCACGACTACCGCTCCGCCGATGAGCTGTACGACAACCTGGTGCATATGCTGCACTTATTGTACTTCAGGTAATTGGTCATTTAGTCATTTCAATCACCGTATATAATTAGAAAGAAAGAAAGAAACATTTATTCCATCGTAAGCATGGCAACAATGTTAAGGTTCTATGGTAGGATATATTATAAATTAAAATTAGTTTGCTTGAGTTCAGAGTTGCAGCTGCCAACATGAGGGAAAAGGCTCGACGACTTGGGTGACAAATTAGGTGTTTCAACTGTTTGTTATTGTGTTTGTACCAGAATATTGATGAATACAATCTGTTATTGTTTCCCACCTACAGAAAGTCTTATTTGGTAAACAATCCTGGCACTACTATTTATTGAAATGTTAATTTAAATTACTTATAAGAAATAATTAATTAATAACTAAGTGTTTAAATTGTATTCATTTTGTGTCAGACTTTTTTTTAAATTACAAACTATGATAAAAAGACACTGTTTACCAAATAGGACTTCTCTAAAATATGGACTGTACAAGGAATGGTCTGCTTCATTGTTTATTTGAAACATGTAATGTTGTCAAATGTTACAGGTATGTGCTGGTGAACCCCAAGGAGCGCAAGGTGGTGGTGGTGGAGTCCCTGCTGACGCCCACTCTCTTCCGGGAGACGTTGGCCAAGGTGCTCTTCACCCACTACGAGGTATGTAGACGTATTCATAATCCTGAAGCCAGTTGTCTAACAGCAGTCAAAATGTCACAGTATAAGTAGTAGCTTGCCCTAGATGGGCCTTATTTTTTCAAACTTTCTTGAGGGGCCCCCCTCGGAGGGAGTTCACTAAAAATATTTCTACATATAACTCATCTTGCTCAAACATGTTGTGGAACCTAGCCAAGAGTCCCGTATCATTGACTCGTCTGATGCAGCGGTAGTTACGTCCCTACTTGCGCTACTAACTTAGATAATTATAAACTGCCGGAAATCGCACACAAAAACGTAAGACACGGTGGTTCAAGCTGGGTGACGCTAGTGTGCCATATCTACATATACACATAGAGCTGGAGCTGGCAGTGTATGTGTGTGTGTCAGGTGTCGGGCGTGCTGTGGGCGGACAGCGCGCGGCTGTGTGCGCTGACGCTGGGCGCGCCCGTCGTGCTGGTGGTGGCGCTGGGCGCCGCCGAAGCAGAGGTCGTCGCCGGTGAGTTATACCCATACCATACCTACCCTCCATCCATATCAGCAGCCACATTGTTATCATAACACTGTTTCTGATTGATGTAATACTATACATGTATGATTTATCAACAATCCAATTCATATTGCAATGATTTATAATTTTTGGTTGTATGTACCTTTGTTCTCTAAGCACAGAGTTTAACCGGTTTGAATGCGGTTTTCACTGATGTATTATAGTAAACATGGGGTTATATTGTTTTTCGAACAATTGACAAATACAGTTGATATATGTTTTATATGTAATCAATGTAAAGTACCGAAGTGAAGCCAGTTGCACTGCAATGAAAAATATCTATACTAGAATAAAAAGTTGGATCATGTGATGTTGCATCACAAACCACAGCTCCTTGTATATTGGCAGCAGCAACAGCTCCCGCCGCAGCCCGGCCACCGTGTGGACTATCACATTACACGGTCAGCTTCCGGTATATTTTTAAACGCCGACAGTGTCGCTACCATGTATGATGCATGCTACAATGTAGGTGCAGATATTCATCACGTCACGTGATCCGTTTAAGTACCACTTCGAAGCGTGGCCTCCAGATGGAGATATATCCTTGGACTCACTTTATATGGGTACAGACGAGTTTTTTATTTAATTTGTTATTTTTATTAACCCCCGACTAAAAAGCGTGATGTTATAAGTTTGACGTGTCTGTGTATCTGTATGTCTGTGGCATCGTAGCTCCCAAACGGATGAACCGATTTTGATTTGTTCTTTTTTTGTTTGAAAGATGACTTAGTCGAGAGTCTTAATGTTTAGTGTTAATAAAACTGTTGGGGGTTTTTTAATTTAGATTTAAGATTATTGTAGAGATAATTGTGTAACGTGTGTGTGTGTGTGAGTGTATGTGTGTGTGTGTAGTGGTGCACGGCGTGCCGGTGCTGCGCGCGCTGCAGGCGCAGCCGCTGGCGGGGCGCGCGCTGACTGCCGAGCTGGCGCGCCGCCTGGCCGGGGACAACGACGGCCAGCTCGCGCTCACGCCGGACCAACTCGAGGACATCAAAGGTCAGCCACGGCCCACTCTACTAGCCCACTAGCTCACTGATGCTCGGAAAATATAACTCCATTAGTATTAGAAGTTCCTCAGAGAATCGCGGACATCTAAATCACTACATGTATACTATTTAGAGAGTTCCCTTGACTTCTCATGGCTCTCATCATCAGAAAAATGGGGAACCAATCTGGAAACCTTTCGAATTAAAAAAAATTCCAAATGGGCCATTAAATGACGGAGTTCTGAGGTATTAAACGTTTAAAAAATTTTTGAAGTCTGCTAAAAGTACGTACACACACATACTTACAGGTTGTCGAATATGAGAACTACGTCACTAAACATGCACTCTCCGCAACCTTGCAGTGATTGTTTACTAGTTAATTTTATTTTAATCAGATATTGCAACAGACTAGGAAACTGTTATTGAAATCATTAAAACCCAACTCGTAAATAATTTGCCAAACTTTGTAGTCCGGATGTGCTTCGTGGCGTCGCGCGAGCGCGCCCTGGCGTGGGCGGCGGTGGAGGAGGGCGCAGCGCCCGCCGACCCCGCGCTGGCGGCGGAGCCCCGCGACGCGCGGTACCCGCTGGCGGGGGGCGCCGTGCGGGTGTCGGGGGCGACGCGCGCGCGCACGGGCGAGGTGTTGTTCGCGCGGGACAACGAGCTGGCCTCGCTGCCCGACATCATCCTGCAGTGCATCTTGCAGGTCGGTGTCAGCTGGCGTCTGGCGTCAGGGGAAATAGCTTCCACGGGGATCGGCTCCGAGGACCAAAATACCAATGATCCAACAACACAACCACAACATACGAGTTTCTATATTATGCTTCCATGGAAGGAAATCATAAAAAAAACTGCAAATCATCCAGGAGAACACACAACCGTGATAGATGTTATGTTTTAAATGTTCCAACTGGGACATGTCACATGATCCACACAACAGTTAGCGCATGATGAAAATACAAACATCTGAACATCTCATATTAGTAGAAGAGTAGAATATTACCCGCACCATTAAAGAAACGAATTTAAAATGGCGGTCGTACTTGTAATGATAGGTAGGACGTCAACAAAACAGAGTTGCTAGATATGTGATATTTTTAATAGACCTTTGTTATTTGAAAATAAATAATAGCAAGATATTTAAAAATCCGAGCACGTGCTAATCGGAAATGCTAACCGCGGGTTCCGTATTTTCGTATAACGTATCAAACCTTATGCCTAATTAGGTTAAGTACGTAATTAAATAGAATATTATATTGAATACTGGGTGAAATCGTTTTGGATAGATAACAATTTAACAATGTGTTTGTGCGGGCAGTGTCCGATCGACGCGCGGCGCGCGCTGGCGGAGAACATCCTGGTGACGGGCGGCACGGCGGCGCTGCCCGGCCTCAAGCCGCGCCTCGCGCAGGAGCTGCGCCACCTCGTCACCCAGCCGCCCTACAGGTACACACACACACACACACACGCACACACACACACACACAGAGACACACACACACACCACTAGCGACATCTACAGGCCGAGCCTGCTTCCGAGCTTCCGAGCGACGGTACCGCATTCGGATTTTGATTGTTGTACGAGTCTCGTACATTGTGCTTAGCTCAGCGTCCAAATTAGTTCCAAGCACGTGGTAGCCTAGATGGGCGCGCAGAGTCTGAAAACACGTACATACGTGACATAGCACTCATCTGACACCAATAAAAACATGTCAACTCGAAACTGAAATCAGTGCAATAAACATCTAGAACCAGTTCAGTCACGTGTTTTACTCCCGAACCCCCGCTGGCACACTCACCGTGGCCACGCTGCTCCTGCACTCACCACACTCCTGATTGTACGAGTTACGCCGTACATCATTTTGGTCCTTCGAGCCTGCGAAAACCATTCAATTGTAAAACACTGTTGTTAGTATCTAATCCCCGTTATCAGTAAGAAATAGATCTATCTATCAATTACTATTTATGATGATTGTATACGAATAGATTGGCATAACTTTATCCCCCAGCGAGCGGCTGCACGTGCGCACGTTCAAGTTCCACCGCGCGCCCTGCCACGACAACTCGTCGGCGTGGCTGGGGGGCGCGCTGTGCGGCGGGGCGGACGCGGGCGGCGCGGGGGGCGCGGCGGGCGGCGGCGTGGGGGGCGCCGGGGGGCGCGCGCTGCCCCGCGAGCAGTACGCGCGCGCCCCCCGGCGGCTGCGCGACTGGGACTGCCTGCTGCACAACACACCGGCCGACCACCCGCACTGGGCCGAGATGCAGCTGTGACCGCCGCCGCCACACCCTTCGTAAACCTGGTCCTCCCGCACGTGCACCACCCACCGAGGTGAACTCGATTGCCTCGCATTTCCAACACAATGTGCCAATGCTGAGGAAATAGTGCTAACAGTATAGTTCGGCCTCCACTAGACACGGTGGTACGATACGGGACAGTGATATGGGCCGGCGCATCGCAGTGAGGGAGCCACTACAGAAGATTGAGCGGCCGATACAGAAGATTGAGCGTCAACATCAGGAATCCATTTTGACGTTTGCTATTGAAGAAATTTAACAACTTTACAGTCTTTACATTAATAATATTTGTGAACAAATAAAATGTTGTCTATGAGCCACCAAAATAAAATTAGAACAACATTCTGGATTCCGAGTAATTCAGTGAAAAATATTTATTTATCATGAATCATACGTATGGTACAGAAGTGATTTATAAATAAATGTTAAACCGTCGCAACTCTGTTAATGTCTGTACCGTGTTGATATTGTTATGCAGACATTAATACACTAACATGAGCACCGGTCACCGCGGAATGTATTCCGTATGTATGTATGTGGTCAGCACCATATGTCGCGGTCGCGTCGCGCGAGGTGTTTATATCCGACACGACACGGCCAGTTCGTTATCACGCTATTTAACATAGATCTCGTAATTTATTTATATCCAACAATAAATACTTTTGCATATTTGTGTTTTTTCCATATAATATCTTCCTCATCTATCTGTGATTCTCTATTATTTTGTGTACGTAACTCAGTGCTGGAATGGTCGTTCGTTATTATATTATAATAGTGACCAGAAATGTTTTAAATATTAAAAAATAGGAACCATTCGATTGTGAAAACAAGCCTATTTGTAGCACTAGTAATTCGACAAATCAACAAATAGATAAAAATCCCTGTCTATTCCCCGCCGTTAATCTTAATCCGCACAAATAATATTTAACCCTTCACCACCTATTTCCTTCACAATAAACCGTACGTGCGGTCTTGGAAAGCTCGTACGTGTTATCGTCTTAAATTCGAGATCTCCGGTATTAACTTGAGATAAGAAGAATGAATAAAATAGTTGTTGATATACAAAAGTTTAAATACAAAGCTTGAAACAATGTAGAATTATAGTAAAATCGCGGAATATTAATGAAATTAACACAGCATACTATACGTGACAATATGATCCAAAATAATGAAAGTAATACAGTAGAATTTGTAGCTACACTTTTATTGCTTACGAATTCCGCCCTTTCTAATGAATTTGTTAAAATAGATGAAACAAACCGTTTAATAAAAAACCTGTGTGTGTACTTTATGTACCCACGTAAGAAGTTATGACTAATTCTTTGGCGTAACAGATCAAAAGCTATAGATTTCATCCCGTATCCCGTAGCCCGTATGTCACAAGTGGCCACAACCCACAACTTTTTCTTTGTAAAAGGAATCAGTTATTAGATCTATCATCTAGCACTTCTAACAGCCTATTCATCATGTCGCTTTTTGGCTGTCGTGCGCGAGCATCGAAAAAAATTAAACTTTTACTCATTTTTTTTCAAACGCGCCAAAAGAATTTCAAAATAGCACCGTAAACGGGGTGAATAAACACAATTTCGAATTTTGACTTGATTTTTATATTGTTTTCAATAGTCGAAAGGATATTATATTGTGCTTATATCATATCTCTTAGCTGTCTTAACAGCTTTCAGTCATCTAAATTGGCATTTATCCCTTAATTACAGCAAAAATTGCAAAAATATGTGTCGTTTCTATTAAACCCGCACATGGGTTCAATAGACACGAGATATGGGGTGAATGTAAAGAAATGCTAGGGTTGGCAATTTCCAAAGCTGAAGTAGATACCTACCTACCTAAGTAGGTACGTAAAGTAAGTGTGTAAAGTACCTACTTTAACTACATAGTTAAGTAGTAAAATGTTACCTAATGGTAGAAATAAAACATTAAGTAAAAATTAAGAATAATTTTTGTAGGAGTTTTAATTGTGTGGGGTGTTGTACTGGCAGCCAACACATGCACATATGTCAGGTGATTAGAATATTAATATATTCAAATAATGTCACAATAGAATGTGTTCTATTATGACAAGGAAGACTTCTATCTGAGACACGAACCGGTGTAGACATAATAAGTAATGTTATTATAAACAATATTATTATAAAGTGTAAATATACAGTATTCACAATATAGAATAACATGAAGTGAGTGTGTTTTGAATAGCCCCTCTCCTCCAAAGTCCAGGCATATCAAAAAGAACCCTCCAACAGGTTATGGGCCCAGAATATTAAATGATTAAAATTTATTGAAAAACCAGTGATTTACATAGCCTACATTATAACCTTGGATACCAGTTGTTTATATACAAATAAGCATAGCAACCAGTGATTAATAGAAGAAACAAAAATGAATATAATCGTGAAGATGAAGTGAGAGAAGTTCGAGAAGGTGATATTGGAGGAAATAATAGTAATGGAGTTAATGTAATTCGAGAAGGTGATATTGGAGGAAATAATAGTAATGGAGTTAATGTAATTCGAGAAGGTGATATAGGAAGAAATGATAGAAATGGAATTAATGAAGTTCGAGAAGATGTTGGTATAAGGAGAAATAATAGAGGAAGAAATGAAAATCGAGAAGAAAGAGAAAGAATTTTAAATATTCAAGAAACAGATATATTTAGTGAAACAAATGAAGATGAAACAATTGACAGCGGAAAAAATGAAAATGAAATAAATTCCAATGAATCAAATGAAAATGGAACAAATGATAGCAGATTAACAAATGAAAATCTGGTGGAGAATTCGAGAAGTAATGAGGATATGGATGGAAGAGATGAATTTTGACAGTGGAAGCAATGAATTCAAAAGACATGGAAAACTGGTCAATAGCTACAGAAATTTAATATGAACAATGTGAGAGATTGCAGCTACCCGAGTATTTTGGTGGAGCAACATCCATCAGTCAAGGTAGATAAGAAAATTATTTCAAAAGTGAACTTATTGTGTTTCGGGGGAAATGGGTTGTTTTTTGTTAGTACCTATATAAGTTTTATAGGGGAATTTAAATGTTGTTTACAACAATAAATATAACTAAAAAGAGACAAAGATAATTCAATAATTAAGGGGGTGTTGCTAATTTCAATAAATAAACAATTAAGGGGGTGAATAGTGAATGTAATTGTTCATTGATTGAACATCATAAAAACAATAGTTACAAGAAGTCAATAATATTTGATAGAAAGTATACTTACACGAGTTTTAAAATCCATATATGTCTCTTTTATAGTTTTGTTTTATTGTTGTTTTGTTTTTAATAGTTATATGGAATTTTGTTTTTTGATATTTATAATAAAATAATTTCTGTTGATATTTGGATAGAAGTGAGAAAATTTGGGAAGTGAAAGATTGTAAGGGATAGTGAAAGGTTGTATGTGTTCTTCAAATTCGGGTGTTGAGTCTGACGTTGTGTGGAGTTGTGTTTAGTAGTTTATGGGTGTTGAGTTTGACTGGTTTGAGTGTGAATGGCAATGGTGGATGGGATTGATGTTTTGTTTATTTATTTAATTTAGGGTTGGCTTATTGTTGAGTAGTCGTAGTATTGGTTTTTGAGTGAACTTTAGAGTTCGTATTGTGAGTTGTCGAGAAGGAGTTTAAGGAGTTTTTAAATAAACTTATGGAAGTTTATGCTGTGAGTTGTCGAGAAGGAGTTTGAGGTATTTAAATAAACTTATAGAAGTTTATGTAGTGAGCAGTCGAGAAGGAGTTTAAGATTATTATAAGATATTTGTATGTATTGAGTGGTCGAGAAGGAGATAATTGTTCTTCTTGATATGTCTGGACTTTGGAGGAGAGGGGCTATTCAAAACACACTCACTTCATGATATACTATATTGTGAATACTGTATAATTACACTTTATAATAATATTATTTATAATAACATTACATATTATGTCTACACCGGTTCGTGTCTCAGATAGAAGTCTTTATGTCATAATAGAACACATTCTATTGTGACATTATTTGAATATATTAATATTCTAAACACCTGACATATGTGCATGTGTTGCCTGCCAGCACAACACCCTACACACTTAAAACTCCTACACACCCCGTGTGTAGGGTGTTGTGCTGGCAGGCAACACATGCACATATGTCAGGTGTTTAGAATATTAATATATTCAAATAATGTCACAATAGAATGTGTTCTATTATGACAAGGAAGACTTCTATCTGAGACACGAACCGGTGTAGACATAATAAGTAATGTTATTATAAACAATATTATTATAAAGTGTAAATATACAGTATTCACAATATAGAATAACATGAAGTGAGTGTGTTTTGAATAGCCCCTCTCCTCCAAAGTCCAGGCATATCAAAAAGAACCCTCCAACAATTTTAATTATTTATTCTTATCTGCGAGATCAACTATTAGTTATTATAATTATTCTTTATTCTTATTTTCGAGATGAATCAGTTGCATCGTTTATTAATTGCACAAAAACAATGTAGGAGTATTAATTGTGTGGGGTGTTGTACTGGCAGCCAACACATGCACATATGTCAGGTGTTTAGAATATTAATATATTTAAATAGTGTCACAATAGAATGTGTTCTATTGTGACAAGAAAGACTTCTATCTGAGGCACGAACCGGTGTAGACATAATTTGTAATGTCATAATAAATAATATTATTATAAAGTGTAATTATACAGTATTCACAATATAGAATAACATGAAGTGCGTGTGTTTTAAATAGCCCCTCTCCTCCAAAGTCCAGACATATCAAGAAGAACCCTCCAACAGGTTATGGGCCCAGAATATTAAAAGATTAAAATTTATTGAAAAAACCAGTGATTTACATAGCCTACATTATAACCTTGGATACCAGTTGTTGATATACAAATAAGCATAGCAACCAGTGATGGATACTTAGAAGATAATGAAGTGATTAATGGGCTTCGTGAAGATGAAGTCAGAGAAGTTCGAGAAGGTGATAGTAGAGGAAATAATAGTAATGGAGTTAATGTAATTCGAGAAGGTGATATAGGAAGAAATGATAGAAATGGAATTAATGAAGTTCGAGAAGATGTTTGTATAAGGAGAAATAATAGAGGAAGAAATGAAAATCGAGAAGAAAGAGAAAGAATTGTAGATATTCAAGAAACAGATATATTTGGTGAAACAAATGAAGATGAAACAATTGACACCGGATCAAATGAAAATGGAACAAATACAAATGATAGCATTTTAACAAATGAAAATCTGGTGGAGAATTCGAGAAGTAATGAGGATATGGAATGGAAGATGGAGAATTTTCGTTATTGACATTCGAGGAAGCAATGAATTCAAAAGACAAGGAAAACTGGTCAATAGCTACAGAAATTTAATATGAACAATGTGAGAGATTGCAGCTACCCGAGTATTTTGGTGGAGCAACATCCATCAGTCAAGGTAGATAAGAAAATTATTTCAAAAGTGAACTTATTGTGTTTCGGGGGAAATGGGTTGTTTTTTTGTTAGTATATAAGTTTTATAGGTGAATTTAAATGTTGTTTACAACAATGGATATAACTAAAAAGAGACAAAATAATTCAATAATTAAGGGGGTGTTGATAATTTCAATAAATAAACAATTAAGGGGGTGAATAGTGAATGTAATTGTTCATTGATTGAACATCATAAAAACAATAGTCACAAGAAGTCAATAATATTTGATAGAAAGTATACTTACACGAGTGTTTTAAAATCCTTTTATGTCTCTTTTATAGTTTTGTTTTATTGTTGTTTTAATAGTTATTTGGAATTTTGTTTTGATATTTATAATAAAATAATCTCTGTTGATATTTGGATATAAGTGAAAAGAAAATTTGGGAAGTGAAAGAGTGTAAGGGATAGTGAAAGGTTGTATGTGTTTTTCGAATTCAAGGATGTTGAGTCTAAATTTATGTGGAATTGTATTTAGTAGTTTGAGTGTTGAGTTTGACTGGTTTGAGTATGAATGGCAATGGTGGATGGGATTGATGTTTTATTTATTTATTTAATTTGAAGTTGACTTATTATTGAGTAGTTGGAGTAGTAGGTTTTAAGTGGACTTATAGAAGTTCATATTGTGAGTTGTCGAGAAGGAGTTTAAGGAGTTTTAAATAAACTTATAGAAGTTTATGCTGTGAGTTGTCGAGAAGGAGTTTAAGGAGTTTTGAATAAACTTATGGAAGTTTATGCTGTGAGTTGTCGAGAAGGAGTTTGAGGTATTTAAATAAACTTATAGAAGTTTATGTAGTGAGCAGTCGAGAAGGAGTTTAAGATTATTATAAGATATTAGTATGTATTGAGTGGTCGAGAAGGAGATAATTTTAAATAAACTTTTGTTTATGTATGGAGTCGAGAAGGAGTTTAAGATGATTATAGTTATTGATGTTTTATGTGGCGAGTCAAGAAGTTAAGGTTCTTGACGGTATACAGGTGAATGAAAGTACATGTTTGGTCGAGTATGAGTTGGACAAGTGAGAAAGGGATTTATAGTAGTAACATTAAAGTTGGTATTCAGTTTGAAAGGTTGAATTGATAGGAATTGATACTTGTTGGATGAATTGAAATGGAGTTAGGTGGAAGTAATTGAATGTAAGTGGTTGTGAGATTTGAATGTATAATTAGGCATGTATGGAAGGTAATGTTAATTTATGAAAGTTAGGTTAGTGAGTTGTGTGGTTTTGGTTTAATGTATTAAATTATATACAGGGGGTTAAATGTGTGCATGTGTTGAGGGGGTGTGTAGGAGTTTTAATTGTGTGGGGTGTTGTACTGGCAGCCAACACATGCACATATGTCAGGTGTTTAGAATATTAATATATTTAAATAGTGTCACAATAGAATGTGTTCTATTGTGACAAGAAAGACTTCTATCTGAGACACGAACCGGTGTAGACATAATTTGTAATGTCATAATAAATAATATTATTATAAAGTGTAATTATACAGTATTCACAATATAGTATAACATGAAGTGAGTGTGTTTTGAATAGCCCCTCTCCTCCAAAGTCCAGACATATCAAAAAGAACCCTCCAACAAACAAGTTATAATTCTAAGAGACAGTCTCATTATTAGGTAGGTACTAGGTACGTAGTTAACATTTTAAATAATTAACTTTTCAGTAATCAAAATTTTAAACTAGGTAGATACCTAGGTATCAAATCAGTCAACTACACTTTTTAACAATAGCACAGATATAGATAGTCACTCAGTCACTACCTAATCTATCTAATACTGTCACGTAATTAAGGTACATACGAGTCAGTCAGTTAACAGTTAGATAAATTGGTATAATTATAATAAAAAAAAAATATAATATTTATCATCGTTGCTCATTAAATCTTTCACAATATAATATCTGAGTTTGTCATAAAATTCCCAAGACTTTTAAATTTTTGTAACAAAAAAATATATACTTCAATAGGTAGCAGCCCTAACACATATATTTCTATTCACCTCTTACTCGTTTCTATTGAACCCTTTCACGTGTCTATTGAACCCATACTACGTATCTATTCACCCCATACTACGTATCTATTCGCCCCTTCCCCGTGTCTATTAACCTCAGTCCTCAATAAAAAATGACTTGGTTTACAATTTTACAAATATTTCGAAATTAACATCACAATCGCACTTACCTTTGTATTAGTCTGGGTCACAAGGAACCAACGAATATACTAGCAAGTTGTGATGGAAAAAACAGTTCCTTTCACAATGAAAATAGTAAAGTTTTCAGGACCTCATTTTACCTGCATTCAAGGGGCTCACTTCAAGACCTTTTTTTAATATGTTGGCCAAACCTCACTTCAATCCAGGGTAACTATTTTAAGAAAAAAATTAAAAGGTGTCAAGGGACATCCGGATGGAACGAAGTTCCTTTCGATTTAAGTATTGTTTTACACGCTCAGCAGTGGGATTCAGCAATATGAAACGCTATCATGCTAGCGTGATTCAGAAAGTTGTACAGCGTCATCAAGTTTCATATTACTTAATCACTTCAAAAAGTGTCGTGACGTATCATAACCTATAATTAAGGTGATTCATTCTAGGATTTTCTTAGATGGCCATTGCTGGCAGCCGTGAAAATTTGAGAAATTAAACCTTTTGCAATGATCTAATTGACAGCCAATTTCTAGTCTTGTCTACCTGGGCCTGAGTTTCTATGGAAGCTGGGGTTCTCCTTTCGGAACATTTTTCTTTCAAAATTTTTGGCTATAGTCTGTAGATTATCATTTTTAGTTTTGTACCTATTCACCCCGTTTTACGACATGCTTGTTTGTAGCATGTGTATCGAGGCCTTATGCTATTTCATAGAGTAAGTAGAATAATCTATGGTAAAGAATATTGACAGTGACAAAAATAATACTGATTTGAATGACGTTTAGAATCATGTCAAAATTGATGCATTCAGCATTGTCATGTCACTGTTGCGTTTCATCATAATTTTATTTCCGACATAATTTCTGGATTTTAATAACATTATAGTTAAGTTTGTCAGTCTTACACCAATTTTTTCAAACGCGCAAAGATTCCAAGTCCCAACAGTACAACATGTCAGACGAGGCGAAAATCGTGGCTGCAAGCATAGTGAACTATCTGTCTCAACAGCTCGACGGAAGTGCGCTCAGCTCGGACGCCAAGGAGAGCCTGGAGGTGGGCGTGCAGTGCATCCGCGCCGCGTACGACCTGTCCAACGAGGAGCTGGCGCGCGGCGTGGACCTGGCGGCGCTGGTGCGGCAGCAGCGGGGCGGGCTGGCCGCCGGCAAGGCCGAGGCCGAGAAGCTCAAGAACGAGGGCAACGAGCTGATGAAGGCCGAGAAGCACCGCGAGGCGCTCGAGAAGTACTCACGCGCGATCGAGATCGACCCGCGGAACGCCGTGTACTTCTGCAACCGCGCCGCTGCGCAGTTCAAGCTGGGGCAGAACGAGGCGGCCGTGGCGGACTGTACGGCGGCGCTGGCGCTGCAGCCCGACTACGGCAAGGCGCACGGGCGGCTCGGCATCGCGCTCACGGCGCTCGAGCGCCACCGCGAGGCGCGCGCCGCCTTCGCCCGTGCCGCGCAGCTCGAGCCCGACAACGAGTCGTACAAGCAGAACCTTCGGCTGGCCGAGGAGAAGCTGGCAGAGGGCGGTGCGCCCGCGCAGATGGAGCTCGGCAACCTGCTGCAGAACCCGCAGCTGCTCAACATGGCCTCCGAGATGCTCTCCGACCCCAACATGCAGAACATCATCTCGGGGCTGATGGGCGCCACCAACCTGACGGGTGCCGGGCTGGCGCCAGGTGCGGGCGGCATGGACGCGCTGATCCAGGCGGGGCAGGCGCTGGCGCAGCACATGCAGAGCGCCAACCCCGACCTGGTGGAGAGCCTCCGCCGGCAAGTGCGGCCCCCCGGCCCCGACGGACCCCCTAATCCTCCAAACCCCCCGCCCGCTCAGTAAAAGTTAAATTTGTAAGAAACCCATATGATTCATATGTGCGAGTGCCTCCTTCCAGTGATTTGACCGACTTGCCTTAAGTTTCATGGTGTGGACATTTGGTACTAGGCTCAATTTTTTTTCAATGTAACATTTTTTTACTTACTGTTAATGAGACAACGATTTGGATAATAGTGGCCTTGTTGAAGAGGCATGAGCTTAGAGTAATAATATTCTAAGGGCATGAGTATTAAGTCCATCCATGCCAATAAATAGTTTATTTATCTACTAGGATTATTATTTTCTTTTTAGTTTAAGTTAATTTTTTTGTCAAAAACTGAATGGCCATCATCTGATAGTTTTAATAAGTTTGTTGAATTGTACAATGTCCCAATGAACACAGTTCTTACATTGTTGTTGTAAGGGAATGTTGTGGAATGTGTGTTCGTGGGGTCCCTGTATGTGTTCATATTTTTTTCTAGTTTATAAAAATAACATAAACCATTGACGGTCGAGTCCTGGATGCAGTATAAAGCATACTGTGTTGCTGTGAAATGTATTTATAAAGAATATGTAAATTTTAATAAACCAGAAATTAATATTTATGTCTGAGCATTTCCGTGCTCTACCTAATTGTAGGCATTTCTTAGGAAATAAATATTGGTTTTAATAATAAAATAAATATATTTAATATTAGTGTTTTTATTTTTTTATGTTTTTATGTTTAAGTCTTTGTCAACCATTCATTTAGCCCACCATGGATAATATACATCACACACCGTCGAACTAACTGCTAACAATAATAACTAACAACAGTCCAAACTTTTTTAGCAAATGAACTTGCAGTGAATCCAGTACAGTTTAATACATTACTGGTCCCACTCGAAGTTGGTCACAGAAGCGTTGCTGTTAGCTGTGAGGACATAATTATATGGTTTCCTCTTGAATAAGTTTAACTGGAAAACTACAGTACCTACACCTTCCACTTCCCTCCTTCCTGCCCCGCCGCCCCCGCCCTCTTGCTCCTGGCAAGCAGGATTTGAGATCCAACCGTCACCTGCTCATGCTGCACCCTGCTGAATGATGGATGGACGGTGGTAGGTGTTTACCAGCTTGGCTGGCTACGACGTCAGGGGTATACAGCATGCGTGGGCTTTGTGCGGTATAACGAGTCACAGGTCGGTATCGTTGAGTCTACAATATATTTGAGCTCTTCCTAGCATCATTATCTAGCTAAGCCTAAGTTGAAGGGTGAAGGCTTCAAAATACGACGAAATATCTACATTCTTCGAGAAAAATAGTGTACAGCTCAGATTAAAGAACAACGGGAGTACGGTGCTCGTAGCCAAGCCAATATTATTGATGCATATTTAAATTTTTATTTTCGGGCAACTAAGGCCCATAGATAAATATTACAAATAGTTTACGTTATCGTAGGAATTTTTCTCATATTTTATTTTGTATATACATGTTTTGATATGATATTAGACATGATGACAGTTTTTTTTTACTTTAAACTTATTTTATTCTTATTGAAAATTTAATTAAATCATACATCTAAAGCTGTTTAAAATATGTATGTTATTAACATGTATGTATATACATATAGATCTACGGGTATTAAGGAGTTAATGAGAAATAAAAAGCCACGATTATGCTTTCTTAACTATTAATTACACTCTGTGTATAATTTATGATAAATACATTTAATATCTTTATGTACACACAGTAGCAAAGGTAAAAATATGCCCTTCGTCCAGCGCTGTGGCCGCCGCGGCGCCGCTGAACGAAGCGCAAAAATACATTTCAAAAAATGTAACACATACAAAATTCCGTATTTACATATAACTCTCTCAGAATAACGATGTGCTTCCCACCGCATTGTCCGCACTGTCCGCACTGTACGCACTGTCCGCACTGCGCACTGCGGAGCTCGATCCCGATAGGGACTAGGGGTCCCTACGCTATGATGTAGGTATGTACATTATGCGGCAAAGGCACTGTGACTGAAGGTTCTATTTAATAAATGCTGAACTTGGAAAGCAGAAAATATTAACACGCCGAGATAGTGTCATCATCGAGCGACATCGGAATTTGATCATTCTATTATGGTGAAGGCACATATACCAGCACCGTACGCGCCACATTTATATTAAATCATAAAGGAGAAGTCCGATGCGGATGACATAAGCGGCCGCATCGGGCTCTCATAATTGATTTCATAAAAATGCGGCGCGTACGGTGCGGACACATGTGCGTTCACCATTACAATATAAGTACAAACAGCAGATGAGTTACCGCGTCCAGTGAAACGTTAACTGTCAACTGTCAGTTACCTACTGTCAACCTAACATTTTAGTGATTTGATTATTTTTTTAAATAAAGCCCGGACATTACTAATAGGAACAATCTTATTAAATAAAATTATTACTAATAAAATGTCAATGAAAAAGAATACATCGAATACTAACAAAATAAATGACTTTTAAATATATTTCATTCATTTAAAAAATTAAAACTACGTAATTGCAAATTAAGAAAAATGTACTTAAAATAAATCGACGAGTGACAATAATGCAACGATAACAAATCGATAAATATTATTATGTAAACTCTGCAGCACCAAACAACCTCGCTGAATAAATTAAGTAAAGCTACACACTCGCCAGTCGCGCGCAACACACTTCTCATAACAACAATTTTATTGCGAATACCTCAATTCAATTACATCTATATTAGAAATTTTATAATTTTCTATTGCAAGTGCCCGCGGCGTGTAGCAACGTGAATAATGATTGCAATACATCCATCGCAAAACCTCGAACCGGCAGCGAATTTACAATAGTTATATTAAAATATATAAATATCAGCCATATGATAAGTATGATATTTAATCGGACACGACACGACAACGACATCTTACGTACGTACTTTGTACATCCTCAAACTGCCATTTATGCGTGCGAGTGGCGCGGAGCTTAAAGTTGATGATCAGCAGTAAATGTTAAGTGGTGGAAAGTAATGTTCATGCAACACTTCAATAATAAGGAACTGTGTCGTTGTCGTGTTGTGGGATGTAAGCCGGCGCGCTGCTCGCTCGATACCGCGCCGGCAGCGCCCTCTGCCACGAGGTCACAATTTCGAAAACGGAAAACTTGTACTCACAGCCCAACTTCAAACAAATTATACAATATCTTTACCGGCTAGCTCTGACCCAGCTTCGGCTGTGCGTTTCGTCAGTCGGTCGGTCGCCATCTATATACAGATCGACTCGATACGATCAGTATAACGTGTGACTGTATAATGTTAAATTACACCCTTCAAATTATTATGCTATTGTGCTAATATTATTACCGAGAATCGCATTCCGCCTGCACTGAGACCTCCAAACGAAGCGAGGGCGACAACCCAATTTGTCGGGTCGCCCTTCACTAGTTCAACCAGCGTTTTAAAAACAAGTCACTGCGATAAGCTGATGTCAGCGCAGACTGAACACGAGTGTCCCGCTCGCGTCCGCACGACGCTTCAAACCTTCCTTACAACGAGAATTCACGCGTATGAAGACGCGTCACTTGCAACCCAAAGTTGCAAGTAGCGACATCCAGCGGGACGTCGTTCGCATCATTATTACAAATCGCAAGTTGATATAAAAATGTATTGAAACCACGATTTTCTACGTATTTCAACATGGAATGTACACATATTACGGATCCTTATTGTATTACGGAGAAAACTCTAATAATATCTCACGTACATTTGAAGCCGAATGACACATGTATGTAAACTGAAAAAATTAAAATACTTATAATGTCAAATTCGTAAAATGTAATCACTTTCGATTAGTCAAGGTTTATTAATGGTGAACGCACATTATGTCCGCACCGTACGCGGCCGCATGTCATCCGCATCAGGCTCTCATATTATTTCATACAAATGCGGCGCGTACGGTGCGGACGTATGTATGTGCGTTCACCATAAATTGGCGACATCGACAATTTACGAATTTGACATGGTAGTTGACAATTTGATAGCTTGACATTATGCGTATTTGACGTTTCTCGTATGATTCCGGTGATCGACTTGCGTCTGAATAATGGTGCGAACGGACAGCGACGCTACTAAATGGTGACACACAAAAGGATAGCTCCATACTCGGCGCAGTCGAGCAAAGGCCCACTGACCACGACACGAAAAATAAGAGTGATTCGCTCAGTGTGGATCCAATTCATCTCATTGTTGCTATCCGTGAACGTTGCTCGAGAGCCTCGTGTACGGAGTTATACTTGTGTCGTGACGCCAACAAGCTTACATCTACATCTGGAGGCCACGCTTCAAGGTACCTGAACACGGGTCACGTGACATTGGAATTAAAAGGAATATCTTCCCTCTATCATTGGTCGAAGTTAGACACGGACACCCTACGAGTGGCTACGAAGCTTGAGATCAACGACAATCAGGCTTATGACTGGTCGAAGATCGTCGAATGTCACGTGATCCGTGTTCAGAGGAAGCGTTCGAAGTGTGGTCCCGTTCAGTATAGTCGCTAGTCGGGTGAGGATCGCGTTGAGTTGAGTTGAGTTCAGTTCCGCTTGGAGGGCGGCACGAGGTGCGGCGGCAGGTCGGCGGGCAGGTCGAAGCCGTCCGTCTTGACGCGGATGAGGTGCATGGCGAGCGCGAACTCGTCCGCGTCCAGGAACCCGTCCTTGTCGATGTCCGACAGCTTCCAGATCTTGCCCAGCACCGAGTTCGGCAGCTTCGACTTCACCATCTCCGTCTTCGCCGCTGTTGGACAAACCAAACGCAACGCTCCAGATACAACATACAACTCTACTGTGATGTGATACAACGTCCGATCTATCCATAATATAATCTGTGGCGAGGTTGCTAGGTAAAATACCTCATAATAAACGACACTATAATGTAGATTTATGATTGTGGATTTTCAATGACGTACGTGACCGAGGACTATGGATAGATTGAATTTTGGGAATGGCCGTTAGACATGACTTGACAGACGACATGACATGACATTCGTAATGGCCGTTAATATTAACATAACTGAATGATGGATTTATCTGTAAATAAACTGATGTCTTCGTCGATTGGTGAATATCATATTAATGAATAATTGTAAAATAAAGAAAATGTAAGTACGATCGGGTCGGCTATTTGATTTTGACATTGCATCACTCCTAATTCGATATTACAGGCAACAAAGAATCGTATACTCAGAATGCGCAAAATAAAAAAAGATTAATGAATGATTCTGTATAAAAACACATGTGTCCAAAGTGTGCCTTCTGTCGTATAATGAACCAACCACGAGACACGAACATTGAACAACGCTATCTGTTAGACTTAGAGGCGTGCAGCTTCGGTAGGGCGGCGTCAAGTGGAACTAATTATAGGCGAAGTCGGATCTTCGAAGCACAGGCGTCCAATGCTAGACCATTATCGATGAGTATGCATAATACATTCTATGAAACCGGCCCGATCGCATCAACAATGAAGTTTACATTACTGAGCCCCTAGACAAAACTATTTACTGTAAGCGTCACGCCATCCACCACCTTCACATATTTTAAAATCATTGCCATACCTTTTGAAGCGTTCGGCGTGAAAGCTAACGGACAAGAGTTTTGGCTAGAAGCTTTAATAGATTGGAAGTCTCGTCAGTAAACCGAGTCGAACATTATTTCGGTTAACTTACAATATTTGAGGAACAGCTATGAGTAATTTATTCAATATTAAATACATTAACAGAAATTGGTTTAAAGTGTTATTTGGACTTACACAATACAAATATATAAGTATATAATGATATAATAGTTATGTATAAATATTTCTGTTAATCATGTTTATCAGTATATAAATAAAACATTCCGAGATTCCTTAACTCCAAAGAACTTAACGTTACTCTTAAACACAAGGACGATCAAAACCTTACGCGAAACGTTAGGCCCTAGCAACCTAGGCCCCTAGCAACATGCTTTCAACACTGTTCGTGACATACTTTAGCAGGCTGACTACGTAGTGTGGATATAACAGTTGGAACAAGGAGTATATCCGAATGGTCTCCTCCTCGGGCCCGAAGGCCAGGAGCTTGGCGCGGTCGTACCACGAGCCGGGCGACTTGGCCACGCTGAATTCGAAAAACAGCTCCCCGGTCAGCGAGTACACCGTGCCGATAAACAGAAATTCCGCTGTTATCGCCATCGTTATCAAATTCAGCACTAGCAGCGACACGAACTTTATAGAAATCAAAATAGATCGGAAAGGAGACGACGACGGTTCGACGGGAATCGTCAAGTGGAAAGCGAGAGGGGACTCCGAATCGCGGTCCGACTGATCGACTTCGTCAGGGTCTGCCTCGCCCTCGGACTCCGGTAACGATTCCAAAGGTGGAGCTGGTAGGGGCGCCGCGGGGGAGACGCGATTAAAGTTGAGGGAGCACTCCGTGAGCAGGATCTGAGAGAGAACGCCGCAGTTGTGTGTGGCGACGGACAAGGTGTCGGCGACCTTGTCGAAATGTTCCGGATTCTGATCGTCCTTGAGCTTGAGATCCCTACAGAGGTCGGTGAGCTGTTGGCAGCTGTGCGTGGTGGAGAGCAGCGCTCGGAGCGCGGTATCGAGCACGAGAGTGTGTCGGAGGCGCGGCCGCGAGAGTGGGAGTGGGGTGAGTGGTGAAAGTGAGGTGAGTGGGGTGAGCGTACCGGCGCCGGTGACCTTCCCGTCGATGGGGTTGAGCGAGTTGAAGATGACGTCGTATCCCGGCTTCTCCTTGCTGCAGATCCACTCGGGGTCCCCGTGGCCCGCGTCCACGCCCTCGCCGCGCCCGTACCCGAACGGGGACACCTGGTCCTCTACGCCTTCGAACGCTCCACCTGCAAATGACAATAGGTCACGTTATGTTGAGGTCCATTTTAGAAAACATGTTCTTGATAATGATACACAAATAATTTGTAATGTAAAAATAATATAGTAGTATAATATATAAATAATATATGGTGTGCTAATGATATAATGTTCTGCAGTCTGATAGCCGCCTTCAACCTGCTCTGTGATACAGAAAACAAAAGATAAATAATATGTCAGCCGTGAGCCGCACCTTCTATGATAAGGATTGGACCGATACCAATGTTGTTAATAAAAGCAGATGATGATAAAAATAAGGTTTTCAAAAAGGATAAAAGCTCAGTGTCCGCAATGTAATTCATACAATTAACACCTGTAATAATAATGTATTTTGGACATACAATTTGACTACAAACGAAAATGTAAGACAAACCCCTAATAAGGTCTGCAAATCTTTAGTATTGTTGGAGGGTTGGAGGTTGGCAGATAAAATTGTACCTAATCATACATTTTGTGCTTGTAATGTCATTTATACATCTATACAAATAAATAAAATTGGATTTTTTGTAATATTAAAATAACCTCTTTTTACTAAGTGCATTTGGATGTATACATGGTACATATACCAAAACAACATTTTTTACAATTTTTGTCTGTCTGTCTGTTTGTTTGTTCCGGCTAATCTCTGAAATGGCTGGACCGGTTTTGACAGGATTTTCACTGGCAGATAGCTGATGTAACAAGGAGTAACTTAGGCTACTTTTATTTTAGAAAAATATCCCAAGGGGTGAAAATGAAAAGCCCAAGGGGGTGAAAAGCATAATTTCCGCGTGCAAAGCTGCGGGCAACAGCTAGTTCATTTATAAACTCAGTTGTATTAACTAAGTTATTGTTATACTTAGGTACTAAGAATGGCATGGTCCATAGTTCAAAAACTATTCATGCAAACGTAACAAATTAACCGCCAAGCTAAAGGTCGAAGTGTCAATGACTGAGTTCTTAACGATTGTCGTTTGTCATACAAATTCTAGAATATTTATGCACGCTGTAGTCAATTGTTTGTTGTCATTGCTTGCTTGCATTATTGTAGTATAAGTACAAAATCTGTGAGGAGCAACGGCACCGCGGCATCGTCGAGTGTTCTTATTGCCTCTGTTTCATTGTGCAGCCGCCGTGGACAGTAGGTTTCAGGACTTTCAGACATCATACCAACCAACGCAAGGTTGTCAGCAAAAGTAAAAATAACTAAATAATCATAAACATAGGAAACCCGCGTAGTTTGCAAACCGACCACATCAGAACACGGCCAGCCACATGATATCCGCTCACGTAACTGTATGTAATTACTGGGCCAGTGTGGACTGTGGACAGTAGTCCGCGTCGCAACGAGAGCTGCGCAAACGACATTCAGCCGCCTGCGTTGATCCAAAACTATCATACTTTCAGTGAAATTTCACTCCTCGACGATTTGTGTGATAAATTGATGACATGTGATGTGACCCGCCCCGGCCACAATAAATGATAATTTAAACGACTTCGCTTAAAATTAAAAACAAACAAATGTTGTAACCTCAGTTCGATACTGTTGTAAGCAGGTATTTGTAACTTGAATCTCTAAGTGCCTTTTAACTGTCCCAGTGCTTAGCCTGGAGGATGTCCAGTGTGAGATCTCAGAGTGAGACCGGTTGAAGATAATGTACTAAGCCTTGCATGCCAGCTGCAGGTCGATTGACTGACTTCATACACCCTTCGAGTCCAATAATTGGGCACCACTCTTCTCTCACAATACGAGAGTTACGTTACTGGACGTAGTAACACATTGTTTGTTTAATGTTAGTAAGACAAAACATCAAAACTAAAGGAACAGTGTGGGTTGCTACACTTGCTACTTGCTATAGTTGCTACTGTTGCTGGGAGCGCGGACGTCTCGCACTCACAGTACTAACACCGTACGTGTCTGAGAAGCAAACAACGTGCATTGTAATACCGAGAAGGCCACCCAACACTCGCTTTACGAAACTTTAACCAACTACAATAGTTACCTAATGACAATAAATTACAAAGAGACGATAATGACGAATTGGTATACATAAAGGACCAGGTCCATAAGAGTGTATTCGCCTATATTCGTGCTATAAAAATCTACTGTGGAGGCAAGCAATTGACTACATATTCATGGATGTATATCCAGAATTCACGTTTAGATAGTCGAAGAACTCGAAGACACAATAATTTTCATGGGAAAGATTTTGGTAGTGGCTAATGGTCACCAATTACCTGTGACCACCTTCAAACGCACGTGATCGTACGTCTAGAATTCCAATCCTATTCTAAGCGAGGTGTGAGTGATGTGACCAAACATGATCAGAATATTAAACACAATTTTTTTAATATTGGACTCGCGTACGGTTCCCTCAATTTTTACGATCTAACAATAAAGAGTATTTATTGTAAACTGGAAACTGTTAACTCCGTAACATGGATAATAATATGTCAGGGTAACTGTGGAAGCCTGAAGCGCATTACAAATCCGTGGAACAATAATACGCGAGAGTTAATTCGCTTTCACAGAATTGTGAATTTCAATGGAATATCATTTGCACAATCAATTTAAATTGAATGATCCTTTGACTTACAACTGCGTAAGCGTATATCTATAGTATATCGTGTATCGCCAACATAGCTTGGAAGTTGATACATTATAAAATAGTCGTTAATCTCAATAGTGTTTCATTGATGATAGGCCGTGACACGAAATTAGGGTCAATGCAGTTCCATTTAGCAAAGTAAATCGATAGCTAAAACTATCGTTAAAGTATAAATTGTTTATCAATGTTTCAGGAATTAAACCAATGATGATAGTAGACATGAAAAAGCTATCTGAAGGCTATCTGAAGGCAAGGAATTCTTTTTTACCGTGCCCCTAACATGAACTGTCCAGAAACAACAATTTCAGCAATTTAACTTGCAATATTAAACTTCGGACACAAGGACATGTGAAACTGAACATCTACACCGACTAATACCACATTAGATTTGTAAGATAAGAATATGATCTGAAACTATAACAATACTGATAAATGGTACAGACACGAGTCTACACATTGGGTTTGCTAGTGAGCTAGATGCCAGTAAAGAAGAAAAACTTGAGGAAAATAGTATGTTATCCGACATAAGAAAAAGCAGTCGAGTCGTAGCGGTCACCTATCAATTGTGAGGTGAGCAGCGCATCAGCGTGGGCAGACACAATAGTGATACACAAACAACACAACACAAATTGGTGCGAAATGTCGCCGTCTCTGGACCACGACCACGCCCAAGGTCGTCTGCCTGTTGCACTACTCGCTTCGTTGCGCGAATTGTTTCATATCAATATTATTTGTCTCTCATTTAAGGCTATTAAAAGACCAATCGTTCCCCAAACCGAATCTCCTCGGTTCTATTGCAAGCTCACAAAGTCGACAGTCGATAGATTGACACGTTGCGCGTCGTAGTCTTTAGTCTTTTTGAGTGGTGACCATTGGATCATGAATTGATCGAACGCTAGCAGAACAATAAATGGAATGTGGGTCAGTGGGTTCTGATTCGGACAGCGGAGAAGGCCACGTCACGGTGTTCGGAGCGCGAGATGTTTTTGCCGACTGTGGATTACCGCCGCAGGGCTGATAAAAACTTCAACAATAATTACTCGTAAGGAACCGATTATGATGTTTCCTTTGACCGGTAAGTAGAGCGCGGCGCTGAATAATGAACCGTTAAAATTGTTTATGGATGCGATTGAAACTTTCGCGTTACGTGACGGCCATTGTGAGCGACTGCTACTCCGAGTTGGTTCGGGACGCGTCGAACACCGCCGTATCGTCGCTCTATGGAGTGAAATTTAATTGAATAACCTCCTTCTGGCGCAGTCGGGTAATAAAGTAAATATTAAAAATAAAAGTAAACAGAGCTGACCTTTTATTCAGCCCGTTATTGGCGTTTGCGTCTTTGTATACCTTTTAGGGGTTATCTATAATAGATTTTACATGTTTATTAAATAAATAGTATGTAGGTACCTAGTAGAATTCAAAGGACTTTGAATGTTGACTGATAAGCTTATCGAATTCATATTGTAACTGTACACAAAAAATCTGAGCAAATAACAGGTATCAATAATACACTCAGTTGTTCATATTGTTCTTCGTCCATTATGATTTTCATTACTTTAATAATGGGACGACCTTTCGAATAACGCCCTCGGCAGTACGGTCAGAATGTGAAGTTATTACGTGTGTTATCGGATCGCTACTCCCGCGAACCAATGTCGCACGATTTGTCTCTGCTGGTAGAACGAAATAACTTCATTCGAAAATTGTGTAATGTGCACAATTTGTCAACATGACTCAATTGTATTGTAGGTAATAAAGAGGACACGTTATGATCATAAACATCTCCTTAGTAACACGTTCAATGTTGACGTGTTAAATGTTTGCTTGTAACTTGTAAGTTGTAACAGAAAACATGTGAATCATGTGGATAAAACAGCGATCATTAAATGTTACTTATAAACTTAAAAATATAAAACCCACCTGCTATCAAAAAATATCATGATAAATACCTTTTTTAAAATCCTTATGGTGATCTCTTTAATTTAATACCCATATGGCGTATTTCGATTTATTTTTATTTTTTGACACTGCAAACAATGGCATCTCACAGCCACCATATTTGTTTTTTTTTTTAATTCCACTTATCTAAGAACACTTGAGTTATCAATCTAAAGATATCTTAAATAAATCCGTTTAGCGGTTTGGAAGATACCAGGTAATAAGGATTATTACATGCATAGATACATGCATACAAGATGCGCGCGAAAACAACCCTTCCAAGTCGGGTAAAACATTGGTGCCATCAGTTGCCTAGCAATAGTAACTGTAACACTAAGTCAAGAGGACGCGGGACCGTCGCGGCGTCGACCTAGTCCATTCATGCCTTCAATTATGAAATCTGATTATTTAATCAACAATTAGCGGTACAGTTTTCTTTGTTCTTATCTTTATAATATTTTTTTTACAATTACAGGGCCTTACTAAATTGTCAGATACAATGTTGATAAATAAGAAAATATGAAACTAGATGCTCGTATTTCAATAATCTAATTTCAACAAAAAAATTACTTCAAGAAAGTCAAGGATATAATATTTGAGAAGTTCCTGAAATTCCTAATGGATCCTATCACCAGAACTGAGACTGACTTAAGATAAATAATTATGGGACATGGGACCGATCTCAAAGTATATCCATGTAGATAAAAAAATAAGTTTGATAAATAACAGAGTTCTGAAGCTACAAATATAAAAAATACAACCGAGTTGATAACCTGCAGCCTTACTCTCGACGCTTTCGAGTTCTAAATCAATCGAGTTTGTTTCGATTTTGTTTGAATTCGTACTCTTGAAAGTCTACGCTAGCGCACAATCGAGCGGTGGTTCAAATTGGAACTAAAAATCCGTTAGAATCGAGTTTGAATCGAAAAAGGTGTACTCCCGACGCTTTCGAACGGCTTTCAATCGAAGAGCAAGATCGAAATCAAACGTCAAATTTAACGATAACTAAAGAGGTCCCGAGTTAGCATCGAGTTTCGTGTTTTGTATTAAATTTGGTGTGTTTTACCGTTTTACTTGACCGATTATGGCTCGTCTCGCATTATTTTTTAATGTTTTGGAAGCAGCGCATCGTATGGACGTTCAAGAAAGGAGAAACATTCAAAGGATGCGCCGATACAACTCTCGGGCACTCGCAATGGATGCTGAAGAATTTCAGAGGAATTACCGTTTGTCCAAAGAGTTATTCGACGTCTTGGTTGATGACCTTTCTCCTTTAATGAAGAGACCCACGCGACGAAGTGATATTTCGATAAAATGCAAGGTTAGTTCCCCATTATGTACTGATGAAATAACATTAGTGACTAGGTATATTTTAACAACTGGCTGTTACCCGCAGCTTTGCAATGTTTTAAGTTATTCAAACTTTTATCCTGTTTTCCCGGGAAAACTTTTAATTTTCCGGGATGAAACTTTGTCAAAAATATGACGCAGGGTATCAGTAACAACTACCAATTTTCATCCAAATCCGTTCAAAGGGTTTTATGTAATGCCCGGACAGACAAACAGACACTTTGAGTTTTATTATAGTATAGATAAAGTATACCATAACACTGCGTAACTATGTTTTCTTTTTTCAGATTTTGATAGCGCTATCATTTTTTGCTAGCGGAAGCTACCAAAGGATAGTGGGCAGAGCATGTGGTACAACAATGTCTCAGCAGTCTGTGTCCAGATGTATAAGGGATGTGGTTAATGCCTTAAACCACAACAGCATTTTGGCAAAATATATAAGGTTTCCACAATCACTAGAAGAAAGGAACATCATAAAAAGAAAGTAAGTACTAGTAATAGGCCAGGATAGGAGATCTCTAAGAAACACCATAACCTATATAACAAACTATTGTATGCATGTAACCTTATCCTGCAAGTAAAGTATTGATTGATTGATTGATTTACTTCTAAGTGTACAATATTCTATAGTCATCTAAGTTAAATCATTTGCATAACATTTAATGTGATGGCAATTATTTTCATATTCTAATATCATTATAGATTTTATGAAAAGTTCCACATTCCTGGGGTCATCGGTTGCATTGATTGTACACATGTTGCTATTGTAAGGCCCAAAACCAACGAGGAGCGATACTTCAATCGTAAACATTATCACTCTAGAAATGTACAAATTGTAAGTTTAACATGTTTCTTTCCTGACTACATATTCATTATGACTTATTTTAATAAAAGTCATAGTATTAGTAGTTTTAGTACCTACACTTTGATCAATATGTTTATATATAAGTTATTATAATAATATGTGAAATAATAATTATGTTACATTCCTGCAGGTATGTGACAGTGATATGAATATTTTAAGTGTTGATGCAACATTTGGCGGTGCAACGCATGATTCTTTCATTTTTAATCAACACCAAATAAAATCACATCTATTGGATTTGATAAATAGAGGAGAAACTGCTTATTTATTAGGTAAGAATACAATAATTTGATATTATGGGTAATTGTTAAATTTTAATGTAGATATAACATACTTATATTTATAATTTTTATTTATAGGAGATTCGGGGTATGCTCAAAGGGAATATCTCATGACCCCAATAATTAATGCTGACGTTGGATCTCCTGAAGAGTTCTACACCCAAAAGCATGGTACAGCTCGAAATACTGTGGAAAGAACTATCGGGCTGCTAAAAGCTAGATGGAGATGTTTGTTACGTCATAGGGTTCTACATTATGACCCACAAACTGCATCAAAAAATAATAAATGCATGCTGTGTGTTGCACAATATATGTAATTTAAATTCACTTGACAGCCCTTCACCTATTGCAGATGTTGAAGAGGCAATAAATATTGAGCAAAATGAATTGGCTTTACCACCATTATCTTCATCACACAGTGATGAGTTGAGAAGGGGTAATGCAGCCAGGCAAACATTAATTTCAACGCTGTGGCAAAATAGACATTAATAGACTAAACATAATTGGACTTTTTCTTCCAATTTTTTTTCTTTTCTTTCATACAAAAAACTACTTAAAAATATTGTTTTTCTAAATTATCTGTAATAAGTGCACACATATTTATATTTTCCCACTATGTTTTTTGCTTTCACTGGTGTATGAATTGTTCAGGAGATCACGGTTATAAATGTACCATAGTTGACACAAAGTAGAATACGTCATGAAGGCGCAGCATGAATATCGGATGACATTTGAAGAAAATTTTGCAAAGAGATACAATACAAAAGTAATAAATGAGATCCCTGGAATTTCACAATGATAATAATATTGCAGCATGAAATGTTTGACTCGGAACGCAGATAAGTAGCCCTTGTGTAGTAAGAAATATGATAAGTAATATTGAAAATGTTAAATAACCCTTCTTTTCAATTTTTCAGTTGCCGTTGGCACAGTGAGACATAAAGTGAATGCCTACTACGTCAACCATATCAAACCACCTGACCCAGCAGCGCACATTGAAGCCAATGGTGTATTACAAAGCATTAAGGCAGGACAGCAGCAACTATCCATACGAAGAAAAACTAAATATTTAGAATAATGATTAAGTCAAATCATTAATTTTGTGTCTATTTGGAAGATTATGTAGGATATTCTATTCTATTGAGATTATTATTGATTTCAATGTAAGGAAAACTAGAAATATATCATGGAGCGAAGTAAAAGGAATATTGTTTGATAACTATAATAGAAGTGCCCTCATCTACATATATACTATGTTGTGTATAAAATATTAAATTTATTTGTAATATTAAGAAAGTTACTTATTTGTATATTATTTTCTTTTTGTAAATTTTTTTTTCTTATTATTAATGTATAGTTTAATATTTAGTCAGTTAATTAGGTGTTAATAAAATATTCAGATTTGTTGTAAGTGTATATTTGTATTGCCCATAAAGAAACTTATGTAAAACTAACAATGCTTTTAATTAACCAAAATCCTTAAATAAATAATCTTATTAATTAAAATATTTAATCAAATATATACAAAACAAACTAAAGTAATAAATAATTACAATTTATGTATTACTTTCATTTTAAAATATTTATTATAATTAATTGCCTATAAAGAAACTAATGTGAAACTATTCTTTTAATTAACAACAATCTAAAAGCTTATATAACTAAACCTTACAAATTAAAATATTATTGTAAACCAATTCTTTAAATTAACCAAAACCCTTAAATAACTAAATCTTATGAAATAAAATATTAAATCAAATAGATACAAAATAAACATAAATAATTACAAACTATTTATTTTTTTCTTTTATAGCATCTGCTATCTTCTCTGCCCCAGAAGTAATTGCATTACTTAAATTATTGATGCTACTTATTATGCCCTGCCAACCTGCTGCATTGGCTAATTCAGCTTCCACTCTTTTCTCTTCAATCCTTATGAGCCGTTCACGCTCAGTCTGCAGATGGGTTGTCCTGGCCATCCGCCGCCTGCGTGAAGCTCGTGTTGGAGCTGCAATAAAGTAAAAATTTAGTTATACCTAATTCATATTCATTCAGCACAGTTAGGATTGTTAAATGTGATATTTATGTCTTGGTAGTTACAGGGGTTCCCCATAATACTTGCTACTAGGTTAATGTTGTAATTATGTAAGTTGAATTATCAATTTCTTTTATACTTTTCAATTTTACTGTATTATGTACCGAGTTATTTTATATTATTTACTAATATTTAAATGTAAAATTAATAACAGGAACACTTACTTGAAGGAAGAGGTGGTTGACTACTTGATGGTGGCTGGGTAGGCAGGGCCTCTTGTGAGGTGGAAGGAGTGGGTACCACATGAATCTGGTATATCACGTCTTCTTGTGTTTCCCCACCCTGTCCTTCTTGGGGCATTGAAGCATCAATTCCTTGTTCCTATTGATAAAATAAATAACTATAGTTACAGTTTTAACAACAGAATATCTAATAAACAAATATCAAAACAAAAAGCTTACTGGTATATTCAATGGAACACTGAATTCCTGGTCACCTTCTGCGAAGCTGGGTCCTCCCATCAGGCATAACAACCTCTCATCCTGCTCAGAGAGAGGCTGCAGTGGCTCAACCCCTCCACCAGTGCGCCGCGCAGACGCATTTCTCTGCGCTATTAATTTTTTCAAGGCATATTTTTTATCAGCCCAAAACTGAAAATGTATTTTACATTTAAAAATAGTTTAAGAACACAGAAGGTATCGAGGTAAATCAAAACAAAGACCCCTCGCTTGCAGGCAGGATAACCAACTAGGCCATTGAGTCACTAATAATTTGCATCAAGTTATATAATGTTATGACACCTCAATGGTGTTTACTGTAGGTACTTACTTTTGCCCATGACTTGCGAGTCCTTTACAGTGCCACCCATAGAATTTAATTCTAATGTGATCTCGTCCCATTTCATTTTGGCAACATGACGTGCCTGCGCCGACCGCATATGCCCTGTAGTAATTCCTGGATTATTTTCCAGGAATTCTATCAGTTTCTCCATTTGGAGAAATGAGGGACGAGATCGAGACATGTTGTAAATAACTGAAAGTAAAACATTTATCATATTAAAATGATATACGCGTGGACCGAAATTATTTCAAAGCAAAGTTTGATAAATTACTCACCTTAAACTATCACACAACTAACTACACACTAAAAATGCAAAGACTTACTATGTTTTAATTTAAAATATTTAAGGCTATTGCTTGTTTCCCGGTCTATTCCAGAATGCGCTCCCAGTTCTCGGGTCCGTAGATATAAATGTACTCTTTGCTGTCGGGCAACAAACATGATGCCAAGTAAAACACTAAAAACTCATAGTTTTTGTGCTCATAAAATTAAGAAAATATGACTCTGCCACTTCACCAAATATTTTTGTTGCCACTTGATCGAAGCTTGATCCCACGGGATGTTATAACTTATAAGTGGCTACAGCGCGAAGTAAAGTTCCAAAATAATGGATCTTCCACGAAATATTATCCAAGTGGACTCAAGTGGTTCATAAATCTTCTCATATAACTTAGCGTTTTTTTAAATTTGACGCCGAACGTACAGTACACTGACATGACACTGATTTAAATATGAGCACAGAATATTTAGTAGCAAATGTCATTATACAGATAAAATTAAAGCAATTAAAAGTGATTTTCTCAATCGAAAATACAATTTTTACCAATTTCGGCATAAAGATGAATGTACGTAAACAATAAATAAAGCGATTTTTAAAAGAAATGTGTAAAACTAAGTACGTTTTTCGTTATTTATAAATCTACATCTACGTACTTCTCGCACTTGACTGTGACGTCAGCAACCGGATACACTTAACGGCGGCTAACGACGCTGATAACGTTCGATCTCAACTCGATCTTGTTTTTCGATTCGATTTGGTTCGGGAGTACGCCTTCATCATCGAGTACGAATCGAATTCGAGTTCGAATCAGAAACAAAATCAAATTCGAATCGGTTTCGGGAGTAAGGCTCCTGATCTTATATTTAAGTCGGTTAAAAAAGTTACTCATGATAATATGTTTTAAAAGCGTGAGCGTGAATCTTGCAATTTATTGCAGTTCGTCTTTCTGTAGTTAACGGAGTAATTAAGCGAGCGATAATCACCACGATGCACGACGGAGCACACATTGCACACACACACACACACAAACACACACACAAACTGCACGCCGATTGCGTTATCCGCTCTCAATTCACATTCGGTTCCTGTACTCGACGGACACGTGACTAACATGAATACACCACAAAAAGTGGTCGAATATTTTGGCTACAAAAATCCCTGTTTAAGATGAAACGATCCATTGAAATAATTCCTACTTTAGTGAGTACTAAATTATTTGAAGCAAGTAAGAAACTTAAAAACAAGATAATATAACAAGTTAATAATATACAATAGTATATAATATACAATAGTACAATACACTTTCATTTTTGCATTGGATAAAGATAAAGATAGTAATTTGATCCACCTAAATATGGATGTGCAAACCAAAGAAAGAAAAGAAGAAAGACGCAAGGACGCAAATAATAACATACAGACATTACCGATACAACACGTGGCTAATTGGAAATTATATCCACTATCGGTGGGAAATGGAACATATATTTTAAAGAGCAATGATTGATGTGAAAAGATGTCGGAGGCAGCAATGGACGAGGATGATGTAACGTAGCAACCAGTGGCCGATCTAGATATTCTAGATCGCTGCAGTGAAAGTGTGGAACGCGGCAGAACGCGCCGGCAACGCGGCGAGCTTGGGGCAACATCATCATACATAATACATACACGTACATTTAGCAGTATTAGAAGTTAATTAATGGATAAGATATTTAAATAGCTAATATGCTACAAAATTTTAAAGTGCATCTATTCTCAGTGTTTCAGTAAGTACTCCCTGTTATATATCCATCCAATGATAACAATTATTACCACATTCGAGACTTCAAGTACGAAGTTAGTATAAGAATTGCGAACAGCGACACCGCATTCATTTCATTCACCGCATTCATTAATAAACACGACGAAATCGATTCCTTAATAAATGCAGTGGGTAGTGAAAACTTCATTCTAGAATTCGTGAATAAAGGTAGACTTTTATTCACATCACAATACTTACTAGTATTTTTACACAAATACAATACCAGATTGTTTTGCCCTACTCTATTTCTTCATAATTTCTATGAACGTTCACACGGCACTCGTTTTGACTGCGGTTTGTACAAGATCTTTCTGCTGATGTGCACTTAAATGAGTATTTAAAGAACAACAGCTTATAAACCTGCCACTTGATCATTCTCACCAAAAGCAAGATTTAAAAATACTGCCTGGATGGCAATTTCCTCTATTTCAGTAATACCTATTAATTATGATGATAATCTGTGTCGATTGCAATATATTGACTAGGCAAATACATTAAAAATGAATCATTTATTACGTTCGAAGTGGCCTGGCTCTGCGGACGTAACGCTCGTACGCTATTGAATTACGGCCGGTCTCAATATTATACTGTCAGTCGAACTCTGGTACATAGCAGAGATAAAAAGTAAAGATTTATCTGCCATTAACTGCCGTCTCTAAAATCAAAAGTAAGCAAACAGAAGTCAACTCATAGGTAGATAAAATTTCAATGACATTTCTATTTCCGGTTTTTACGTCCCTCTGAAAATTTCGTTTTTGCCTGACAATATCATTTTTTATACTTTTATACTTTTTTTATACTTTTTATTATAAAAAGGAACTCCGTGTTTTTGATTATAAATTTATTTCATTTTAATATTAAAATGATAATTTGTTCCAAATGTGCTGTAAATTTTGCAGATGAAGTTAATAAAATAATAATAACTGTAACCTCAAACAATGCTTCACTAGTAACAAAACGCAGCATTTGAAGTTTAGTACTGATAGGTATCCCGACTGATGACGGTGACATGTTATTGTCATTTGACATTCGTTTGTGTCGCTTGGTTACCCAAAATACAAACAACGTATGTGTTCTCATAATTTTAGTAATATTAGTTAGTTTTATGAATAAATGAAAGACATTGCTCAACAATTACGTGAGTATAGACTTTATTTTTTATTAAAATAAAATATACGAGTATCGTATTATTATGTTTCGCAAACACTATTGTTGCCAAATGTACTAAAAGCAAATTTCTTTTCAGATGAAGTCCATACCCCTCAAAAGATGATGTGCCTTTCTTTTTAAGGCCAATTTAGCTATTGATGTAGCAGGGACACACTATTATTTCTGAAAAGGCAAAATGTTTTTGTTACAATGGTGGAGAAACTCCAAAGAAAATTCTTAAGATGGCTTTACCATAGGCAGTACGAATACTTCGTAGGTTATCCCTTATTTGTATCCAAGTTTATTTGTACTTGGGATGACAGGTTACGATTCCCTCGAAGTTCGACGGTACATGGCTCTACTGAACTATTTTTTGAGCTAATTAGAGGTAGTATCTCTAACCCCTCAGTGCTGGAACAAGTTTTATTGTATGTACCGGACAACTATACTCACGCACGTCGACGAAGGTTGTTAGCAGTACCAAGATGTAATTTGCAGTTGGTGAGAGAATCACCCTTGGTTCGTGCAGTAACTTTGCTCAATGGGATCCTGACTTGGAACCCAGATCTGGACATATTTTACTCTACATCTGCTGTATTCCGCAGAACGGCCATAGATTATTTACAACGTGCAAATTGTAAACGCTGTTAAGTTGAAATGAACCTGTTATCTTTACATTTATTGGGAAATAAATAAATAAATAAATAATTTCAAAATATATTTTACTTAAAAAAAGCTTTGTGTTCTTGTTTTATTAAAATACCTACTTACCTAGAACTTTAAAGAAAGAAATTTTCCACAATTCTCATTCAATGCCGTTTTGTTTAATCTGAATCTAGGTACCTACTTATAAACAAATTTGGATTCAGACAATACAGTCATTATATTTTTACGAGGATAATTTCGGCGATCTTGCTATTAAAAAAGGCGGAATCAAATTCACAGGCTTCACACCATTCAATATCACTAATCACTGATTAATAAATCCATGATTCTTTGATATTTTTTTTACACTACGAGAAAGCTACAAATTATCCGTCGAAATCGAGTGATATGAAAAATTCCGACAGTTGGTAACTTTTAATACCGACAGGTATCTGTCAAAGCGTTATTGAGACACAAGTTTTCATTTTTGTATAGACCAACATACTCTCCGGTATGAGTAGGCCCTCCGAACGGTAGATCGATGTCGTCGGTAAATATGTTCTATCCACCGAAGGTTATTGAGACGCAAAAATTGACAGATATGACAGATAACATACTAATGTTTGCCCTATCTACAGTTTGTTGTACTGACAGTATATTATTGAGACCGGCCGTTAGTGAGTCATTTACGTCGAGACAGTTACTTAGCAATTGCTTATGATTGCACTGCATTCTCTTCACAACTGCTACTTGACTTGTATTTACTTGAACACTGTTTTAAAATTGGCCAAACGACAAGCCTAGAAATGGAACCTCAGGATAAGTGGCTAAATCAAGGCTGTTATTATGTTAAATTGTTAAAATGTTAAATTCTCATGCAATTTAAAACCAAAATAAGTGACAATCTATCAAATAAAGTATCGCATATACAGGGTGTGGCGTAATGAATGGATAATACGGTACCTGCGGGTAGAGGACCTTGGGGTGGTTCAGAAAAACATGTTTTATGTTTTGTAAAAGTTCCTCGGTTTTCGAGATATTCGACATTTTCGAAAATTCAAAAAAGTTACACCCTTTGCCACTCTTTTTGGTGGCAAGACTCCAAATGAAGGAATTTTTTCAATCTGTTTTTTGGATAGTATTGCTGGATAGATGCGCTATCGAATATTGTACTATGATTTTTGGGGCGCATGGATAGTTTTTTTTTAAACAAAGATCTAACTCAAATTTCTTGTTTTGCTTATTTTCTTACCTAAGTTTAACGTAACGTGGTGAAAAAAAAAATATGGTCACCTGAGTGCCAAATTAAGAAAAAACATGCTTATTTCATTGAGATTCCGAAATGGTATAACTCTCTGTATGAAAGCATTCAAAACATTAATAAATTCCCATTACAATGAGTCAAGAGCTTAATCAATTCTTAATTACAAAAGTGTTAAAATTTACTTTATTACTCGAAAATAACTTAAAAACATTGATTTCGTAACTGTGGGATTGAATAATGAAAGAAAACGAGATAAAATAACAATTTTAAAATATCTTTTATTAAATTAAATTTTACAAAAGGTGTTCAAAGTGTCCACCATGAGCTCTAATACATGCTCTACATCTTCTAATGAATTATTGCTTTAATCTGCTTGCATGTCTCATTTCAGTAATTTTTTGTGCAGCCATTTGCACACGCTCCCGTAGCTGAACCACTGCCTATTTCATTGAGATTCCGAAATGGTATAACTCTCTTTATTTCCAGCATTCAAAACATAATAAATTCCTATTACAATGAGTCAAGGCCTAGTTTAATGTAAACCTTGTTTTCAAAATTTTTAGCAACAATGTAATGACAATGGCAGGTAGAGAATAATAATTCTTGGAATCGGTTATTGCAATAGCGACAATAAGCCTATCCTGCTCCTTCATGCCATGAGTGAAAAAGAAAGAGGATTTAGTGACCCACTCGTGTAACAGGCATCCTTTTCCTGTTTGTGGCCTAAGCGCTTTTTTAAGTCAGTCAGTTTGCTATCATACTACTCCCGTGCAACATCGTTTTACCCTGCTTTGGATTGAAATTCATCGATTTGTGCTGTGATCTCGGACTTGATTTTGCCTAGCGATTTGGATTTTCTAATTCGGCGTAACGATTTTGTGCTGTGACTTCGGACTTGATTTGCTTCGTGATTTGGATTTTCTGTCAACTACAATGCCTCAACTGTGCACTTTGCTCTGACTATGCTCAAATGCATTTAATCTACTGAGACATGCAAGCAGATTAAAGCAATAATTCATTAGAAGATGTAGAGCATGTATTAGAGCTCATGGTGGACACTTTGAACACCTTTTGTAAAATTTAATTTAATAAAAGATATTTTAAAATTGTTATTTTATCTCGTTTTCTTTCATTATTCAATCCCACAGTTACGAAATCAATGTTTTTAAGTTATTTTCGGGTAATAAAGTAAATTTTAACACTTTTGTAATTAAGAATTGATTAAGCTCTTGACTCATTGTAATGGGAATTTATTAATGTTTTGAATGCTTTAATACAGAGAGTTATACCATTTCGGAATCTCAATGAAATAAGCATGTTTTTTCTTAATTTGGCACTCAGGTGACCATAATTTTTTTTTTCACCACGTTACGTTAAACTTAGGAAAGAAAATATGCAAAACAAGAAATTTGAGTTAGATCTTTGTTTAAAAAAAAACTATCCATGCGCCCCGAAAATCATAGTACAATATTCGATAGCGCATCTATCCAGCAATACTATCCAAAAAACAGATTGAAAAAAATCCTTCATTTGGAGTCTTGCCACCAAAAAGAGTGGCAAAGGGTGTAACTTTTTTGAATTTTCGAAAATGTCGAATATCTCGAAAACCGAGGAACTTTTACTAAACATAAAACATGTTTTTCTGAACCACCCCAATTTCCTCTACCCGCAGGTACCGTATTATCCATTCATTACGCCACACCCTGTATGCCCGGTTTCTGAGGTCTTTTTATCGAGAGTTTATCTATTCAAAAACGCTAACGTGTCGATAAGTTCCGAAAAAGCGTTTCTGAGTACTGCGATAATAGATAAACTCCGTTTAAACTAAGATTAACTTATCTAACCATAGATGGCCGTTTATCGGTTCCATAACTCTATTTGACGTTTCATTTCAACATTTCGTGGACAGAATATGACAAATTACAAGTTACAACAATTTTGAGGTCATTTGTGTGTGCAGTAGGTATATGGATAGCCTCAAGGACCTCAGATTATTGAAAATACAAATAAAAGTATTTGCAAGAAATCAACAATTTTTTCTAGATTGACAATGAATGACAGAGGTGTTATTCTCAAATACTATGTTACCATAGTAACCAATGGTAACCAATGGTAACCAAAATAAACGTTAAATTGACGTTTATAAATTTTATTGTTGATATTTGACTATGATGAACACACGCAAATAAATACCAAATTACAATATTTTTTACATATTTACTACCAAAAAACAAATACAATTAGTCAAAACGACAAAATAAAATGATAATATCTATTTGAAACTTATCTTTTTATTATCTTTTGAAGAGAGCCATCTAGTGGCAGTGTTAGATACTCGTTATTGGATTCATAGTTATTGAAAGACTCCTCGCGTGCTCAGAAACCCAGTGACGGTTATCGAATATATAACTTAAGTTTAACTTTATTGATTCAATAGCTGTTGATCGTTTAACTGGAGACTTCAGAAACCGGCCAATAGACGACGTTTAAAAAATGCAAGCATTGCAGTAACACACAAGTTATGCCAGAAGTTATAGTAGTTATGCATTATCAGATTAATAATAACGATAACGAGAATAATGGTGTTTTATTATAGTATCGTACGAACGAGAAAAAATAGGTATATAAAAAAATAAATACTAGATGCAAATGAATCAATCAGCACCGGAGAAGTATGGCCCACGGTTATTACTGGTAAATAATTTGACCGATAAGTATCGTACTTATTGTTAGTAGGGTTCATTCGCAAAATACGAAAACTCCAAAGTAAAGGCCTCAAATAGAGTGCGAAATTAAGAAATGATAGAACTGGTTTCAACCGACATCTCCCTCGGAGGTGCTAATATTGTGAATTGGAGCCGAGGCGAGGCAAATTTCCTTTTGGACGAAATTGGGAATTACCCGGCAAGGTCCAGCACAGCGCTGCAGGATACAGGTATCCTCGCTAAGGAGGATGCGCATCCGTCTCGGCCCACGCCAGCCACAATTGCGATTCTGCCATAATCGCTCCGCTGACCACTTGCAGCGGCCTTGGCCAGTACACAAGGACATTCATTTATTTATATTCGCTGAGAAAAACTTGCCGTGACTTTTTTGTTATTGGCGTACCTTTTTGCATAACAGTTTAATAATGGGAAGGCCTTTTATAAAAAAAAAAAACTTTGTTATAAGAAGAAATTAAACAATGGAAAGACTAACTGAAATTGGAAGAATTCAACTACGAACGAAAAACACTAAGTTTTTGAGAGGGGTTTAGTGTGTCTATCATCAAAGTATATATTAATTTCTCCCTAGCGTCTGCCTAGATACCACCCTCTTGCTTGAGTCAGCCGTCAAGTGACTCGTCGTGTTCCGGCTGGGGGTTGGAGCCAGTCCTTTCTTTCCTTTTTTCCTTTTTCTTGGCCGGCAACGCATCAGTGACATCTTTGATGTTCTGCTGCATGGATAGCCACTTACCATCAGATGGATCGCCAAATCGGTTGTTGGCTCTTTCCATTAAAAAATAATAATACAAAATAATATTTGTATGTATTTAGTATGTAGATAGGATGAATTTAGAAAGCATTAAAAGTAGCTATAAAAATTGATTGCCGTCATTATTTCATCTACAACTTGTATTATACTCAACGTCAAAACTACATTACATTCTTATTTGAACTGTCTTAAAAATAGTTATTGATTCGTCCTAAATAAAGCTCTCGATCATTATTGACTGGTTCACTAGTGGACTGCGGTTTTTAAATGGAAATTCTTTCAAATCCTTGTTGATTGTGCAATTTTGAATTCATTCAAGTTTATTTGGATTGTTAACAAAGAAGAAACTTGCTTTCAGCATTTTAAACCTGAATCCAGGATAGATATCATGCAATGGAATTGTAAAGGCACACAGCACCCAAAAATTACAGGTTGCCGAATCCGGTCGGAATGCTTATAGTAACGATCTTTTGGGACGCAAAATTAATTTTGGAAATAGATAATGGTCCCTTTTACTATACATATAGCGAATGCTAAACTGTAATTTTAGAATTTAAAAACACTCCCTCGTACAACTGAGGTCACATGCTTTGACAAGATGCTTTAATATTGCGGATGGACGGTGGGAATTGGAAAACCTTGTAATTTAGTAGCGATAGACATTAACACCTTTACATTTGATCAAAAAAAATGTTCGTTAAAAACGCTTTTGTTTCATTTTCAGTAGTAACACGCGCTTCAGTGGGAAGCACAGCATGTGGCGAGTGAACTGGCGCGCGGTCGCGGAAGTAAGGCCACGTTTGTTTTACAATCATTAGCTGCGCGCGCGCAGGGAAACGGATGGAAAGTTGCACTCAGATCGTTAGGCTTCATGGGCTACTGCTAGACTGAATGCTATTCTCAAATTATCTAATTATACTAAACAAGTTGAACTAGAAAGCCATACATTATAAACAAACGATGGAAAATGTACCTAATAAAGACATCACGCTTACACACGTTTATAGTCGTAAATGAAAATTCAGTAAGTTTATTGGATAACAATAATATATCTAGCAGGAAAAGTATATAAAATTATAATAGAATAGAATGAGACACAAAGGTAAAACGTTTATGAGCAAAATGTGAATATGAAGGTCACGGTAACATCATTAATACCGTAATGCTCGGTTGTTAATAACACTAATTATTTACGACGTTCCCGGTAAACAAAGTACAGATAAACACAAATATATTTTCCATTATAAACCTTATACATAGCAACAAGAATGTTTTGTTCAGGAGTAAATAAGTTTTTTACGAATTTAGTGCGCTTTACTATTCATGACTTCATTTCCGCTTACCATAAGGTGGTTTATGGTCGTAGCGCACATATCAACTCGGAAAGGGATCGGCACCGGATCGCCTCGCCGTCAACCTAACGTAAGCGCGTTACCAACCGACCAACAGCTCCAAATCGACTCGGCTACGGCTAGGCGACGCCGCGCTTACGGCTCGAATGACATCAGTTCGCCGACGCAGCGGTAGCCGCGGCGCCGCGGCGCGGGGCGTGCACGAGGAAACGGAAAGTCGAAGGATAGCGTACGGTGAGAGTTGAGACGTAAGCGCGGGTATGGCAAGTCGTCCACGCACCGTACCGCGGTTCGTGAGCTTGTCTCGAGGCGAGGCGATTACGTTACGAATCCGATAAGTGTGCTTTACAGCAGGGAGTTTCATACAAAGAATACTGACATGCAAGAGTTGATACGTTTACGTTCCGTTTACGAGTTGATATGTGTGCTACGACCATTAGTTGGTAATCAAGCATTAGCTTATTTATAATAGTATTAAAAAAAAAGTGACTATCAGCCGCTTGCATCTTCCTAAAGAATACAATAATGTACCTACGCAATAACAATAAGTATCACTTATATGACGTAGATGAATTTGTGCGGAGCGCCAACTCAAGGGCCCTGTAATGTCAAAATCAATCTTGCGTGCAATGTTAAGGACAAATTATGTATGAAGAGCGTGTGGTCTGCAAATGGAGAGAAGGTCCCAATGACATTGTTTGTCAATACTGCGGCATTGTTGGTCCTTCGAGCATTCGTGCACGCGCGCATTCTCGACCGACAGTCGACACGTCCTCACGCGGCCCGCCTCCACTGATATTATCGCGGAATCCCGCCATAACATTTATAACCGTTATGTGTGTGGACTGTGAGACGCGGATGGAAGATTGTTGCGGTTTGTAAACGACGTTGTTATTGTCGAAGGTTCTCTCTTCCTCATATATTATACGGCGAATGACCAACGTCATCGAATAGACTTGCATGTTGCAAATAGTATCCGACTTGCAAGTATCATATCATGCAAGGCCTCCAGTTAAACGTTGCGATGTGTTTCCGAGTAAACAATTCGTTCAATGAACAACCTACGTTTGAATTGAAACGCGATGTGTCATTCTAACATTGTTGTTGCTCTATCTGTTCATATACCTAGCAAATAGGTTAGCGCGTGTGGTACATTATTTAACAAGTGAACAGTATTTGCCCTTAGGACATGTTAGCCGTAAACTTGAATTGATTCCAACGATTCGGTTCAACGATCCCGCGATAGTTCCCGCATTCCACGAGGCGCCGACAGTATAATTGCACTTCCACTGTTAACTGACGGTGTCGAATGATAAATAATTATATATAGTGTTCTTTGTGCTTTAATTACAAGCACCTGCAAAGCCTTACTATATTAATTCGGGGGCTTCGGAGATAACGATAAAAATATCCATAAACGAATCTACGGAATTGCCTCAAATGGCTTATTTTTAATTTTGGCCCTACCTTAACTATTTATTGCCTTAATTCAATCGCTAATCACAGTAATAAAACGACAGACAAACATACCAAGTTAAAACGCAATGAATGCCGTAAGCAGGTGCCTTACCATGAACTCTAATAAAACGTGTCATGTTCAGGACAGGTCAGCTTGTAGCTAAAACTTGACAGGAGTGTATTTCGTACCATGAACGTTCATCTGATGGCCTGCAATGCCTCTACTTCTGTCCGGCATCTTAGTCTATGACCTGCGCGGTACAACGTAGTGTTTAAGTACTCTGTGCACGGTACAAAATTTGTTTTACTTAAGTTCGGAAATAGAGCGTTTTATCGGTTTACCGGTTTTCAAATCAATGAGTAATATTGATGTTATTAAAAATTTAAAATAACAATCTCAATCGAAGATTTTGAGATTTGTTATAGAAACTTAATGGTCGTTATTTATTAAGCTTAAAAACCGTTCTTTCTCTAAGATTACCAAAAAAATAATTGCTATGTGATGCCTACATTTTTGAACGTAATCTTACAACACTTGACACAGTGACATGTCCAAATGTCTAATAAAATGTGTGATTTAGGAGCGATAATTTAAAATTGTTAAGTGCAATTTTGAATGTTTTAACGTACTTTCAAAGAAATGAAAGATATTTATTTTGTGATGGTGGTGCATTTTCATGAATGCCTGTAGGTCATGTACAAGTCGAGGCGGATATTTACCTACTGTGATAATATGTTATTTATGTTAAATTGGATTGGAGATGGGAACTTGAGTAAGATAGCTGTTGAAGCCGTGTCAGTGTACGGCTACATCAGAAGTAAATGCGTTCGATGACGAGCACTCAGCGATCAAAGGGGTCCACTGGAGACATGAGGGCGGAGGCGCTCGAGGACGAGCGCACGTCAGGATAGCCGTGCCGGCGAGCGACCTCTTTGGTTCTACAACGACCGATTGATACAGATGCTGATGATGTCATACGAGAAGAGTTATGAAGAAAAACTAAATATTTAGAATATGTCACTTTTTTAGAACATTATACCTAATACGTAGGATATTCTAATTCTATCATTGATCACGGAGTAGTAGAGATTGTTATCGATGTGAACGTTAGGATAACTGAAAATATACATAACTTGGTGCAAAGCAAACGGAGTATTATTGAATAACCATTATCATATAATAACTTTTCTTCCACATATTATATAAAAATATATGGTATATGTTTATAAAAATATACTATAGTAATAAAAATAATAATTAGACCTTTTTATTTCTTAAATAGAAAATTCAATTTACAATTTCATAACGACTAAAAAGCATGCAATGCAATCTATATTCTATACAAATAATAAAACTGGAGAATATCTGTGATTTCGAAATAAATGATTTAAATATATAAAAAGTCTTCAACTTAAAGTTAAAGCAATTTTTAGGGTTCGATAATCCTTTCCTTTTTCTTAATTCTTGACTAAATTTAATTCAATAATCATTATTATATATTTCTTTGTTTATATTACTTTTTTATATTATACTCTCTCTATAGAGTAAGGGCTCCTCCATTTTTCTTCACATAATTCTGTCACTCGCTTTATCAATCCATTCTTTTCCCGCTGCTTACAAAATTTCGTCGAGCCATCTCTCCGCCGCGGCCACCCGGCCGTTCTGCCTCTGGTTCTCTTGCCTATAGCTGCCTTCCATGATGTAATCTTTTTGAATGTGGTCTATAGTTGAATACGTACTTATAAATCCTGCTTGCTCTATTGGCTGATGCTCTTCGGTGTATTTAGCAAGGCGTTTCTCGAGACAACAACAACAAACAACAGCTGGAAACAGCTTGTAGAGATTAGATTGTAGGCAAAACAGATTGGTCGATAGCTAATATTTACTAAATACTTAATGTTCTTCAATATCATAAATTTATATTCAAACTGTTTTATATAACAATAACTTACGGTATAAAGAAATTATAAACGAAACAGCCAAAACAGGACAATTATAGTTACTTTCGGTAGGCTGTAATATTTTGACGTTGACATAGGCCGCTTTCCGACATCAATACGTCAACAATCGCTTCATGGTACACAAATCGCAGGGCAGAAGAAGATTATCGAAGTCACGTGATCGCTGTCCTGTTACGGTCACGTGATCACTGGCTGACCTGTGCTTTAGCTAGGTCATGGTAGGATATAGCAGGACAGCTCAATTATTGGCTAATATTGGCCTGTTTTAAGAGTTCATGGTAAGCCCCCAGATAACAAATGTGCAGCCCCTACAAGTCGTGGTCGAACGATTTCAACAGGCGATGCAGCGATTGTTATCGCACTTCCGAACTAAATAGAAATTAGCAAGTTCGTAACAAATTATGTACATAACAAACGATTGTTTGCAATTTCAATAAATTAGCTCTTGTTCGACCGGAGCAATAAATTTAGGAAAGTTACTGATGTTACTTTTGCAGAATTTGCATAGTACCTACAACTATTCCTAGTAAGTAATACAAATAGTACCTACATACTAGAAGGCAGTGAGAAAAATACTCTGTAACACTACAATAGTCTTACAAATCGTCTAGCTAAATCTATTTAAACTCATGATCATGATACAAGTAACGAGGAAAGTATTTTTTTTTTGTTTATTTATTCAACTTATGTACTTTACAATTTTTTTTCAGTCTGCCAAACTGAGAACCAGTTTGTCGGCAGTACAATAAACAGTAAGTAGTCCAACCAATGTGGTTGTAAACTACACGTCGTTGCATGAGCGACGTTGCATGTGCTTGAGCTATCACGTTCGCTATCCACGGTGTAGTACAAATTCGTTACCATTCGCCACAAAAACCACCTGCATCGTTACATAAACTGCCTAACATATTCCTACGATATCCGATGTCTGAATGTAACCGTCGCCTGATTTCGAACGTCATAACGTCTTTCAAAAATTTATATCGCATGAAGAAATATTGGTGAACACTTGATTCTGCAATGGATCTAATTAGGTTGAGCCGAGACCTTACGCAACTGAGGTAACATTACTTCTTAATAAATTACATCTACTGATAAATCTTTATAATTATATCTTATATTCAACGAACCAATAGAAGATAAACGTAGGAAAGCAATCGCAGAAATCTCCTAATCGTATTAAAACTATCCACCTACAACAGACCAGATAGGTTAGTATGTCATTCAGGCATCATTGACTATTACGATGGTATTGACACAGTGAGCTGATTCATCAGTCAATGAGAGTAGAGATTGGGACGAAACGGAGCGCGACACAAAGGGAGACAATCACGATGGTGCGGCGGCGGCGCGGGGTGCTCACGAGCTAACAATGGTCGTCATTGAAAGCAAGTGGGTCGCTGGCGGCAACAATGGATGCTGCTCACAGTGTCCGAGCTACGACCACTGATCACGGTGATGTCACGGCGGACGTGGGAACAATGCCCCCGACACAATTAACTGTCGCGCGCATAAACACGCAACTACAAAAGTCAACCGGAGATCTATATACAACTAAATGAGAGTAAAAGTAATCGATAAAGCTCGCAATTTGTTAAAATAGAGCCAAAAAGTATTGATAAAGGACTCTTGAGTAACGATTCCAGAATTGCTAATCATGGTATTTTGCTAATTGCTTCCAGCAACCTCATTAAAACTGTGACGCGTTAATGTTTGGCGGCCATAAAATTTCCCAACCAAAAGCACCTCTATAGTAGAACAAACAGAAACAGATATATTCTCTGCACTACTTTTGAATCATTAGACGCAAACATGGTCATAAATATTTCGACGGCCTGATTCCTTAAGTTAATTATTCTAAATTGCACGAACAATTTTCGCTAACAACAGGTATTTGTTAGACATTTGAAGTTTCGGAAATTCCTGGAAAATAACGCAGCACATTGCATGTAAAAATAAAACGGTTAAGTAAAAAGTTACGTAAGCGGCAACCGCTCAAGCAAGACTCAGTACGGCTCGATTGACGTTGCGAGACGATGCAACTGGGAGACAGTAGACGGTAGACATGTAAATATCTTTCAGGCATTCGATAATGGATAAATAATTTAGGTTCAAATATCCAAACTGTACCTGTATGAATTACAGATCGATACGGTAGCACATTAATTTCTGTAAATGCCAGATAATGATTAACGACCGATGGATTATATATAACCCGTCCTCAATCCTTGCGCTTTCTGCGATCTGTATAATATGGTACTGACTATAGAAACTCATTCATAGTAAGACGTGCGTAAAATAAGCAGAAAAAAATCCGCCCGAGTTAACCTCCAAATATTCACGGAATGAAAAAATTCTTTAACCACATACGTGAAATAAATTGTAAAGTGAAGTTAAATTTACTGGCACGAGTGTACAACATATACACGTATTTAGTATAACAAAAGCATACATGGAGATAGAACGCGATAGCGGCGCGCGGCGGCGCTGCACACGGCCGGCAGCGCATGGCGAAAGTATCGGTTGCGCTCTCATTGTCGCCGCAAAACGGCGTCCATATCGAGACGTGCTTGCTCGGTGTCAGTGAACACTAGAGCCTGCAGAGGTTGACCGAGGCAATAGCGGAAGAGAAATGGTCTTCGGCAGTAATTAGCCGATTGCCATTAACGACATAATATATGACGAGTGAAAGGAGCCGAGACGTCGGTTATCCTATCGCACGAACTGAGAATCAAACATTGATTCTGTAGTGCTGTAAGATATAAATAATTCAGTAGTGCTAAAAGATAGTCAATAGTAGAAAATACAAAACCCTAAAATTCTAAAGACAAGAAAGTTGACATCCCTGTACACAATTAGACATGTATGAAGCCTAGCATTGTATGTTACAGAAAAAAACTGGTACAGCTTTACAAAAGAGGAGTTTCATGATTAATTCGGATTATACATAGAAATAGACTTGTTGTAATAATCGATTACTAAGAAGTGTATAGGTACTCGACGTGACTTCATCGTGCATCACTACTCACCAGACGGCTGACCCACTTGAAATATGTCGATGCGGTATCAATTGGTCCAGTATCTATGTCTGTGGTTCCAGGTAACAGCGATAACAATATTGATTATTTACGCCAACTTCACTTGCTATTATATCACAAATAACGATACACGACTACTGAAAGAAATTCCATAATTATTTTCAATTATCATCTATCGCTCCTCACTCAAACTGTATAACGTAAGCGTGCTCACGATGTTGCATTCTACGGCCCTATTTAATTAAAAATTTATAGCGAAAATTGAGTAGATTATATTTGCATGGTATGAAAGAAACGATATTGTACTTACAACGATAAACAAACAAAACTTATTGTATCTACTATCTATAAAACCTACAGTTAATGCCTAAAAAGTACTCGTAGGCAACAACATGTCCCGTTTAAATACCGCTCAAACAAGTACCTAGACAAGTGGACAATGCGCAAGTTAGTATCCGCTTCGTCCCAAATTACATATCCGCATTAGCGCCACGAGCCGAGCCCGGGACTCACTGCGTTCCAGCTTCGATGCTCCGACAAACCCGGCGATGTGATGACTGACTCATAGAACCAAGCTACCCATCGCAGATGTCACAATTCTTTTAAATATCGTTATGTTAATCATTATGCTAATAAAATTTAAAAATGAATCATAATTATCATTGCTGCATCGAGTAAATTAACCGTGTCAGATATTTCAGTGACTTAATTGGCAGTCTGTATAAAAATATACCTACTGAGATTTAGGTAACCTGAAGTAAACCATTAAATAAAAAGATATTATGAATTACGACAATGTTTACTGAATCTTATTAACTAATGCTCAAGTCTTAGCAACGATAACGACAACGACCTTAGCCTATGACATGGGTTATGTTAATGGTGCAGTAATTACTTCATGAACATTTGTGCTTGCCTACAAACATCCTGATGATTATAAATATAACCTGTAAGTAGCAATATTCTTCCCAGATAACGGTTACAACATAATTAAGGTTAGAGACTTTATTAATACTAATTTATATTAGCTTGTAAAGCACAGAAAAGGCTGCTGGACTTACTCAGAATACTCAGATACTTTAAAAGTGAAAATCAGAAGAACCGAAGATTATATCTGTAGGAAAGAAGACGAACATTTTGCCCCGGCGGTGAAGGATAGCCAGCGTGAGCAACGACACAAACATACAACGCAGCTTATCGTACTGAGAACACAAAAATTCCGGTATATACCGTGATTACAGTGCATATGACACCAAGGTATTAATAACCTATTAATTCAATTAAAAGCACCAACACGAATAAAATTCAAACTATGGCCAGATCAGAAAATCTTATTATGCATACCCAAATCGGGTATAATGTCTTTCGCATTTATTTAGACTTTGTATAATAAATCATTTTGGTATATTTTAAGTAAATTTCGCCTCTTGCAAGTTTAATTTCTTCTTCTATTTTAGCTAATGGAAAGTTGATATCAGTCTCTTTCCAACTTCATGTTCTGTCTCAGTTTTTTGCAATTAATTCATTATTATCTGTTTTAAATGTATTTTAATTTTATTTTATCAAATAATTATTAAATTTATTTAGTTAGTCTGATGTAGTGTCTCAGTACGATGGCTGCCCCAGGAGGCCAGGCCCACACGTACCTGTGAGGAAGCCGCGCTTGGCGTGCAGGCGATCCATCACCTCGCCCACGATTTCGCCTCCTTGAGGAAACAATATAGGTCTTTATGTCGTTATTATTAAACCTCTCTCTCCAACATGTAGCGAGGGTACTAATAAAATACTGCGTTTGTACAAAACTAGTCTACAAAAGTACAAATTGATCAGAAGGCAATTTTTTGCGTATAGTAAAGTTTCATACTATTTGGTTCAGAATCACTGACATTTACCTTTTTACATTTACTTTGCCACTAGGCCATATAAACAAATGGAGATCCGCATTCCTGCCATTGCCAGTTTTATCATACCAACTGAAACAGATATCTACAGAGAATGTCATAATAGCTATGTAATCTAAAATAGTACGAGACACTTAATACATTTCAAAGGGATCGTTACTAAATTTCAACTTATTTTATAATCACATTTCATGTCCTAACGCATTAGTCAGTGTTCTACATTTATCGTAGACCCATGTAAATGTTATCATATCGTGAGTATAAACGATGTCACCATAGAATCGCAAGCATTTAAGCTATTATGTAATACCTGATAATCATATTCTTCAGTTGACTAAACTATTCAACGAAACGCAAACGTTTCATGAAATGGCCAGATTTAGATTTTAACGTGTACTTCACATAATATTCAAATCCTGCTGCACTCCACCACACGCTATCTCCATAGATGCATGATTCTCTCTCACAGCCTATTTCACTAAATAATTTCACTCTTTTAAACGATATGATCGAAGGCACAGACAAGGTATACATGTCCGTGATCGAAGGAATGTTTGACATTATCTTAAATCGTTAATGATTCACCAATATGAACAACTGACAACAGGTTTTTTCATAATAAATGAGTTGCTTCGTGAAATGTTGTCAATTCTACAATCGTGCATGAACACTGAATGTACCAAGAGCAATCATAAGCTAGTGGCCAACGCGGATGAGAAGTGGCCATTTGGACAACAATACAATACGTAAGGCCGTGCGCTGTCCACCACACCGCGGAACCGCCGCCGCGCCAGCGCAGGTGTGGTAACATGCCATACACTGGCGTAACCCATGCGGGGTATAATTTACTGCAGAGGATTTAGCCGCGGTAAAGATATAAAGATATGGTGTTTACCGTGACTTAGCTAGAAATGAAGATCAGTCACACTTTACGACGCTTTTATTTTTTATCAAAGAGTTCATGACTCATTAATTTGTGGTAACCTAGTTAACGGCAAATAATTCTACAATCACGTGAGGTTAAATTGCTGTATTGCATGTTCAGGACTTGATCACCATCTTTTGAACTATTACAGCTGCAGTGAATAAACATTGCACTTTGGACAAGACAATGGGTGCAAAGTTGCTAGCGGAGTTGAAAACCAAAAACCATCTTTTTTGCACGCAATTTGTGTGATTTTTTCTTTCATTGCAAATACATGAAGTAGTCTCACACTTTACTATGTGTGTATTTTATTACTATCATCCTGCAATATATTAGGTGTTTATTTTACTTGCGTCGTGTCATCGCTGCGGAAATACGAAAATTGTTGGGAGAAATTGATAAATTAGACGAACCGTACCGCATAATATTTTTCACCAGAGAGCGAGGCGCGACGCGAGCCACCGCCACGCGGACAGGCGCGGCGCCGCGCCGTATCAATGATTCACTTCACTTTTATATCTGTTCTATGTACTTCACGTACTGTTATCAGCCAATGAATCCGGGTAACTGTGTTAATTGTGCACGTCATGTCGTTTATTAGCGGCCAAAACTTTGAGATACTTCTCTAATTGCTCTGGCAGACTGAAACGTCCGAAAATGTTACTTCAGGCATTTTAAGAAGAAAGAAAATTTATTTAGAAGTTTACGTGCAGTCTATAGTCAAGCGCAAAATATGTTACGCTTCTAAAGGAAGGCCATTCAGAGCCAATCCGGAAACACAATGTGGAAAGTTCTTGTTTACGCCGCTCGAAGGCCGTTGTCAAAGCCAGCCATCTAATGATCTATGAACGTATTAGATTGGTCAACTTCACAGGTCAAAATTACTCATTACATTACAAATTACCATTCAGCTTCCAATGCACGACCCTCGATGGAGAACGTTGAAGGTAATTAACAAGGCAGCTCTTACTAATACCATAAGATTTACGAGCATTTTGGCGACTAGGGAAACTGTACTATGAAAAGTATGAAATCATTAACTCGATGATGATTTGGCGTTACTGAGGCTGTTTGACAAAATCAATAACAACAAATGATAATTTTCACGACAGTTTTGAAGGAATAGGTGACAAGAATGCGAATAAAGAACTGACACCATCGTTTGACGCGAAGTAAGATGGTAAAAAACATAATCGACATAGCACATTTATAATGCATGCAGTAATAGTGGTTAATAATACACAGCTAATGAATCAATCATGAATCGACAGCAGACCGTGATCCGCGATCACAGTTCACTACTATTACCATGTGCAGTGGTAAGATGATGACTCAATGATGACGATGACTGATACCGACAATATTAATAATAATGTATCTAATGATAGGCCATGGACTGGAGCAAGTGTACGGGTCAAATCAATAGATTGTGATCAGAGTTGCATTCTAGTTGCTCTTTGATACTAAAATGCCTGATGGATTATTTTAAGGTAACCTTATCAAATTCAAAGTGGCATAAAATGTAAGTCACGTCACGATAGAGCAGTCGTAAACACTTCAGGGTGATGAAGTTCAAAATCAGACTTTTCGTAGTCTCATACGAATAGTAGCAAATCTCATTGTTGTGCCCTATCTTTTAAAATTGAATTTGTGGAAATCCGGTGAACAATCCAAGTGGTAGTAATTCTATGTCAAGTACGCGCGTTACCGGTTATACTTATGGGACGATATCACGATAAGTACAAGTACGAGTATTCTTCACGTATCATCTAGATAGCGCCGGTACCGTCGGCGACGGTAACGTTTCCACTATCACGGCTTAATGATAACACTGGCCATACACTCAAATACACTGACTGCTTTAGTTTCGCGCGTCAGCGACCTTACAACTGGATACGAATTACTCTATCAGACGGCAAACATTTTTATGGTAAGACATTACCGCCGCATGGTACCTATATGCCAGGGGCTTCACACAAAAGATATCAGCCACGAATACAGCAATGTATCTCATTTCTTAACTGATAAAATATGTAAAAAATGTAGATTACCCGCTCCTAATACTTGCAAGGCCTTTTGTAAATAAATATCCGCAAGCAATACCGACTTCCCACTAACTCCCATGGAGCTGCTCAATCAAATGAATTCTAGACCTCCACTGCGAGAAACGCATGCCTGGCAGGCTGCACTAGCGGACAAGTTTTGGCATGGTGTCGCTGTCGACAATGTCAACAGCTATAAATCCTCACTGTATGTCCAGCCTACGATATCAAGAAACGTGACGACATACAATAAGTACCACATGAGTTCAACGGGTGGCAACCGACCACACATCACGTCTTGCCGTCGTCGCATCGTGTTGACTGTTGACGTAACAATCAAGGTCTCATAATGCATAAACAATATCATGTGATATTCCGCATTATTACTACAAACATGGTATTGCAATCAGGTCGGTCGATAATTTTGTTTCAGTGTCATTTGCAATAAATCACACGTAATTTTGTATAGAATAGATAGGTACTTTGCTGAATAAAGCATATAAACAGCACTATAAATATGTTTCTCAAACCTAAGATGAAAAGAATCGACGGAATCGAGCAATTATTTTCAGGAAATTATGTATTTTAAACCTATCTGATAGAATAAAAAATCTAACTCAGGTGGGGTGAAATGGAACTGATAAAAAACTGAAGATTTAAATATTAAATGTAAACAAAATTTAAAAATTAAATTGGAGAAACTCTTTGTCCTGAAGTGTGCGCGCAATAACACAATGGCCGCAGTGCACAGATACCTACACTTTCTAGTTTCTACGATTCATCATCAACGAAAAAGTGGAACAAGTTGCGTTTCAATCGGGTCACGATAGGCACAAGTAGTACAGTCATTTCCAAGTTCGTCTCCTACGTTAAAGATTGGTTTCGAATTTAGGGATTCAAAGAACGAGCCAACATGGGAATCAAATAGGAATCCACTCGGTCAACAGATCATCTCTAAACGGACTCCATTTCTTTAAAACCTATAATATTTAAAACATAGCTGATAAGCAGAAGATTAGCTAAACTATCTTGGAGCTATTTTTGTTAAACATTCGATTGATATTTAAAAGCAAGATTTATTATTAAGTATACTGTGGCAAGACCGTTAATCTTACACAAAACAAGACGAACAATGAACTGACAGAGTCGCGAACAAAGGAGGTCAACTACGTATTACGCACGTTGAAAGTGAACCAATATTATGCATGTGATGTGACAGATAATATCATTGGATCTAGGAGATCTTTCGAACTGAATGAAAATGGTCGTGCGTCTTGAAAGGGTTTTCGTCTCACAACTGATAGCTAGAGTTGATAGAATGTATACCATAAAGGATTTACTTATTTTTCTCAAATCAAACGCTAAATCAAAAGGTGTTCTATTACGAGCCGCATGGAACAGGTTCTGAGACGACACAAATTATTCATGAAAAACGCAACTTCTAAGCTATATTAATGATTTTTTTAAATAGTTTCGTTTCAATATTTAGGACATTAAATACCAATATTAATTTACCAGTTTCATTCTAATCGTACGCAGAACAGAACACGGAGTTTGATGTGACCCCAAAGAGAGGCAACACATAATTACAAGTAGTATCGTATCGTAGGATCTGCCATTGAACTTGAACGGTCCTCGCCTCGCCCCGGCCGATGTCAAGTGTCGGGACGAGACTGTCGCCATGCCGCGTGACAGTACCTTGCCTACACTGACTGTATGGCTGGCACCGAGCATGAGGGCGCTGAGAACAACCTAAATTAGAATAGGAACGGGAAAATTTACAAATTTCGTTTTCCGCACCCTCGACGCTCCGTTGTTCAAAATTCAAAGTCACTCATTCAATATCTAATGGGACGTATAGGTAAATTCACACGCGACATTTTTCTCTTCTACTATCTTATACGACAGGTGCTTGGTAATGGGGGAGAAGTAACGTAGCGAAAGAAAGAAGTGAAAGCTGAATTAATTAGATGATGAAATAGGCCTCAGGCCGATAGCGGTTAGCTGCAGAGCCCGATGGTCTTTCGGTTACTGACGAGAGCTGATGAGCTGAATCATCGTTTGTGACCAAATACTCAAGACAAATTAATACTTCAAACACTTCGTCCGACGCGGAGGTTCTTCGGCACCGATTAGTCACATTCGCGTTTATATTAAATAAATAGTAGTAGGTAGGACTACTTAGAGCATTTTTCTTGTTTTAATTAAATCATTAATCTGAGTGGGAGTGCGCGCCGCTCATTGTCTATTCGAAGTTTTACAACTTCTGTCTGTCGTACGAATCGCATTTACATAATAAATAAGTCCACTATCGGTCAATTAGAACTCAGTCAAGGTTTTTTTTAATTCCTATTTATGTATATTTAAGCATACAGTAAGATACTACATTTCTACTTTAATAAGATTACTAATGTAATCTTAGTAATTTTGATGAGCTGCAGTTGAGTAGTTCTCAGAGAATCTACTTGTGTACCTTTAGTCACTAATTCAGTGGAACTATTATTGTACATTCTAAATACACATAGCACACTATAATATTGAACTCAACTATCTACTGAGTACTGATAGGAATACAATGATACTTGAATATGTTTACATGTTTTTTGTTTGAATTCCTTGGCAAATTGTAACTTTACACTATGATTCTGGCTAGCAGCCAATTATTTTAGCAGAAGTGACAATTAATATTTGTAAATAGTTTTATACCTATATAAGCATTAAGCACTTGAGGGTCCCTCTTCTGAAAAATGAAATTCAAATTAGTGAGATACTGAAAGAGTTATTATTGGAGATTAACATGTCCAGTGTGTATCCTCTGAGTCATATAATATATCCAGAGATCAATCTCAAGGTTAACTAGTAGGAAAATACAGCCAAACTAGCTAATATTGAAATGTATGTATCATTATATTAAATTAACTGAAAAAGATGTGTTCCGTACAAAATCACTCCTATATTATGGAATTTTGATTGAATTTGACTTTCAATACAGTCCCAACACAGTCCAGTCAAACAAGTCCAATAAATTGTGTGTATGTGCCAAAGCCTACCAAGTACAATTCAGAGAGAACCTTCTGTAATGTCTCTAGCCAATGGTGACTATTATTATTTATACCGCAGCATCGCGTGTCGTCCTCCTATTGTTTTAATTGTCGCCCCACTGTAGGCCGTGTCGCAGTTCAACGACCTACCTCACGCTTGTCACTCTACTGAGTTGCTGACACCTTGTGAACTGTCTACTGTACTAACAAAGGCACTGCAATTGCTGCTGCTGATCTGCAATTACCTTCCATTAACTTTCACCTCCATTATCTAGGTCATATCACTTTACCTTTACAAAAATAAGTCTCCTCTATTTATTGACAAGTGAGAGACATGCTGGGGTACACTATAAGCCTACCGACAAACAAGTTTGGAAGATTGGTCTACTAGTGTATGTACTCTGGACGAGAGTTGCGGAGTATGCTGTAGACTAGTAGTCTTGTCTCGTTTATTTTATTTGTAACAAAAATTATAATCATCATAACTGAATACCAATAAGAAATCTATATATATAAAAGGCAAAAGTGATTGACTGATGTATCAACACACAGGCCAAACCCTTAGGGCTAGAAACTTAAAATTTTGCACACATATTCTTCTTATGATGTAGGCATCCACTAAGGAAGGATTTTCAAAATTCAACCCAAAATGGGGTGAATGAGAGGATAAAAGTTTATATGGTGCAGAACAACGTCTGTTGAGTCACCTAGTGTAAGATAAACTAATATACCATTCTCACACAACTAAAACAAAGTGTTATAGAATACTTAACTTGTAAAATAAATACCCAGTAAAAGTCATTCATTGACAACATCAGACAATTAAATAAATAAATAAATATTGGCCTACAAAATATTTATTGCGAGTAGCCATATCTTTGTAAAAATCGAACCATCAGTTGAATGTTTGAAGGTATTGCTTGCGGAGATAAGAATTGGTGTTGTTAATTTAATGTAATAGAATATCCATCATATCTAAAAATTCCATAAGCAATTGTAACATAATTTGGTACAGTCAGATTGCATTGAATATTAATATAACTGGTTTGCATATTATCAAAGTTTATTTATTTGATCAGTTTATATTTCTTTATGTAATGTCTGTGAGCCATAATTAAAACTGAATAATAATAAGCAAAAACATTCTACATGCAATAAAAACAAAATTTAAGTGGAAATTAAGTGTAGTGCGCTTTATGTTGGATGTTTAAAATTTATATTGTGTCCATCAGTTTAGACAGCATATCTTCTAAGGACATGATAAACATACAACTCAGTCTTACTAAAAGATGACCTAAGAACACACGATGCTGTCACCAAAGCCAAAGTAGGTATGTACAATCTAAATTTAGGGATTGTCTAAATGCTAACAGACACAAATTTTGCACTATATGTTATCAGTTTCACGGCTTGATAAGCATGCTTATTCAGGTCTATATTTGTTGATAAGGCATCTACTCCTGACTGCATATCTATATCTAGTGGAATGGTAGATACCTGCCACACTTAGGGTATAATAACTTCAACCTTGTCTAAGTGTTAAGTAACTCACGAACAAGTATGGTCTTGTTGCCAAGTGCATAATGAGTTTTTAACTTCAAACAATCTTAAACAAACTCGTCTTGGAATAAATTATACTTCGCTTAAAGATTATGTAACAGATTATAATGATACAACAAATTTTAATATGCCATGAATACAAATGACCAAATTGTCATGACACTGAACATTTTGAAATTTTGTAACACCTATAGAGTAAGAGTTCCCTCAAGTTCTAGTGAGGTTGTGTGTGACCACACATATACAACAACAAAAAGTTTAACTTTAACTTAATGTGTTGCTGAATTTAACTTACTTAAATGATGCATATTGTTGATTATGTAATTTGAACTAATTAAAATCATAAAATATTAAATGATCAACAATATTAAGTGATAAGAGCAAGAATCACTCACCTTTGATCAGGGGCTCGGTGACAACATTGACATCTTCCTGCGGGATCATGTCCATGAGGCGTGCGATGTCAGTCGCCAACATGTTGTCCACCACCTCCAGAAGCTTGGGCTTCAGGGGGTGGAACTTTGTAAAGTCATGATTAGCTAGCGTCTCCTGCATCTTTTTGATGTCTGGGAAGTCGCCCGGAGAGATCTGCTGCTCTCTTTGAATACGATCATACACTTGCCCTAGATTTTTTATTAATTCCTTCTTCTTGCCATCCTTTCCGAACATCGAGGGCATCTCCTTCCTCAACTCACTAACAATGTAAGCATGGACTTTGGCCAACCTTGCCCTTTTTATCAAGTCATTCAACTTCCGCAGAGCAGCATTCCTCGGCAACGATTGCATGTCCCTAAACAGATCCTGCTCCTCGTCCTCGAACAGCCTTCTGTTGACGTCGTAGCGGAGCGGCTGGTCCCAGAAGGAGCCGATGTACACCCGGGCCACCTCGGGCGTCTGCAGCACCTTGCCCAGCGACCACATGAGCGCGCCGTACACGCGCATCAGCTGCTGGTGGTCGATCATGTCGGCCTTGTTCAGCACGATGCGGATCTTGTCGTCGTGCCCGCGCAGCGCCTCGATGCTTCTCCTGAACTCGTCGGATATGTCCAGCTTGTGGGCGTCGAACAGCAGGATGATGCGGTCGACGCGTTCCGCAAACCACTCCAGCACCCCGGTGAAGTCGTACCCGCGGTCCACGCGCTGCTTCTCCCCGGAGAGGATGCCGGGCGTATCCACTATCGAGATCCCCCGCAGCACCGGGGACGCCACAGTGGAGCACTGGAATCTGTTCAGGAAGGCGTTTCCGAATTTGCTGAGAGGGCGGAACTGTTTTTTAGGGTCGACGACGAGTGCATTGCCAGGTATTACGCCCTCCTTTTCGTCGAACATGACTGCGATAAACCTATCGGTCGTAGGCTCGGGCCCTATTCGAATACCTGGAAAATCTCTTTCTAGAAGATATTTGATGAAGGTGGTTTTACCGGTGGAGTACTGCCCTACGAGAAGTATCATCGGTTTAGCATCGAAATCCGGTTCTTCGAGCTGTGGCGAGTGGAAGTCGTGGAACTGATAGTGCAGCTCGAGTGGCAAAAGTTTCGTTTTGTAAATCTTTTTGAGGCCTTCCACGACATTGTCGATGCTTTCGGATTTTTCACCCTCTTTCTTTAGCCAGCTAAACATGTTTGAATTTGGTTTGTCTAACTACCTACCGGTGAAATAATTTAAGCACAAATTCACTCACTGCACCACAAGTGATTAACTTTTATAACAATATTAGCAAGACCACCACGATCATCCTCGTTCACACAAAAATAAAATGAAGTAAATGACGTGACTTGACCTGACTAATATGACATGACATAAGTGAAGTGACGTGAAGAGTCCAATGCTGCCACTATTTGCACTATAATGGCCATGGATGTATACTCTAACTGGATAAGTAATTTTGTAGAGGTACCTGAGGACGGATGACGTCATAACCTAAGGACCATTTTTCTATTGTGTCCATGTTATTGATAGTCTCAGGATATGTCATTCGATTATGATTTATCCTGGGACTATAATTAACATGAATACAATAGAAAAATGGTCCTTCGGTTATGACGTCATCCGTCCACAGGTACCTCTATAACGTTATCCAGTTAAAGCAATACATCCATGGTCAAAAGCGTCAAAAAAGTGTTATAATATAGCAACGGGATGTCGTCAATGACAACTGTCATCATCAACTGTAGTGTCAACTGTCAAACTCTCAAGCAAGACTTGCACAGTGACTGAACAATGAACATGTTTTGATGTTTTAATGCGTGCATATAAATAGGTATCTCGAAGTTTTTAAAAATAAAATGACTATATTCCATGATGAAATAGAAATCGAAGACTTGGAATATGATGATGAAGAAGAAATGTATTACTATCCCTGTCCATGTGGAGACCGGTTTCAAATTAGTAAGGTTAGAACATGTTGCAAATGTAAAATGCACATTTATACTTCGTTTAGCGATATTATCGTTGAGCTAATATTGTACTTCAAGGCGTTGTAATCTTTTGATTATGTTTATGACTCATTTATAGAACATTCGGAGAAATCTAATTTTGTATTGCAGGAAGAATTATTGGCGGGAGAGGAGGTTGCCACTTGTCCCAGCTGTTCCCTCGTAATTAAAGTGATTTATGATTTGGTAAGTTTTCCCAACAGCTGATGGCCGTTTTCATTAATCTATCTATTGTGGCAACATCTTGAATAAGTCAGTACGTAAAGTAGTCGAACTCCCATTGTTGTGGATATTTAACAGTTGCTACGCAACTGACTTGAGCATTTTACATCTGATACAATATTGAGAATGTCCATTTCATACTCTAGTGTTTATATTTCCTTTCATATCAATTATTAAGTTACAAGTTCTGTTGTGAATGTCTTAGAATACCATAAATTATTTAATTAATAAACATTTATTTTGATCATTTAATGATCAAAATTCTTTGCATAGAGAATATTGATTTTAAAATATGTAATATAATTTGCCTTCAGGAAAAATTCAAGGCAGAGGTTGAAGAAATATGCAATGAAAATGGTGATAAAGAAACTGTGAAAGTTTAAAAGGACAGCAACAAGTGGACGGATGAACCACTGTGAATACGGCCTGCACTTGCTGCACTCACTGCACTCGCTACAAGCCGGCCTGAGGGTCAACAATGCTGTGATACTGTTAATAAACATCTGCTTGTTCAGAATTATATCATTTATTTTACAGATATTATATGTTACATTGGTATTCATTGTTTTATTTTATAATAATTTTAAACATTAAATAAATAGGATGATAATATGTGCATGTAAAATTTCAATAAAACTGCAGTTTATATAGAATATGCGATCTATATTACACTCCCAGAACACAACTTACAACTCAACTATCAGACATAGTCAGTGGAGTTCTTGTAAATGCTAAATAAAAAGGATAAGATGATAAACTAAGGTCTTCACACGGAGAGATTGATCACGGCCTCACAGTTGTTACCATTTTTGACAGAATTGATACCCTTGCATTCAGCTGCTAGCAAAATGAGGGGGATGCAGCAATAAATGTCATTTATCATGTATATCCATAATTTGCATTATGTTTGCTTTCTACCACACTGGTGACGCCAGAACGCCTCGACCCACAACCTATGACCCGCATGTGAAGTCGTTAAATGCAGTTGACTAGCTACAAAATACTTTTCCTATATAATTCACATCTATCTATGATTTTCAAGCCATCAACATTATCTTGTATAATATTGTCATGTTCAACGTGATACATTCTTGTTTTACACTTTTGTTCTTTACTGTATTATTTTATCAGCTTAAAATACAACATAATGAATACATTTTAAACTATGGCTCCAACCTTTACAATAAACTTCATAACATAATAGTTATCTATATAACTTGCGATTTGGTTAGCATTCAAAGCAATAAATAATGGAATGAAAATATATTCCTAAATTAATACATGTCAACATTTAAAATATTATAGGAATCAACATCTTTAACTAAGCGAGTTTTTAGTAATTAATTTGTATAAATATTAACACAATTATAATTATAAGAGTTACTAGCTTTTTCTAAATTATTTATAGACCAACACTCCAGTTGTGTGTTAAATATTTTCACATCATGTGACTGCCAGCATTCATAATATTGATGCTAAATGTTAAATCTATAGCCCATTGTCTTGTTTTATAATATACAGTCATGTACCTAATACATAAAAAACCTTACATTACTAAATTATAAATGTAGTACATTTACAGAAATTTTTTTCGGAATCAGACGTCATGCCAGTGCTCGGGTGAGCAGCTTTAAACAATTCTTAAAACCATTCTTAAAACTAACAAAATACTTGTATCCTTTCTTCATAATGCAACTTGTGCATTGAAGAAACCTTCATCAATATCTCAATTTTCTTAGATCATGCGTAGCTCATACATTTGTCAACAAAATAAATCTCAATCAACACTTAATTAGAAACCAATGACTAGACAATTAATAAATTAAAATTTTGTAGATATTTTTGTTATGTACAATAATTGGATTGCTTAATAAACACAAAAGACGATGCAAGATTTTTATATGATTGATATATATATTTTTATTTTAAAACTAATTGGTGCAAATAATGTGAGAGCATATTATTATCCAAAACTTGAATACAAAATGTGTAAATATGTAGAATTTTGTGCTACTATGTAAGTAATATGTTCAGACTGGGAGTATATTGATGCCCTCATTACCTCAATAGGCCCAAAGGTTTCTGTATTATATACACTTAAGTAAAAAACGCATTTATTTATCATTTATACTACATAATACTTATCTCATTATATACTGTGGCTTAAGCAATTTATTTACGTTTTGATAAAGCCTCAATGATATTACTTCATGATAGGCACAGAAAATCTTCAATAATGGTCTTTAACCATCCTGGTTTTGAAGTTACTGGCACTGTTCGTTAGCTGGGTATGTCCTCAAAACGCTCCGTGCCAGCTTCGGCTTCAATACAACAAATGACAATACAATGTCAAAGTACCTCTTAAAAAGTATACAATGTTATTTGTCGTGAGGGTAGTCAAGTTTCCCATTCGCATGTGGGACGGAATGTTCCTTCACTGGTGCATTAATTATTTATTATTCAAGCACTTATTCACTTAACGCCCTCCTCACAAAATACAGCTGCACGCCAATGAGAAGCAATACGAGTACTCAAGTTAGTTTTTCAATGGCAAGAAGCCAAGTGTTAAAGGTCTGACGATTGTATCATATTATGCAGCTGTGCATACAATACACCATCGGTTGAAAATTCAACTGAAGCGGCAGTTTATGAAATCAATCACAATTAAATACTTATTCTGTACATGCGAAGTACGAATAGTAATAGGATGTATGTTTTCTCATTGTCAAACTTTGCTTGTTACTATGATAAGTTTATTAAACCACTATGAAACAATAGCATTACTGGAACAAAGTATGTTAGAGGGGGCGAGACCCTAGGTGGAGCGTGGGGGGCTGTGCGGGAGCGTCGCGTGGGGGTAGGGCGGAGCGGCGGCGGGGACGGGGGCGGCGGGCGGCGAGAGGGGCGCGGCGGGGACGGGGACGGGGGCGGCGGGCGGCGAGAGGGGCGCGGCGGGGGAGGTGACGCCGGGGACGCCGGGCACGCTGAAGTGTCGCACGGCGGCCTCGAGCGCCACGTTGTTGCCGCTGAAGTAGGCCGACACCGCGTTGTGGAAGAGCAGCAGTTGCTTGTTCATCACCTTTACCTGTGGATGACATGTTCATGGTAATTATTTCTGATAAAACTTTTTTAGGAGATCAATATTTTTAAGGGCGAATGTTTTAGAGATTAAAATTCAACCACCACCATTTCTGTTGAAAATAAATAAAACAGTAAACAAAACAGTTCAGTGCAGTACTGTTGTGATAAAAGAAAATATTAATAACACAGAAAACTAAAGAAAATCTGTTAACAAATAGAAACCATTTGTGACCTGCTACTTTGTTTTAAGCTATATACGCGGTAGCACACAGCCGCCGCGCACCGTGACAGCGTGACAAATCAAAGTGGTGTGCGAGTGGTATGTTACCCGGTTGTCGTGCAGCAGGCGCAGCTTGACGGCGGAGTCGTCCCGCAGCCGCTCGTAGTGGCGCCGCTGCCGCTCGATGGTGGCCAGCAGCGCGTCCGGGGGGGCGCCGCCCGACGCCTCCAGCTCGCTGCGGTACGCGTCGTACTCCACCCTGGGACATACAACACACCTTTACATGACACACTGATGATAATAATGGTTTGCAACCCCTGACCATTGACTTAGGAATTATAAGGACTTGTTATAATGTCATATAGATACTTAGTTATGGAATAGTTTAAAAGACGAAATAATAAACATAGTGGCGTCCTTGTCTAACGTATGAAATAAAAACAAGCCAGCTCTATACACGACAGTTTCGCTATGCTGTCAAATTTTTCATGACGTCAGACGTGTGCGTGTTCGCCATTTTGTTTTATCTCTTTATTACAGTGTAAATTGTGACTTATTTATTACCAAGGTACTAAGGTACTAACTACTATAACCCACTTTGACAAAGGAATGTCAAAGTCACGTCAAATTGGACATTAGTAGGAACAAAACCGCCATGTTTTGTTGCTTAGGTATGCACGTTTTTTTCGTAGGTAGGGCAGCTCCTGTATCTCAATGCCCCTGACCGAACGACCGAAAGGTGAACGACCGTTTATGTGATCAAATTTAGCGCGCAATATAGCTGTAGCAACCTGGCGGCCTCGTACTGGCGGATGGTGAGCAGCGTGTCCTCGATGGTGCGGTTGGTGAGCGTGTGCAGCGCGCTGTTGAAGAAGTGCAGCGCCGCCAGCAGCGTCTCGCCGTTGCGCGTCAGCGACCGCTGCGTGTCCGCGTTGTATAGGAATCTGACACAAATGCAACACTCCACTTAAAAGCTCCCATGTGAGGACACAAAACCTCTGGTCCTAGCCGTTATCATTAGGTAAAAGTTGTTAACTGTAGTAGTACTGTAGTAGTAGTAGCGGCATAAAAACTACACTTCGATTCGACGGTGCGTCAACTCGCCGACAACAGCGAGGTGATGACAAGTGATGAGAGATTTTTGTAATTTTCTTCACACATACTTTGACGAGTAGTTAGTGCTCACTACCATACAGTAATATCATGTTGCCATTCACATGCGACCAAACAGTCTCACGCATCATACTTGTGCCACCACTAGAGCGAAACAATTCAACATTATTTTAGTCCTTGTTTATATGCAAATTTTTTGAAACAACTAAATAAGTAATGTTAATTTAATTTTTTTCTAGAATAACCTATTTACATACAAGTGTTTTGTTTTCCTATCATGCATTATATTTTAGTTGTATGTCTCTGGAATCATATATATCTGTTGTTGGGATACTGACTGGTTTTGCAGCTCGGGCGACTTCTGTGCGAGCTCAGCGAAGGCCTCGCCCAGCGCGCGCTGCGTGTGGCCGGCCGCCGCCAGCTGCGCCGCCAGCGCGCCGCTCAGCCGCAGCACGCCGTTGTACTTGCGCTGCGTCTCACGCAGCATCTCGATCTGAGCCTCCAACTCTGGGGGCAACATGTTGTTATACAGTCCTAGTGTGGAAGTATATTATCAGCTTACTGCAAGTGCAATAATTTATTATCTGACAAAAACAATGTTTAGGGAACTAGTGGCTGTAGAATGACTTTTTTCTTTCTTTCTTTTCTCGTTGCTACCAGCAATTCATGGGTGATGCCTTTGGTGTTGCTGATGTCTGTTAGAAATGGTGATCACTCCTCAGCTACTCAAATAAAAATAAACTATTTCCATTTAAAACTCTAGAGCCAGGCTATGTAATGTGACTTGCAGAGAGTCCTGGTCGATATCTCACCCGTGTCAACAGTCCGGGAGCTCTTCCCAAGCTTCTCGTACAGGATCTGCTTGGTGCACTTGTAGGTGGAGACGCCCCAGCTGCGCAGCGACTCCAGCTTGGTGGAGCCGGTGCGCAGCAGCGTGCTGCTGCCCGCCGCGCCGTTCTGAGACACGTCGGGAGGCGCTGGAACAACATAATATTTAGATCATAGTACCAGATATCTAATGGATTCTTTTTTATGAAGAATATATCCTAATACTTATTTTTGTTAACAGTAAATGGCTTACTCTCACCATAAGCCGGTGGGAACGGCATTGATCGTGATGTGGGAAATTTGGCTTCAGTACCCGATGTGATGGAATCACTGGACTCGCGCAGAGGAGGCGTGTCCTTCAGCATTTCGTGAATACTTCGCTCGGACTGCCTGCAAACCAAGTAACGATAATGATGTGTTCCTTGATTTATCTCCTATACTTTCATGTTGGATATCGGAAAAAGTTCCAATATTTCCTCCTGCTATTCCTACTTTAGTCTGGACCACATAGCGGCAGGTTAAATAGTAAACATACAACTTTACTTAGCTTTGCGGCATTTGTAAAAACACTTATTTGTTTTATCTTACGATAAAATTATTCATTTTCATCACTACAATCACACATGACGCACCACTTAGACATCTTGCAGGAGTTTCTTTATTCTCCTCAAACGTCTGGAAAGCACAGAATTACTAACAGGAACAAAACATTAGAATTATAATTTAATTCACTCTACGGCAATCCTTTTTAGCCGAATAAAATATGAAATACACATACATACAGACAGATACAAATACAAATTGAACAAAATTTTATTTTTTCGCTCCACCACAGACCATAAAGCATATTTTAATCACTACACTTCCACAGACAGACTTAAAATGCCGTAAAACGGGGTGAATAGACACAATTTCGAAATTTTGACTTGATTTTTATATTGTTTTCAACAGTCGAAAGGATATTATATTGTGCTTCTATCATATTATCTCTTAGCTGTCTTAATAGCTTTCAGTCATCTAAATTGGCATTTATTCCTTAATTACAGCAAAAATTGCAAAAACATGTGTCGTTTCTATTAAAGCCGCACATGGGTACAATAGACACGAGTTATGGGGTGAATAGAAAGAAATGCTAGGGTTGACAATTTCCAAAGATTAAGTAGATACGTACCTAAGTAGGTACGTATAGTAAGTTTGTAAAGTACCTACTTTAACTACATAGTTAAGTAGTAAATGTTACCTAATGGTAGATATAAAACATTAAGTAAAAATTAAGAATTGTTTTAATTATTTATTCTTATCTGCGAGATCAACTATTAGTTATTATAATTATTCTTTATTCTTATTTTCGAGATCAATCAGTTGAATCGTTTATTAATTGCACAAAAACAAGTTATAATTCTAAGAAACTGTCTCATTATTAGGTAGGTACTAGGTATGTAGTTAACATTTTAAATAATTTACTTTTCCATAATCAACATTTTAAACTAGGTAGATACCTAGGTATTAAATCAGTCAGCTACACTTTTTAAAAATAGCACAGATATAGATAGTCACTCAGTCACTACCTATCTAATACTGTAACGTACTTAAGGTACATACGAGTCAGTCAGTTAACAGTTAGATAAATTGGTATAATTTATAAGGTAAAAAATTATATTATTTATCATCGTCGCCCATTAAATCTTTCACAATATAATATCTGAGTTTGGCATAAAATTCTCCAGAATTTTAAATTTTTGTAACAAAAAAAAATTATATTTCAATAGGTAGCAGCCCTAACACATAATTTCTATTCACTTCTTACTCGTTTCTATTGAACCCATACTACGTACATAATCTATTCACCCCATACTACGTATCTATTCGCCCCTTCGCCATGTTTATTAATCTCAATCAAAAATAAAAAATGACTTGGTTTACAATTTTACAAATATTTCGAAATTAACATAACACACTTACCTTTGTATTAATCTGAGTCACAAGGAACCAACGAATATATTAGCAAGTTGTGATGGCAAAAAATACTTCTTTCACAATGAAAAAAACATGAGAGGTGTCAAGGGACACCCGGATGGAACGAAGTTCCTTTCGATTTAAGTTTTGTTGTACAGTGCCATCTCTGTACAACTTTCTGAATCACGCTAGCGCCATGTGTACATTATACAGAGCATACAGTACAGCGCCATGAGTTTTACAGAGATGGCGCTGTACTGTAAAACTCTCTGAATCACGCTAGCGTGATTCAGTCGAACCTCCTCGTCGCTCATGATGTCCTAGTACTTCATTAAAAATTTGTGTGAAGTTAAAATTCTTCACAAAAATTTTAAATAAGTTACTAGGACATCACGAGCGACTAGGAGGTTCGACTAAATGCGACTGTGTTCAGTGAATACGTTCAGTCGAACCTCCTAGTCGCTCATGATGTCCTAGTACTTCATTAAAAATTTGTGTAAAGTTAAAATTCTTCACAAAAAAAATAGCGTGATTCAGAAAGTTGTACAGTACAGCGCCATCTCTGTAAAACTAACTGAATCACTTCAAAAAAAGTGTAGTCATTCGCAAAATCAAAAAGTGTCGAAATTTTCCGTCTAGCCCCCTTTCACAACGCGCGATAAGGAACTTCGTTCCAATAATAAAGTTTTCAGGACCTCATTTAACCTGCATTCAAGGGGCTCACTTCAAGACCTTTTTTTAATATGTTGGCCAAAGCTCACTTCAATCCAGGGTAACTAGCCGTTTTCAAAAAATATAAATAACGGAACATTTTTCTTTCCAAATTTTTGGCTATAGTCTGTAGATTATCATTTTTAGTTTTGTATCTATTCACCCCTGCGAAATAAAAGTTAACAAAAAAACAAAAAAACACTCCTAGCATAGACTATATACCTTCAGGCATGGATATGTAGCAGAAGGAGGTATTCTATGGTATTGGTTATGAAATGATATTCCTTTTACTTTGCACCATGACATATTTCCAGTTCTCCTAACATTCACATCAATATTCCAAAGTACTTCAACACTACGTGATCAATAATAATCTGTTCTACATTCTTGACAATTCCCTAATCTAAATATGACATGACATTTCTTATATGCCAGCCTCTGCATCAGGCAAGCGCTGTAGAATAAAGAGGTCCGTCCCTGGACCTTCACTGGAGAGTGGAGATTCATGGCCTCACCGATAGATATATTATTCCATCTGGATCACTCTTGTAGAGGTACCTAAAGTTTGATGACGTCATATCTTATGGACTATTCGACCAATCAGAGTCCGGATTGAGGCTGTCCTTCATATTAGGGTACTTTCGATAGTTAAAAATAAAGTATGAAATTTGATAAAAATTAAAATTTATGTAAAAATATACTTAAACATTTTGATTTTGAGTCATAAAAGCACATTATTATTTCATTATATTAAAATTAAAAGTGTGACCTAAAATACGAGCCACCACGGTGTGACGTCCGTCATATTATGTCTAGTAGTAAGTACTCTGTGACTGTCAGTTCAGTGTAAACAGCTATGCTACGTTTGCCGGTTGTACATAGACGATTGTTGTTTTTAGCAATATTACGTCATCAAAGGATACCGGCGAAATATTAGGCGGGATGAATGTAAGCGACTAGAAATGTCACTAAAATTAAACATATTTAATAATTTTTCTACGTTTTATCAATACATCAAAATAACAATTTTCAATGGGGGAAAAATTTTTTTGTAAAAAAAACTCTATTTGACTAAAACCACAATGTATCGACATTCAAATTAAATATTGCCATATAAAATATATTTCTTTTCTTAAGTAAGTTATCTATTTTATACTCTTATAACGTAATTGCGGCCAAATTAAAAATATTTAAAATAAGTAGGGTAAAAAAATTCTTGTTCTGTACCCAATTTAATTTTTTTATCTCAATTATCATTAAAAAATATATAATGAATTAGTTTTTTTACTACAGTAACAGTTACAAAAATGATATGGCAATATAAGGTAAATGCTATCAACTGTCAAGTAAAGACGGTTGCTTTTGGAATATTGAGTTGTTGGGATAATGGACTTTAATATTTCCTTCCCGTTACGATACATAGTTACTGCTATTTTCTTTCTGGACACTGAACTTGCTTTGTGATTTGGTTTACTTGAAAGTTGAAACAACAATGTTACCCCGTGGTAGCCCCGCGCCTATCATATGTGTTATATGCATTGAAGTACTATTACTAGTGTAGTTATATGCAACATAATTATATGCTTTACCTAATAATAATATCTGCGACTATTTGATGTTTTGGACCTCGACACAAATAGTAAGTGACAAAATAATAACTGATCTTTTATTTTTGAATTTTATAAATGTAATTTATACTATGCACAAGCCTACCATGATCATATTGTTAGATGTTAAAGCTACAAGTTTGCTACAACACCTGTTTGATGTGTATAACTTTCGATTTGTTACCAGTTGCAAACAGTGTGCATGACTTCAAAGCTTAAAATATCAATATCCAACCTCAATCAAAATGCTTTATTTATATTTTATTTTTTCTTATTTCTAGATTTCTGAAGATCACTACATTTGTGAAGCATGCAGAGATCTTGCTATACGTCAACGTGCACATGTAATGACATTGGTTTGGTATCTAAGATGGGCCAGCATGAACAAAATATACAAGAACCGGCAGAATTTTTAGATAATATCATGGATTAAATTAATTTAAAAGAACCTTGTCTTATTTATATCTAACCATTGATTTCTTGTGATTACTTTCATGAGATTTCCTAACAGTATTAAAATGTCTAAGAGATACAATACAGAATAATACAAAAATGAGCAGATGAGCCACCTAATGGGAAACCAAAGGCATCACCGATGCTTTGCCGAACAAAACCATTATGTATCAGTACAGACGGAATTAGACTGGGTACAGTGGTTTTTGGCAGGGTGCATCACAAGTAGGGGACGATAACTTGGGCTCAAAGATACACGTCTACCTAAAAATATAGATAGGAAGTTAAGGAAAAAATATAATTTGTAATAATAGGTAATTTAATGACGATTGCACTATTTTATTTTCGACTGGTCTCTTGAGCTGATGTACGTCCTCTGTGGTTTAGTGGTTACAGATCCTCGGTGACACACAGCAGAGCCAAGCAGAAGTTTATTTTAGATAGATATTGTAGTATTTACTTGTTAGGTCCGTATTTATCTTCTTCTATTCTTTGTTATTCTCTTCTTTGCTTCCTTCCTTCTATCTCCTTTTCTTTATTCCTTTTAGTTCTATTTACTTTATATTGCTTTATCATTTTATAGTACTTTTCTTGGCTGAAAGTAAATTTTATGTATATTGATATCCTTTAGATTACATGTTATATTTTTGGTCTTTATTCTAAATTATATGTTGAAATTATATATTATTGTAATTGTAAGATTGTAATACCTTTTGTTATGTTATCCAAATTCCTTTTATAGCTTTCTCTTTGGTTTATTCTTTAAAATTTAATATTATGCTTATTGTATTTTATAGTTTGATTTGTTATGACATCTATTGTCATTGTAACTTAATGTATTAATGTTTTCTTCATAAATCTAATTCTATGTAATATGTCCTTATTCTCCTTTGTCAATGTATTATCAAGCCATCTACGCTTTTCTATTTGAAATTGGAAAAATTTGAAAAATCGTTCGCCGAGGACAGACTAGCTCTGGTGGAGAGACGACAGTTCCCCGGTATCGCTCGATGAGAGAGGTTCTCGAGAATCGCCTAGAGTCGTGACAATCTTTGGAAAACAGTTCTAATCTATACTGTCCTTACAGCCGAGAGACCTCTGCAGTACGTGTGTCGGCTTGAGTGCACTACAGCACGCCCACACGACTTTCCTACTGCATTCACGACACTGAGGCTGTGCTACTACTGCTCCTGCTTCGTGCGCTGGCTTGTGCGCTCTAACCGCACGCCCGCACGCTTCCCGCAGTCTCCTAAGACACCGCACGCCAGAAGAGCTGCAGGCCTTTGGTTGAGGGCCTTACTGAAGGCCTTCCTATTGTGGAAGAACCAAGTGACTCTGTTTTGTGCTAACCATATTAACTACTTCATATTGTGTATATTGTGTAACCGACTCTGTAACCACCAGGGAAGTATTTCATTAAATTTTACTCTCCCTTAGCCTTTTATCTTACTTACCTTCCTTAACACTACAGTTTGGCGCCCAACTAAAATTCTTTCTAAATTCCAAAATAACACTTACACAAGTGATACCCTTAATTTTGGCTTATTTCATTTCGATCTTATTTCTTTTCTAAAACGACCCTGAAGATTCTTTCTTTCTCTATAGTTTTGTTAATTTTCTTGGTGGTTACAAACATTGTATTATGGTAGCTTAACTTATTTTATTTATTAGATCTAGTTGTTTTCTCTTAGCTTCACTTTTCAAATTTTAGATTCTCTAGTTCTGTTTATTTTTTTTACCTTTATTACAACTTCTTAGCGTAATTAATTTAACTTTTTTTTTAGTTTATCTTTATTCAGTAAAAATGTCTAGACCGATAACTTTTAACCTTTTAAACAAGACAGAACTTGAATACGAGGTATTAATTCGATTAGAGGAACCCGAGACGAACTTTATTCTTTTAAAAAAACAAATTGACAAAATTGGCTCTCCTTCTGAAAATTTACTAGATTCTCCATTAGAACCAAAGGTAGATTTGGAACAGACCCTCAAAACTTTAGAATATCTTGAACAAAAAATTTTAATTCTGGAATCCGGTAACACTAGATATTTAAAGAAAATAATTTCGATCACTAATCATCTATTTCACAGATTAGAACGAATTGACATTGATTTAGCACCGGAATTACAAGAATCATACAATGATATTAAATTAAAATTTGCAGCACTTGATAAACGCTTAGAATCTTTTTATGAAAGTCCTGATCACTTTCAACCTTGCGAAGAAAGTCCTTCTTTTCTTCCCCCAACTTGTCATGACGTTTCGCCTCCATCCCAAAATTTAACATCTTTAAATCCTCCGAATCAAACCTCACTTGTTGCTTTCCCAGACCTTCCTGTACCTCAAATCATTCTTTCAAATAATATTTTATCTGATCTACGTAAACTTTCTTTCAACGGTAAAACTTGTCCTAAATCTTTTTTAATAAAACTTGAAGAATTCCGAATTTCAAGAAATGTTGATAAAGAAAAATTGTTGGCTTGCGCTTACGAAATTTTTACAGATAATGCTCTTCATTGGTTCCGCTTTCAAAAATCAAGGAATCCAATTCTTACTTGGGACGAACTTTGCCTTTTACTAAACCGCGATTTTGGACAGTTTGACTACGATTTTAAACTTCTTTCTGCAATAAGAGATCGTACTCAAGCTTCAGACGAATCTATAGTTGTTTACGTGTCGATAATGGGTGGAATGTTTTCTAGATTATCAAAACCGCTTAGCGAATCTGAACAATTGGAAATTTTACTTAGAAATATTCGTCCATGTTACTCTGTATTTATCGCTCTCAAAGACGTTACAACTATAGATGCGCTTATTTCAACCTGTCATAACTATGAAAGAATTTTAGATCGAGACCATAATTTTAAGGAACCTAAATTTGATTCTAATCCTTTACTTGCAGACTTCAATTCTAAATCCTCTTTTAATAAACTCCCTACCTCTTCAATTCCTGGCACATCTAAAACTTCTAATTTTCAGAAATCTTTTAATAATCAACCGTCTTTTTCCAAAAATTATTTTTCATCTAGACCTTACAACCCAAATTTAAAACATCTTAACGTTATTACTGGCGATAATTCTACGTATTGTCCTCGTTGTCGTTCTAACGACCATTCACTATATAACTGCACCCAACCTCGCTTTTTAATTTGTTTCAAGTGTGGTCGTAAGGATGTTAAAATTAATAACTGCCCTAATTGTTCTTATACTCTTAACTCTGAATCAATTAATTCTTCTAAGCCCTCTTCAAAAAACTAAATTCAGACTTCGATAATAAAAATAATTCTTCAGATTGGCAAAATTGGTTGTTAACACTTCGTAACTTCTTTCGCTGTTATAAAACTACTTCTATTTTTTATGATAGTGAAAAAGACGGCAACAGACCTTTTATACCTGTTGTCATTAATGGAGCTACATTCTATGGATTACTAGATAGTGGTAGCTCAGTAACTATCATTGGGAATAATTGTTATTTGGAAATTTTAAAACTAGGTTTTCAATTATCGAAGTCTGAAGTCATTACTGTTTCTACAGCTAGTAAACATAAGATAAAATCAATGGGATATTTTGAATTACCCCTTTACTTCAATCAACAATCTCATGTTATAAAAGCTCATGTTCTTCCAGATATATCACCCTCTTTAATTTTAGGTGTTGACTTTTGGAAGAAATTCGATTTACTTCCTCATATTCTTTCTTCTTCTTTTAACCCTGATTCTTGTAATACTACAAATGTTATCCCTGATAAAAAGGTATGTTCTTTTGACCATTTATCAGATTCTCAAAAAATAATTGCTAATGACATTATCCTGCGTTTTAAAAGCATTTCCTTTGAGGAAAAGGGTCAATTAGGTCGTACTGATTTAATTTGTCACCATATTGATACTGGTAACGCAGCTCCTATTAAACAACGTACTTATCGTTTATCTCCAGAAAAACAACGCGCTCTTATTAATGAAGTAGATAAAATGTTGGAATGGCAGGTTATTGAAAAATGTGAAAGCCCTTGGCTGTCACCGGTACTCATTACTCCAAAAAAAGATGGTTCGTGGCGTTTTTGTGTTGATAGTAGGAAACTTAACTCCATTACTCGTCGGGACGCTTATAGCCTACCTTTTATTAATGATATCATTGATAATCTTAAAAATGCAAAATATCTTTCTAGTATTGACATTGCTAAAGCATTTTGGGAGATTCCTTTGAATCCAGCAGATAGAGATAAGACGGCTTTTTACGTACCTGGAAGGGGGATGTATAGATTTACCGTAATGCCCTTCGGGTTGTGTAATTCACCTGCTACTCAACAGAGGTTAATGGACACATTATTTACTCCAGAATTCGACAATAAAGTATTCTGTTACCTTGATGATATTATAATAATTTCGGATAATTTTGATCAACATATTTCCATTTTGATGAAAGTTTTAGATAAATTAACTTACGCAAAATTAACGATTAATTTTGAAAAATCCAAATTCTTTAGGAAGGAATTAAAGTATTTAGGTTACGTTGTTAATGAACACGGCCTCATGGCAGATCCATCAAAAATTCAAGCTATCTTAGAATATCCTACTCCATCTTGTCGTAAGGAGGTAAGAAGATTCTTAGGTACTTGTAGTTGGTTCCGGAGATTTATTCCAAATTTTAGCACGATTGCTGCCCCATTAAATAAACTTACTTCTTCTGGTAAAAATGCTCCTAAATTCTCTTGGAATCATACATGTGATTTAGCTTTTAGTAAACTTAAAGAATCTCTTGTCACTACTCCAGTTCTTGCTTGTCCGAATTTTGACTTACCTTTCTCAGTACATTGCGATGCTTCTAGTTTTGGTATTGGTGCTATGTTAACTCAAGAACAAGATGGTAAAGATGTTGTTATAGCTTATATGAGCAGATCCTTAAGTAAACACGAACAAAATTACTCTACCACTGAACGTGAAACGTTAGCCGTTATAACAGCGCTAGAACATTGGCGGTGCTATATTGATAATGGTAAACAATTCTTTGTCTATACAGACCATGCAGCCTTAAAATGGTTCCTCAATCTATCTAATCCCTCAGGAAGACTAGCTCGATGGGCTCTCAGGTTATCGTGCTTCAATTTTATTCTTAAACATAAAAAAGGTAAAGATAACGTAGTTCCTGATCTTTTATCTCGTTCTAAATTTAGCTCTGCTTCTAACTCCTGTAATTATATTCGTTCTCTTTATTCTCATCCCGTAGCTGCTGATGATGCTCTGAACCCTGCTTTAGAACTTTATAATAAAATATTTCTTGGCTGTCAGAATAATCCTGATTCTTATCCAAATTATACCATAAAGGATAATAAACTTTATCGTTGTATTTATTCTCCTTATAATATTACAGATGATTTTATTTGGAAAGAAATACCTTTACCACAGGATAGAGATCATATTGTCTTAACAAATCATGGCTCTTCTCAAGATCCTCATTTAGGAATATTTAAAACGTACAAAAAGATTTCTCTTAGATACTACTGGCCTAACATGTTTAAAGATATTGCTAGAATAATATCAACATGTGAGATATGTTTATCTTATAAACATTCTAATCATTCTCCTTATGGTCTTATGGGTAAACCTAAAATTTGTTCTAGACCTTTTCAAACTATATCGCTTGACCTTATGGGACCATTTCCTATGACTAGACGCCGTAATCAGTTCATTTTAGTAGTTAACTGTTTATTCACAAAATATTCCTTATTATTTCCTTTAAAACGTGCTACAGCTAGTAATATTATATCTAACTTAGAAAACTTTGTGTTTTTAGTTCATGGGATTCCACAAACGATAATAATGGATAATGGCTCCCAGTTTCAATCTCATGAATTTCATAATTTACTTCAGCGTTATAATATTCCATTTATTTATTATTCTCCGGTATATTGCCCTCAGGTCAATCCTACCGAAAGGTATAATAGAACAATTCTTACAGCTTTGTCTTCTTTGGTAGGGGAAGATCAAAGATCATGGGATTTATTTTTACCAAGAATTCAATTTGCAATGAACAGTTCAGTTAATACTACGACTGGATTCTCGCCTTCATATTTGGTCTTTGGTCGGGAACCTATCCCTTGTGGTTCGTTATATTCTACATTACAGAACTTGGACGAGGTAACTTTCCTTCCTAGGGATATTTATGCCCATAATCTTGGCTTATTATCTAATACTTTTGACAAGGTGCAAGTCGCGTTACATGCTGCACATGCTAAGAATTCTGTAGGTTACAATCTTCGTCATGTCTTTAAAGAATTTGATGTCGGTGATATAGTATGGCGTAAAAATTTTATTCTTAGCAATGCTGGATCTTATTTTACCGCAAAATTGGCTCCTAAATATATAAAAAGCAAGGTTGTGGAAAAACTTTCACCTCTCGTGTATATTTTAGAAGACATTAATGGCTCTAGATCCAAATGGCATATTAAAGATATTAAAGTCTAACTTAATTTATATTTTATTTTTCATTATTTAATTTTCAATTCTAATAATAATATTTATTCTTTCTTTCTTTAATCTTATACTATACATTTTTTTTTCTTCATCATTAAACTTCGTATTTTGACTTTATTTCGAAGTTCATTCTTTAAACTCTGCTTTTAAGCGATGTAGGTTCTCAAGATTTCTTGAGTTATGTTATCTTCTTTTCTGGAAGAGAAAGACTTTTGTTTAACTAAGTTACTACTAAGCTTAGTTTCTTTTCTTTTATTTCTTAATAGCTAAAATAATCTTACTTTCTTTGTCAGAACTAATTAATTCTGATTCTTTCTTATAACCATCTTGGTTATTCTTAAAGAGCGGACTACAACTCTATAAATAAGCCTACGGTACGAGCGGGTCGTGACTCGTTAAATAAGCCTTCACCAAATAATCTCGTATTCGAGTTCTGGGTTGTAAGCGTTGAGCGGATGACAACTCCTTAAATAAGTAAATATGTAGTATTTACTTGTTAGGTCCGTATTTATCTTCTTCTATTCTTTGTTATTCTCTTCTTTGCTTCCTTCCTTCTATCTCCTTTTCTTTATTCCTTTTAGTTCTATTTACTTTATATTGCTTTATCATTTTATAGTACTTTTCTTGGCTGAAAGTAAATTTTATGTATATTGATATCCTTTAGATTACATGTTATATTTTTGGTCTTTATTCTAAATTATATGTTGAAATTATATATTATTGTAATTGTAAGATTGTAATACCTTTTGTTATGTTATCCAAATTCCTTTTATAGCTTTCTCTTTGGTTTATTCTTTAAAATTTAATATTATGCTTATTGTATTTTATAGTTTGATTTGTTATGACATCTATTGTCATTGTAACTTAATGTATTAATGTTTTCTTCATAAATCTAATTCTATGTAATATGTCCTTATTCTCCTTTGTCAATGTATTATCAAGCCATCTACGCTTTTCTATTTGAAATTGGAAAAATTTGAAAAATCGTTCGCCGAGGACAGACTAGCTCTGGTGGAGAGACGACAGTTCCCCGGTATCGCTCGATGAGAGAGGTTCTCGAGAATCGCCTAGAGTCGTGACAATCTTTGGAAAACAGTTCTAATCTATACTGTCCTTACAGCCGAGAGACCTCTGCAGTACGTGTGTCGGCTTGAGTGCACTACAGCACGCCCACACGACTTTCCTACTGCATTCACGACACTGAGGCTGTGCTACTACTGCTCCTGCTTCGTGCGCTGGCTTGTGCGCTCTAACCGCACGCCCGCACGCTTCCCGCAGTCTCCTAAGACACCGCACGCCAGAAGAGCTGCAGGCCTTTGGTTGAGGGCCTTACTGAAGGCCTTCCTATTGTGGAAGAACCAAGTGACTCTGTTTTGTGCTAACCATATTAACTACTTCATATTGTGTATATTGTGTAACCGACTCTGTAACCACCAGGGAAGTATTTCATTAAATTTTACTCTCCCTTAGCCTTTTATCTTACTTACCTTCCTTAACACTACAATATCTCCATTAAATACGATGTAATTCAAAATGTAATGTGTGTGAATGGAAGAGTAAAATAATACCACAGAAGACATAGTAATACATAATTTTATTGTAATAATGTTAAGAAAGTAAATGTTCTGCTTTTTCTGCTCGTTGAATACAGGGCAATTGAGTTATAAAATAATTACATATGAATTGATAGGTACCTACATAATTTATTTGACAAAATGTCAATAACAGATGACATAATATTAATTTTGTTCAAGGTCTCGGAATTTTACTTATTCTGAATATGTTTAAACTTTAATATCTCAAATTCTACATTGAGAAAAATAAAAATTCTTATCGAACTGAACTCAGAAATGAATATAGAATTTTTAGAAATATTTTTCACTCATAGACGTCAAAATTACATCTCAACTAAAATCTTGTATGGGAGTTCGCCGTTGTTCATTATGACAGCGCTTTCGCGGGAATAAAAAAGGTTTAAAGAACAATGCCCAACTACCATACATCGTTTTATTTCATTTTCAACTTTAGCGTCTTAAAATGAAAAAAATTCTAGAAATCGCCGCTTTAATTTCTGAGCTCAGATATATAAGAATTTTCAGCAGACACACCCCAGAACCAAAGTATTTTGAGATTGAAATCTTATAATTATTGAGTCATAGAGTAGGGGAGACTTATGGCTGCCTGTAATTTTTACCATTATTTTATTCTTAATTTTTTTTTTATTGACAACCGGAAATGGAAATTTGACATTATTACATTTGTCATACCAACATTTATAACTAAATTCTGTCTGTAATATTGGCCAGAAGTCTCCCTATATCTTGCTTGATACAAGCTATGTATCGAAGTGAGTGCCCGAATGAAAATGGACATTGTTGACATCATTGTTATTATAGTCAATTCATCACTTATTAATAAAATTATTTTTCACTGGGTATTACGGGTACAGGTATTAATTTTAAAATACGTAAAACAATAATTGAATTGCTACAGTATAAATGATGTTTTAAGACGCTAACAAAAATAAAAAATAATTTTTGGGCATTGTTCTTTAATTTAATTTTATGGCAAGAAAGCGTGTTAATTTTGCCCAAATAAATATTTATGTGGCTTTTTATTAGGAAAATCAATATTTTGAAGTACTTTTTCAAACATAGTAGAATACCCTATTACGTTACTTAAAATATTCATCTTAGATGTTTTTATATTATTGTAAAAAATCATAATCGTATGATAATTATCCTGGGACTATAGATAACATGGACACAATAGAAAAATGGTCCTTCGGTTATGACGTCATCCGTCCACAGGTACCTCTACAAAGTTACTTATCCAGTTAGAGTAATACATCCATGCCTTCAGGTAACCAAACCACAGACTGTTTCAACGGATTCGGCGGTAAGCCATAGTAAGATGCTTAAGAGGTCCGCTAGATGGCGCTGAGGATAAAGCCGTTTGACGTTTAGTCCACAGACTACTTAATCACTCACTACCCAGCCAAGCCAAAGAGCAAACTGCGGGAATTTTAAGTTGTGATGAAAATTATGATGTTCTGAGTTGAAAACTTGAAAGTCTTATTAGTTGACGAGACCTAGGAGTCGGTTACCTTGGTATGATGACTGAATACGTAAAAGGGTTGTATAATATAAAATAAAATTAAACAATGTTATATTATAACAAAACAACAAAAAAAAGAAAAATAAACTAAAAACTTAAATCTAGCACCTTACATTATCTACATTGTGGGCAAAGGAAGAGTCTCAGCTTCTGCTAGCACCAGAAACCGCTCGCCACCGCGCCGCGGCCGTACACCTTGTTGCCGTGCAGCGCGGCTTTCTTCACCGCGCGCAAAACAAGGACAACAAGCGGCAAAATAAATTCCCGTGCCGCAGCGAATGTGTTAAGTAAGGTATTGTATCAGTAAATGTCGGTATTCATCTAATATATAAAATTCTCGTGTCACAGTTTTCGTTGCCATACCTACTCCTCCGAAACGGCTTGACCGATTTTGATGAAATTTTTTGTGCTTATCCGGTATCTATGAGAATCGGCCAACATCTATTTTTCATCCCCCTAAATGTTAGGGGTAGTCCACCCCTAATTTTATTTTTTTATTTTTTAGACAAAATTTTTAATTTCTATTTTTTTATGATACAACATACAAAAATACATACAATCCTCAATTTTCACCCTTCTACGATCAACCCTTATTTTTTAATAGCCATTTTATTAATTTAATCATTTTTCCTCTCCGGTCGAAAACTGATCAATTGTTAGGCGATACGAAGTTCGCTGGGTCAGCTAGTATATCAATAAATTTTCTGAGATATCTTTGTACTTACAAATAATTGGCATAGGTAATAGTTACTATTACTATTACTATTAAATAGTATAATGATTACCATGGCCAATCATCTAGTTGTTGCTTCAAATCATTAGTGATTTGTTTGTATTTAGGTACAAACAAACATTATCCCGGATGCCATTCAATTGATCTTTCATATAAGCTTTCATATAAGGAGAAAAAGTCTAATACAAACAAATATAATTTAATTAACACTAATAATTTTATTTAAATGTAATGCAATTGGTACAACTTGATATGATTAATACTTATCTAAAATATTTCATCTATAGATAGACATAAAGCTTTTTTAATTTATTTGGTAAATGCTTACGATAAGTACATTGTATTTTTTTTAAAGTAGTAAATATAATCTTAGGATATATTGTGACAAATTGTTCGTTGTGATATTTTCTTATTTTGTTCATGAAAAAGACTAGAAAATTCTACGTCTGATGTACCTAACACTCAGAAGAACCCTATGTTTAAAATTAGGGTTTTGTTTAATTTATAAACTTAATACTAAAAACTTATGTAAACAACAACAATCAATGTTTTATTACATCTATATAATTAACAATAATTCTCAAGTAAATCCTTCGTAAAAGATCTATACGCTAAATTGCTAAATTAAAGAAGGTATATTGTACAAAAAATAAGTAATTCTATCTATAAGAATTATATTTCAGACTAGCTTTATAATTATGAATTTATATAAAATCTTAGGTAACTGTAAATAATTTTGTTATTTTGTTGAATGTAAAGATATCAAAAATATATTTTATTGGATTATTTTATCGTTCTCTTTAAAGCAATATATTTTTTTCTTTAATTTCATCCGGTATTCAAAATTAAAAACGTATCATAATTTCGTTTTAACTAGGAACGTACCAAAACTATAATAGTAAAATGTAATCCTTTGATCGTAGAGTTTTATAATCTCCATGTTTTTTTCTGTGTTTATTTTGGATGGATGAAATTTAAACATCTGTGCACATTATGATCACGTATATAATTACGCTCGAAGATTTTTTAAACAACATAACAATTTTAATATGTAGATACTAGGATACCAAGCGAGTGTTACTACGCTAAAAAAATATATAGGGATTTTTTATATGGGAAAAGTCGAAAATCGACCTTATGAATGGACTGAACTGAAAGAGACAGAGGATCTCTTATTTATTCCAAAAAAAATCAAAAATACTGTATCTTATTTATTGATCTGAGAATGTGTCTAATGCATTGTTGTAGTGTTGGTCTTAAACCATCTTCGCATTATTGTCTTTTAAATAAAACCATTTTGGGGCATATCGGCTGGATGGTTCCAAAGTCTATAAAGGACATCCGTACAAACATTCTTTATGTTTTATATATCACTAAATAGATTTAACTTTTCAGATCTTTTCCTTTGTACATTGTATGCCTCTTAAATGACTAATAAATTACAATTAGAGCAATTCTAAGTCGCACGTTATCAATGGTTACAAGCATCGATATTGGTTGTTCGGTTGCCTTGATTTTGCTTTGAAGGGTTATCTAATCTTTGATAATCTCATCAAAGGGTGCCATCTGCTATTCAATGATGCCTTTCCCTATAGAAACTATCTACCGCGCGTAGACGACAATGAAAAACCAACCAAATGAGAACTATAAGTTATAACCCATACCATTGATAACGTAGACACCACAGCACAGTCATGTATTGTGTAGACACGCACTGTAGTCTGTAGTTCTGTACATATTAGAACCTATCGACCTCCACAATAGTCTCGCAGGGCGCGGGCTGTCTCGTGGCGCGGGCTGAGTGGGCTGAGCGGGCTGAGCGGGCTGAGCGAGCTGAGTGGGCCGAGCGGGCGCAGCGCCTGCAGCGCGGCGGCTCGGGTCAGTCGTCGAGGCGCACGATGGTGGCGCAGGGCGGAGGCCGCAGCGGCCGCAGCTCGGCGCCCGAGCTGTTGTCGCTCAGGACGGTCGAGTCTTGCGGGCAGCACGATGTCTTCATCGACTCGGTCGATGTTTTGTGATTCTGGAATTGAGACCAGTAGGTACATCTGAAATTCTGAATAGATCTGTCTCTTTTGTGTTATCAACATACTCGTACATATACAATATAAATATCAATAAGGTTTTCGTACCCACGTACTATTTATATGTAACCTATACTTATTTATTGCACTAAGTAGGTACATCGATATAAATTGCTGTAACGAAGTTGTCAGTCTTAACTTGTGTGCAGTTATTTCATTATTGGTGAAATGTCCAATTTCCGATAACGATCAGTGAACTCTTCTTTGAACAGAGTCACTAGTTAATACATACTAATTTGTCCGAAGATTATGGATAAAAAAAAGATAATTGAATTCGAAGTTAAACTTAAAAGATATCATAAAATTTTGCTATCCTAAAAAGTTATCCCATCGATAACTTTAGATAAAATAAATAACGCAATGAAATGAATGACCACGCATGAAGCATGAACCACTAGGCAGTGGCGTAACTTCAAGCTTGCCCTATCCAGACTATCAAAACAGGTTGAGAGACCCGACCTCCATCCATTTGACCATATGGCAGCAACTTCGCCCCTGGCCGTGCACCTCATTTCGGTGTATATTGGGAGGACAACGTACCCGCTTGAAGCAGCGCGCGAGCTCGCGGCCGAGTGCAGATGGTGAGAGGCGCCGCTGCCGCATGAGCACGTACAGCACGGGGTCCAGCACGTAGTTGAGCAGCATCAGCATGTCGGACAACCGGCCCAGCGTGGCCAATCGCCCGCGGCCCGCCACGCCCAGTGCCAGGTACAGCGCTGACGTCACCTGGACGATGATCTCTTTATGTTAGTACACTTGTTTGTATGTAAATCTACATCGAGGTAAATTTTAAAGAGACATGACGGTATGATAAACATGATAAATACTGTGCTATTACAGTTAAAAAAATTAGTACACCGTAGGCACAAGCAGCAGGGCAGGTATAACAGACTTGGTTCCTGTTCATCAGCATTGGATGTTATCATGGCTCTACTTGTATCTCGACATGGAAGCCACTCGTTTTATATCAACGTTTACCTAACTGTCCCACTATCGGATTAATATTCACGGCGGGAAGGATCACGATCACTTTCTCATGCGTGATAACTATCGATTAGCAATTTTATCACTTTTTTTTATTTTTTTTATTTAATACTTGTATTCACAGCATTAATATAATTTAATGTTAGGTACTTATTACATATAATTTAGTCTTAAGCCAAATCGAATACATATTTATGTAGGTATTAAGTATAATACATATTTGGTTGGAGGGTTGAAGAACTTCTTCGAAATAATGGCAAAGGTTATTTATATAGCGTTTATCGTAATAACGTGCAGTGAACGAATTGCGTACGTGCCATTTCGTCGTAAAAGTAATTCATCATTATTGTACAGCCTATTCAATTAGGCGAATGTCCAAAGAGTATTGCGGACAATAAAGGAGCCCTAAAACAAATATACTTACTACACGAACACCGCCCCCTGAGGCCTCCGCGTGGGCCGCCGGCGATATGTTATGACGACTAACGAGTACTTGACACTAATTAATTGGAGCCCAGCATGCCACCGATGACTCCGATGAGTCGCAAGCAGCTAATTGATATGTTCTTCACAATCGGATCAAATATTAGAATATCTGATAATAGTAGATTTGAAGCACTTGCTCGACTAAGAGCTTTTGCACACGGCGTACTTTTACAACGCGGACGACGCGCGTAATGCGCGCATATACGCGCTGCAACCTACAGTAATTGCTATCAATTACAGCGCGGAAAACACGCGGATTCCACGCGTTGCGTCGTCTGAGCTTCAAAAATACGCCGTGTGCAGAGGCACTAACACCCCAACTCAGAGCACCAAAGCAGCAGACCAGGTAAAGAACCAGCATACAAACTAAGGAGCGATTTAAGTAACCACTAGTTACTCGTGTTTTTTAATTAATAGCTGATATCGATCATTTCTTTATCGATCAAATAATTTGAATTCCCTTTTATTCCTGCCAAATTCACGCCAGAAGAGGAGTTCGGGGTTCGTTCTCCGGTCGAGACAAAATTTGTGTGATACGTAAATGCTTATTCCAATTACACCTCATTTTCTCTCTCCAGTCTTTCTTCCGTCAGTTTATCGTCTTCCGACTGATCTGGCTACAAATACTACAATAGATCAAATTTGTTCCCAGTTGTCTTTGGGAACTGAATCCCATGCTCAGATCTCAAATAATGATAATAATAAAAAGGCACTCCGGAAGGTATATTTGTAAACAAAAATTCCCAACGCGCTTAAAGAATTTTTCACTTCAATAATATTATTGTTTCAATACTCATTTAAATATTATTGAATGGAAAACATTAGATACAATTTATCGCGCAATCCGCCATCATTACAGTCGAGGCAGTCAATATTGTGGAAAATATGAACTGCAGCTCAATGCCGATTACGATCATGTAAATAAGGGAATCGCCTCCAGCTACTCCAGCAGCACAATAATATGGATTTCTCCGTTTAATTCAAGGCCCGCTGCGAAATACAACTGAACTAAAGAAGACTCCCTGCCGGAGGCTGTCTCTTGGCCTTTCGAGCATTTCCCAGTTCCTTACGCTCCTATATGATGAGAACAAAAAATAAAGACCTTTACTTTAGTTAGGTACTAATTTCCTAGTATTTAAATGAAATACTAAAAATGTTTTCTTAATTTTTTTGTTTCAATTCTAGACTTTCAAAAACTCAGTTTCATATTGTGGTTGTTTTAATTTTTGTGCCTATCCCTAGTACCTAACTACTATTATTGTCAGTACCTATCTCTGTCGAGTATCTAATTAGGTATAGTTAGGTATGTCAAATAGCTACCCAGGGTTGGCCGGCGTGACAAAATACTAAACTTGTAAGTTCGCCGAGGGCTGAATAATTCGCTCCATTCATGATGTCGACTTTTCCATACAATTTTTTTTATGCCTAGTGGCACACACTAGGCGTCCACTCACAGACATAGATAGTAAACATGTCTGTGCGTCCACTAGTAGTACAGTCAATAAAGTAGTTGTAGAGTGCGTGAGCGGGAACCTAAGCGATTTCTTCAGAAACTTATTCAGGGTGCTTAGGGGGATAACATACTAAAAGTCCCCGCGTCTAGGAGGTGAGCCAGAGGGAGGGGGGGGTTACAAAGTTCTCAATTTTAGGTTTTTCGCCAATATCTCAAAAACGATGCGTTGTAGCGAAAAATGTTCTAAGATGAAATGAAAGCTTATAAAATTCTCTATAACTTTAATTCTGTACAGTTTTTCTATATCTCCAACCGTTTGTGAACTACACGCTCCAGAAATGTCGAAATTGAAGTAATTCAGCGTGATAACCATTACCTGATGCGAAAATTATCGTAAAATTTATAGTAACCTAAGCTGGGAGTACCTCCACGTAGTAAAGGCAGTAACAGTAAGAAATCGCGTTTTTTATTACAGTGGATAACTGAGCAGAGGCGGGAAAACAATCATGATATTGATGAACATTACTTTTCGCTCAATATCTCTATTGCTCGCTGTGGTAAACGCGACCTTCTTGGCTAAAACTCCTATTGATATTGTATACTTGCCTTCGGGCTTATGTTATTATAGGTTTTCGCAATTTTATTTTGTCTGGCACGGTAGCCTAGCCGGTAACGCAGGGGGCCAGCCACTAAATATTCTTTTCAGATATACATACACTGTTATTAGTAACACAATTTGGTTATCCAACATGAGTACTAATAAGAGTCCTGTATGCATTTTGTATGACGAGAATGTCGTTGAAGGAAGTAACAATGTCTCTGAGGGAAAGGAAAGGGAAAACCGGGTCATATTAAAGCTAGTAAGGAAAGGAAAGATGGCAAATATCGAAGTTTCCTTGACTTGACATCCCTTTTGATTTACATCAGCTGTCGTAAAAATGACACCCGAATTGATACCATTAAAAACGTTAGGCAGGCATCTTTATCCAATGAAGAGGCAGGGCAGTCGCAGCTCAGACCTTCTGCTCCACCATTTGCCTTCAAGAATATTTGTTTTTTATGTGCATGTTGCCTTAATGAAGATATAAAAAAGCCTTTTAACAAAAACAAACAAAAAGAACGAGTATCTCATCGTGGGAAAGTAATCCATGTAAGCAAATATTTCTTCCATAGCCTCTACGACATGGGTATCTCTAGAGATCTCAGTTTTGTAGAGTTTTGGGTTCCTGACAGGCTTCACAAGTTAGCAATAGTGTCTTAGTGATATTTTGCTCCTTCAGCAACAATATCGGTAATGCAGGAAAAAATATCAAGAACTTCGTTACCACAGGCATCATTTCTCGAAGAACATACCTGCTTGACACAATATTTAGCAGCTAGAGTCTCAACTGAATGTACAACCCGCCTTTTTTTCAAAGGCTTTTTTATATCTTCATTGAGGCAATATGTACATAAAAACAATGATTCTTGAAGTCAATTGGTGCAGCAGAAAATCTGAGCTGCAACGGAACTGCCTCTTCGTTATATAAAGATGCCTGCCTAACATCTTTTTAATGGTATCAGTTCAGGTGTCATTTTAACGACAGCTGATGTGAATCACGCTGTTATCACGCTGAATAACTTAAATTGCTACATTTCTGGAGCGTATAGTTGAAAAACGGTCGGAGATACGGAAAAAGTCTATAGAATTAAAGTTATAGAGAATTTTATAAGCTTTCATTTCATCTTAGAACATTTTTCGCTATAACGCACCGTTTTTGAGATATTGGCGAAAAACCTAAAATTGAGACCTTTGTAACCCCCCCTCCCTCCGGCTCACCTCCTAGACGCGGGGACTTTTAGTATTTTATCGACCTAAGCACCCTGAACAAGTTTCTGAAGAAATCGCTTAGGTTCCCGCTCACGCACTCTATACCCTCTTTTGAGTCATTCCTTGACTGGACTATAGTCTTTTTATAAAACATCAATGCTATAAAATGAAGCGAGACGGGCTCGGCGAGAACCCAATAATCCTAGACCCAACATGCAAATTATTTAGGACACGGAAGCGTTGTACGTTGCGCTTCCGGGTTCGATTCCCGCTTGAAGCATCGAATAGCATCGAAAACAATAAAAGTATTGTTGGGTGCGGCGTGTTCGGTGCGAAACGATGTGTTAATGTAAATGCATGGCTCGCCATTTACGACACAATGAAATATTTTCGATCGCCGCGCCGCATGCCAATCACAAGCGGATAGCTCAATTTATATTTTAATTTATTTGCAGCTCCTGCGACCCGCGGAGCGTTGCAAAGCATACGGATGTTAGTCGTAAACGACCTTCTTGACCAGCCTACAGGTGCATAGCAATGCTCTTATTATCGGAACTCTTAGATTATAGATTAAAGATTTAGTAACGGTAAATCTTAATTGGAAATTATTATTTAGATTATTTAGAGGATTATTTAGAAGCAGAATAATTAAAGTTTTCCTCAATATGTGAAATCCCCAAAGATGTTGCAAAATATTATGCAACACAGCCCCCCAGAGAAAGGCGACCGAACAGGTTTCTCATAGGCTTAGAAATGTCAGTAAAACAAATATTGTTACTATATTAATACCTGTTAGCGCTGGCTATTGGAAATCATTTTAAAACAGTAAGAACAAATTGTAGGTTTGTAACAACACTACCTATAAAATAAAATACATAAATAAATTAATAAACAATCGGCTACAAGCGTTCTACGTCGCATCGATCAATAATATACCGCGTGTAAAAAGAACCAGTGACACTTTTTTGGTTCGGTGGTAGCTAGATCACCACCAAATATTAATTTGTCAAGCTTATAATAATATGTAAACTTGTTTAAACATAATAGGTAGAGTGTTACGTCCAAACATATGCCTGTGTTTTTGCACTGCTGTGTTTTTACAGTGCTGACTGAAGCTTCAATCAATAATGGAATCTAAGAACATAACATTATGCTCGCACATCAGCACATCAGCACGTCGGCACATGATCCGCAGCTCGCGAGCCGCATACTGATGCGATCTGGAGATCCTGTCGTGATTGATCGTCGCTTTGATCATCACTCTACGATCGATCTGCTATGTCTATAGTACAGTTCAGTGCCAATACGCATTTTCTCATTATAGCTACTTAATTTGATTTTCGATTTCGAAGCTGCTCTGAATAGAAATTGAGGTACCGAGGAAAATCGGAAAACATCGACAAGGTAATTGTTGAAGTGCGTGTTTTTTTAGAAGCGCAATAAGGTTAGCTTAGAGAAACTGTAATAGTAATCTTGTTGAAAGCAAAATTTTCCGTATATTTTCTTTTTATTTTGAAAATTGGATAAAATTTCCAAAAAAATGTTCATGAAAATTTCTGCTTTGTGCAATAATGCCTGCATACCAAGTACAGTCCTCAGTTATTTTGCTTTTGCAGTTTGCCTTCTTGCTTGTCCATGGTCAAGAAGATAGAACAACATTGATGATTATACATGATTTTAAGATTGATGATTATAAGTAGCCTAGTGTTGGATTGCTCCCCCGTCTTTCGATACGAATGATGGGCTAAGACAGTGGTACTCAACCTTTTTTCCCACGGGCCTCAAACACGTGTTAGTCATGGTGTTCACCACAGAACAACTAATTATTAGATGTTCTGTGGTGTTCACGGGCGCAAAAAAATAAAAAAAGTTGATTTTTTAAGTTTTCGCGATTGTTACAAATTAAATTAAACAAGTATGAGTGGATTAATGGCGTATATTTTACATTTTTTTGTCATTTCTTGCAGTTTCAGACACTGCATTGTTCGTGGTCACAAGCAATTGTTTAATTCAAATTATTTAGGTGGAAACAATAAAACAAATTCAATATTATTGAACTATTTACAAACGTGTGCTCCGGAATTGACACCATTTCTAAAGCGCCTATTACAACTGTCTAACTCAGCCGGGATTTTGCCGTTTTCGTGGAAGGTAGCTTTGGTTCATCCTGATCCCAAAAAGGGAGATCAGTCTGATCGATCATAGTACAAAGTAATCGCTTTAAACTTTTAACTGTTTAAAGCGGTTAACTAGGAAGTTAATGGAGCGTGACATCAACTCCCAACTGCTCCAATACCGAGAAGATCACCAGCTTATAAAGGATAAACAATACGGTTTTCGACAAGGAACTTCTGCTGGTGTCTCACCCTAGCTGTAAGCTTAGACATCTCTAAAACTTTTTTTGGGTATGGCATAGGGCACTGTTGTCGAAGCTACCTTCTTAAGTCCGATTTACACGTATTAAGTAGATAAGTAAATTTTAACAAAATTTTAACTAAAAAGTTACTAAATTGTCTGTTTACACGTAGGTATTAATTTACTTAAAATTTAGTTATCTACTTAACTACTTAATAAGTGTAAATCGGACTTTACGGACTATCCGAGAGTTTGTACAAGTGGATCGCCAGTTTTTTATCGGAGCAGAACATTAAAGTTGTTGTTGCCGGACCTTACTCTGATACTAAACCCGTAAACTCTGGCGTTCCTCAATGCTCTGTTTTATCACCTACTGTGTTTATCATGCATATTATCAATGATAAGCTCGAAACCGAAAGCATACATTGCAATGCTGATGGCGGTACAGTACACCCGCCACTCCGGCCGCGCAAACATCTCTCGGATGCAGTAAGAAGACAAACATGACGGCCCACAGGCCGCAGTTTGAGTATAGCTGGGCTAAGATTCGGTCCGTTTGACCAAATTTACAGTCCCACCAGATGGTAGGTGCCTAGTACTTCAGTATATTTCTATGGTGTCACTATAATCTACAAGTTCTATATAACCATCTTCTGTTTGTTATTGATGTTGGTAATGTTGGTATCTAAGTAGAGGATCAGGATTAGGCAATATGACTATTTCAAGTACATAGTAATATTATTGAATCGTTGATGCGCTCGTTAAACAGTAGGTAGGTAGTCATGATATAGGGCACTGACCATTTGCGGCAGCCAGCAGATCATGAAGAGCACGGAGAGCGTGGCCATGAGCCGGCTGAAGGCCACCTCCTCGGCCGTGGCGGCGTTGTGGTGCATGTTGTCCGCGGGCGGGACTCCGGCGCGCGCGCGCAGCCGGCAGCTGCTCTTGGACACGCGGCGCACGACGGGCGCTCCGCCCCGCGGCGCCGTGATGGCGTACAGCGCGCGGATCACCGCCAGGTTGCAGTACACCAGGATCGCGCACAGGAACGTGCCTGGTGAGCCATCAGTAATAAATAATAACGATACACACTCATAGTTACGTCGCAGGTGCCATGGACAACACACAAAAACGATAACACACATACACACACACACACCTAGATCAAAAAAAGAAATTCAAACTCGTCATTTAAATTTCCGGTTCGCTGGGAATCGAATCCAAGACCATTGGCGCGGTGGCGCGGGCGGTCCGGCATGGCAACCATACGCCATACGGTTCATTGTTAGTAACGGTCGTCATTTTGTTTATATGTAATGTAGCCGACTATAAACAAGCATAAGGTAAGTGGTCACAGTCACCCATGGATGCCAGCAACACCAAAGGCACCGTCGATGCATTGCCGGCCAAGAAGGAAGAGGGTAGAAAGAAAATAAGTATTGTACATACGACTCTTCGTCTCTCCCGTTGATTTTATATCGAGCATCTTTCAAACCCTCTTTATTTTTAAGCCAAAAATTTAATATTTACTCCAAATTTTGTGATCTATTGATGACGGGAGTTTGTTATCTCGCATATGCATTGTCCATGTCAATTTGCCAGAATAAGTACATCGTCGTGCGGGAGTTTAAACTTTTCCTCATGTGCACGAACAATAGGAATGAGTTAAAAGTGAACTGTTGATGGACTGGTCATTGGATCGCGTTAGCTGGAATAAGCTCCAAAAAGGAATAATAAACATTGAATCGTGTAAAAGCTGCGTGTGAAGGCGACGAGCTGGAGTGGCGAGCGGATGCCGCGGAATTCAATATTTATGATGAGCACGTCGTCGATTATCGCATCCATCATGATTAGCTACTGCCGTCTGTCACGACATGGCTATTTCTAGACGTGTTACTCCGGTATAAAATTATAGAGGATTCTAGTATTGTAATAAAGTACATTATGGAAAAAAGCTTCGTTTTGGCGAACGTTTTTCGAAGCTGACGTGCAGACGCTTGCGTCACAAATAGTTTAAGTTTTACTGTTCATGGTTAGTTTTCCTAATGTTCCCGAAACGCTACAAAATAGATACCTACATGATACGTGTGCGATAGTGTGTACTACTTCTGTTGTTCCTCTAGTCTGTGGCTGTAGCGAGAGGTAAGAGGTGAGAGGTGAGAGGTGAGATGCGAGATGCGAGAGGCGAGGAGAGGCAGGAACTTACCAAACATAACGTAGAACACCGCATAGCCGAAGTCGAGGCCACTGAGCGCGTCCCGGTACCGCATGCAGTCGGCGCAGGCCTCGTCGTAGTACAGCCCCACGCCGGCGATGGGCGCGCACGTCAGCGCCGCCGCCCACCACCAGGACACCAGCAGCGCCATGCGGATCATGTAGTACGTCACTTGCTGCGGACGATAACCACGTACATACATATAGTTTATTATACATGTCGGAAAATGGTGAATTGGCTTGGGTGATAATCTAAATTTTACTAAAAAAGTAATGACATTACATAGGTATATCTAACGGCATATAAAATCCTCAATCCTTAATCTGGAAAAATCTCCCAAACCAGTTGATAAATGACGAAGTTCTAAGACGAATTGATGTCCTCCTTCTTTTTTAAAGTCTGCACTTTGCACTTGTTTTTGCACCGGTCTTATCACTTTAGGTACTAGCGCCCTGGGCGAGATTTCTACGGCGCCCCTATCTGCCATTGATCCATACGCAAATAATAAATATGTAAATGTAGACGGACCTACTTCATAATATCCACTAATGATGTAGGAAGCTGCGACCGCCGCGCCGCGGGCACGGACGATACGCCGCGGGCGCGGACGCGGACGTGACAAATGAAATGCTCGATTTCCCAGAGAAGAAACTTTTCCGTTTACTGGCTTCAACTTTATTCATTTTGTTCGCCAAACTAATATAACTATAAACTAATATCGCCCCGGTGACTGGTGACTGCTCCCAAATGGATTTGTTCTGTACTTACTGTATGATGTATCAAAATATGTATATTATAGTTTTAGCACAAGCATGTAATTACATAGATTTTAATACATAGATAATTGTAGTATAGATCTTAGTTCATAGTTCACAGAGATTGAATGCGAATTGGCGGTTTTAAGAAAGTTTTGTATATATTATAGATTGTAGATTTTAATATTAAGGCGTCTGTTGCAGAAAAATTAATTGCATTATCACAAACAATATTTGTGTAAGTGCGTCGGGGCGCGCGCCGCACTCCACTTTTAAATATGATTGCAGTGTTATTAACCCTGCCAGTTGGCACTCCGCGTGTTAAATGGAGCTCCTTGTCTGAACTTCACTTGCTTATTACATATAACTTGAAACAAACTGCGGCTTTGATAACTAAAAGGGGTATTGTGGTCACTATGGTCGAACAGCAGCTATTTCTGTTTACAACGGAATCAATGACGGTGAATATTGAGTATTGTTATTTTGAAATATAAACAGTACAATAGGTCATAATTTGTTGGCCGTTGAGCATTCAATACCGACATGTTTTAACGCTTGCAATTTTTAAACATTGCTTGAAAAGCTTTTCGTAGTCAGTTGTCGGATCTTCGATGTTGTTCTAGCACACAATCGAGGTTCTTTCTTATGTCAAAATATCTACATCCCAATCCAAGATGCAATGTTATGATCCAGTCTTCCCAGATATAAGAACTTCTACACGAATCCGATCGATACTAAGATTTGAGGTTTACTGGCATTCTCCAACCTGCGAGCCTATAATGAATGAAACCATACTTGTTCCAGGCAATCCTTAAAACACGTGTATGTAATAATTCACGACTCGAGAGTCGAGGAGACGCATGTAAGTTGTAAAACTATACATTATTACATTTGGAAAACTCATGAATAAGTAGTACCTATGAAGAATGTTACAATAATTTAATAGTTTGGTAATAGCTACAGTATCACTAATGAAAGTGTGGCTTTTACCTTTTACTCTAATTTTACTAAGTGAGTGCGCGTAAAATACCAGGCATCTCTACATAAGTGCCATCGGGTGGGATTATGATGAAACATTGATTTACTTATCTCAAGTTAAAAAGATCATAACTTAATTACCCACCGCAACTTCACAACGATCACTTCTAACAAATTCAAAATGCAAATGTCACGTTTATTTATTAAAATCTCACGTTTATAATAAAAAAAGATACATAACCTCGGATCATATCACATCGCGGCTGTGATTATGATAGAAGGGACCGACTATCTAGTCCACTATATCACTATAAGGAAGGGGGAGTTCTCATCACAGTCAACAAACGCCTCGAATCCTGTCGTAAAAACAATTTGAAAGTGACTGCAAGGACGTATGGGTAGGGTATCGGTAAATGTTCTCGTCTTCTCGATGGTAAGAGCAATTATAAACTGTATATCTGCGGTTTATATTTACCGCCACCAATTCCAAAACAAGTCATCGATACTTTGATAATGTAAATTACGACGATTACGATTGATAATGTAAATTTAAATTCATTGAGTTTAAAACACATGTTAATAGTCGGGGACTTTAACCTCAGTAACATAATATGGGGCATGCAATATGACGCGTTAGCAACAAATCGTCAAGTAAGCAAACAAAGCACATTTGTTAGTGCATTTTTATTGCACGGCAGCGGCACAGCCTATCTCAATATAATTACGTCGTAAACCACAAACATAAAATCTTAAATTATTTAAATTCAGGACATTAATAATACTTATAGCAGAAAAACCTTACCTTTAAACATAATTTTAATTAGGTACTTTGTTTTTATTAATATTTTTATTTTACAAATTATTATTCTTTTTTACCTTTCATTGAGCTCTCTTACCTTTATCTAATATATAAAATTCTCGTGTCACAGTTTTCGTTGCCATACTCCTCCGAAACGGCTTGACCGATTTTGATGAAATTTTTTGTGCTTATCCGGTATCTATGAGAATCGGCCAACATCTATTTTTCATCCCCCTAAATGTTAGGGGTAGTCCACCCCTAAAATTTTTATTTTATTTTTTAGACAAAGTTTTTAATTTCTATTTTTTTATGATACAACATACAAAAATACATACAATCCTCAATTTTCACCCTTCTACGATCAACCCTTATTTTTTAATAGCCATTTTAACTGATCAATTGTTAGGCGATACGAAGTTCGCCCGGTCAGCTAGTAATATTATAAAATATTGATTATAAACGTAATAACTGGAAAACCCTTTAAATGTTAAGTCCTTAGTTAATTGTTTTATATTGTATAAATAATTATAATTAAATACAATAGCTCGACCACGATGCATGCCGTGGTAACCTATAATTAAGACTACATTAAGTTTTAAGTTTAATTAATTGATTAATTTATAAGTAATTGTCTTGTTGGTTACCCTAATAAAATAAAATAAATAAAATATAAATAAAGTAGTCATGGACTCAGAATCCCGGACCACTAATGGGTGCAGAATTTAATGTGTCCCTCTATGATAACAAGCATAACATTATACATAATAGGTAGCTGGTAGTACTAGCTACTAGCTAATAGCTAGTGGCAATGCTGGCTGCTGGCTGCCCGCAGTCACGTGGCGTCACGGTGCAGCATTACTCTCCTTTTATATCAATGAATCTCGTGTACTTTGTGACGTGTACTTGGTGACAGTCGGTGACGTCTCGGGATCACGGGCGACACGCCCATCTTAAATGGATCAGGGATCGCGCGATCGCTTATCGTTTGCACAACTTATAGTGGATCAATAAAGATTACCTAATGGAGCAATTATCATGGGCTCTCGACTCTCCACAGGTATTGTCTACCTATCTATGGTTCTATACAGACCTGTTGGCTGTATAACATGAGAGAATTGGTTGCAGGTAGGTCGGTCACTACAGCACTGTAATGGAAACCGGGCAAGTGCGTGTCAGGCCACGCGCAATGTAGGGTTCCGAAGTAGTAACTTTATCGACTATTACTCATTAATTACTTATTCTAACATAGCTGTGACAGTTTTCCTTGTAAATTCATCATATAACCTATTTTTGAGAATTTTTTCAATTGTCCAACTTCAACCGTTTAGCCGGCAGGGGGGGACACTTGACTCTAACTAAAATTAGCACTTTAAAGCGAAATATTTCGCAAACAGACCCCTAGTTCCAAAAATGGTCTTCGAAGACCCGTAATATTTTTGAAAGACCTTTACAACAATACTCTACACTATAGGGTACGCGACGAATAAACAGTTCATCCTCACGTTACCTGTAGGGGAGGTACCCTGAAAAAATTTTATTCAATATTTTATTCTATGATTCTGGAGTATTAATAAATATGTATATATTCATGTCATATTACAGCTTTCTAGCTCTAAGGGCCTCGGCGCTCTGCTTCGGACAGACAGACAGATGGACAGACAGACGGACATGACGAAACTATAAGGGTTCCACTTTTACTTCGGAACCCTAAAAAAGAGTTTCACTTCTCCCATGGGACTTAGCGCGACTAAATAGTGCCAGTTGTCCCAACAAGACAGCTCAATGAGACTGGTGGGACGGACCCGCGCTTGAAACAAGCTAAGTAAATAAGCTACAGACAGTAAAAAAAAAACAAAACGATATGTAACAGTTTCCCGCTCGGATAAGTATACTTTATTGACAGTAATGGATCTGTAATTGATTTAATACGGACATGTAGGACGCCCACCTACAGCTTGTCCACTTCAACAAGATAACGTAGTTTAATCTCCAGTTCTATGAATATGAATATTATTAGAATCGATACAGCGAAGATTAAATCTTTTTGGAGTTAAATTAACTCTATGGAGTTAAATTAACTCTATGGAGTTAAGTTAAATTAAGTCTAGAATCAATTTTCATATTTAAGCCCGGGGTATGATTTATGAGGAATAAAATCAAACTTTCTCCGTTACGTTATGCGTTATAGTATTTGTAATTCATAACACAAAATCTAGATGGCTTTGTTACTGATTTGACGATTGCAAACTAGATGGCGTTAAACTCCAGTCGTGCCTCGGAGCTGACACACATAATTTTTTCATTGAACTTAAATCCAGAAAAATATAATATTAGCATTGGTTTCAAAGATTTTGCGCATATTAAGACACTACAATAATGTTATTGGGTGTAGTACAATTTATTTGTGCAGCTATTTACTTTTCAGGTTTCTGTTTGTAATTTGCCAGCCTTAAAAAGATATGGGGGCATAAACACTAAAAAATAAATGGGGAACTAAATAAGTCCATAAATATTCAAGTGAAAGTGAGTAACAATTTGCTGGTGGAGCTGATAAAAAATTTGAAACAATGGTTCCTTCTACTAGTTCTATGGTGAAGTACGGGAAAACTGATTACTAATGATTTATTTGGTTATTCAATACACACTTCAGAATGTAAATATATCACAAAGATGTCACTTGTTTGACCTAAGAACTTGTAAATATACATGTAACGATGTATAGGAGTGGAATGCAGCTTATAGATATTCACGACGGTTGATAAATAAATATTGATAGAAGAACGCTGCAGGTCTCACAATTACATACCATTTTATGGTTTTACCTCTCTTAAGTCTTCTCATTTACCTAATATCAACTGTGAAATCTCCCATGTTATCTATCAGAATAAAAGGAAAACCTTTTTTGTGTAATGTTCCTAATTTCCTTGTATTTGTAGACTGCACTTGTAAGCAGAGGACTGAGGAGAGGCGCGCTGCGACCATCAGTCACTGTCTCCAGTAGATATGATGAACATACTTTATACTTTATAGCGACATTCCTTACCATTATTTTCCTTGTCTCCTCAACAGATAGTAGCTTGTAAAACCTGCTCTAATTTATTCTCACCATTATCCCTCTAGCCAGTATCATTATAAATTCTTATGACATGAACGAATCAACCAACTTAAAACGCTTAAAATTGTGAAATGAATATTATGTAAAAGTTTTACAAAAAAAATTTTAATTGTTGTTTCTTCTGATAATCCATTTTAATTAGACGAAGCTTCCAAAACATTTTCAGCGTGATTTACGCTGCGATCCCGAGTAATTTTAAGTCCGGAATGTTATTAAGTAAATACCCGTCCTTCAGCGTCCACAGATCCTGCGGGTCGGTTGACCAAACACACGTCGTTTGCACAATCTTGGAAGCGTGTTTGCTAACAGCTGAAAGTTTTCGTCGCAGCTTAATACACACAATAACATTAATGTTATTATTATGAGTTATGACCGTTTGTGGGTTGTTGACGATAAACGCCACTAGTTCCTGAATGTCCTACTTAGTTTGTGCGTCGGCGTCGGATGATACGACTTACGTACGTGATGGTACTTTACTATTCACACGTTGCATTGTACAGTTCAAGTCTATGTTCCCTGCAGCTTAGTGATGTGAGTTTGGTTTTGTTATTACCGCTTCGCTAATTGACTGTCTTGTCTGTCTTACGCCCCAACTCAGAGTCACTAACGATTACTTTAATGGCTCCTTGGTAAAGAACCGCCATACTGTACTAAGGAGCGATTTAAGTAATCGTTAGTAACTCTGAGTTGGGGCGTTAGTGTCTTTCTTTAATGGTATCATTTTTCGCTCAGATGAAAGTGGCTGCGGTTTATTATTGTCTTATCGGGTACTTAATCCCTCTGATTAATAGCACAAAATCTGAGCTTTCTCCATTTATAGTGGGATGTCTTATCGTATGCTGAAGCTGAAGCCATAACGTAGTTCAATAAATATTCTAAAAATCATAATTTTAAAAATGTGTTCATTAAAGTATTCGGATGATCTGTCACTCAGTTCAGATTACATACGAAACGTGTGTGTGTTTGTGTAGCTACTTATGTACGCACGTAAGTATACTTCTTTGGCGTAACATAACAAAAATAGCTAAAGATTTCATCCCGTATGCCACAACTCTTTGTTTTGAAAAGGAATCAGGTATATGCTAACTTCATCATGTCACTTTATGGCTGTCGGTGTGCGCGCGCATCGTAAAAATTTTACTCATATTTTTTTCCAAACGCGGCAAAAGAAGTATAACTTCAATAACAGTTAACATGTGGGTAGAACTAGAGTCCTATATTATATCTGAGTAGAGGAGGCAATCGTATGCATGGTATCTATCACAATTCACAATAGTGTATGAGGCGAGGCGTGTTGGGCGTTGGCGTGACAACAGCGGGATGCCTGCACACTGCACATTGCACCGAGTGTAGTGTGCAGACTGCAGTGTGCACCGACCGGCCCGACGGGTGACAGTAGTTAGTTGTCGACTGTTTTTTTCCCTTTTTAATTATTATTCCATTAAATTAGTTGATCGCAGGTGACGGACGCGCGGGCTGCTGGTGGCGGTTGCTGTCCGGGGAGCTGCATTCCCATTCCACGGTATTTTTATTGAGTAGCATACCTTGCGAATAGCGTACCTTCCTTGCGAAGCACTAACCTTTTGAGGCTAACGCTTCTTGTGAATCTTGTGCGCCAAAGTTCCAACAATACTTATACTTAAGTAGGTACATAAGATACAGGATTGACTTTAGTATAAATGTTGAGAAATGTATTAATCAAAATGGTAATTTAGTAATTGTAAGGAAAATTTTGTACCCGTGTCGAGTTAGATACGTATTAATATCGTGTTTTAAGAAGTATACAAGCAAAGTGTGACCGCTCCAAGAGATCTTTGTAGTTAGTAAATGCTCATGATCATTATAAAATTTGAAGCCGCTTGATAAAATAACGATCAGTTACAGTTTACAATGAATGACGCAAAATGATGCATGATATAATTTGATTGTTTCAATTGCACATTCAAATATATCTGGAACGCAGGAGAAGCACGCTGCACGCTGCACGCTCCACGCCACTGTTAAAACTTCCGCAGGAACTCCAAGTGCACCTGATCTGAGTGTGACTGCACGCCGAAACTATTCTATTGTAGTGTTACGTCATTACTGCATCCCGTAATCCACATACCGCACTCCGCATAGCATGGTGTGATGGTGCTTCTCACAGATATCTATATGTGTGGTGGTACTGTGCTAGCAACGGACTTCTCTTCTCCCATGAAGTGCTTTTCTCGGAGAACGGTAAACGGTTACCGAGCAGAAGTAGGATTATACCTATAAAATACGTTAAATTCTATCTTATAAGCACTATTTATAACTTCCATATTTATTTTCTCTTAAGTGCCCTGGGTTTATTTCTCAAATAGTAGATAGTTAGATACATGTTTATTTAATTGAATCAAAAGTTTTAACACCAATATTAAAAGCGATGTACTCTCTTTTAATTACATCTATGACTCTCATACATACTTTCATCCCTTATTTAATTTTAGCCGAGATATTAATAATTTCATTCCACGCGCACGCAACCGCGTACTGAGTGAGTAGAGTAAGGTATGTAGAGTATGTACTGTCACAATAACGGGGTAGAAATAAAAGACGGTAGTTGGAGGAAAAGTACCCTTAATATTGAAGATGACAAATGCAGAAAGGAAACATTCCTTTATTTTCAAAAATAAGTAAAACTGCATTCAAAGATTTTTGAAAAATCACCTGCTTGAGCCGGGAATCGAACCGAAAATAAAACATTCTGTATTTTAGAATATCAACCGAAAGGGTCATTCATAATTTCCCATCATCAATATTCAGGGTGTTTTTCATTCAACTACCGTACTATATACTACACACTATATAAGTCAATTAAAACATTATTCTCATGTTCAATCTAAACAATGGCTGTTCATACACAGAGAAAATATTATACATTTTAAAATGAATTGTGTTTAAAAGAAATGAAGTGCAGAGCATAAATCTGTCTCTTAAAGCATGTTAATAACATAATAACAACAAACGGCCCGCGTCTAAATACCGCCGTAATAATTGTATGCTTAGGGTTTAGGGTTGCGCAGCGAAGGAAAAAATACTAAGGCTGAAAATATTTGGTTACTCGAGTTACTCGAGTACAAGAACACATCAACACGAGAACACCGCAGATCGCACCGTGTCCACTTGTGCAGTTAAATCTTCATATCCTACTATTTTTATATGTGGTACTTCAGGTGAACGACCCCACGAGGGAGATGTGTCTTTTACCATTAAGATTTTTATATTTTGAATTATTGCACAAGGAATATTGAAGTGCAAAATGAAGATGCAGTGCACTTAGTGAAAGTGGACGGAATCACACTTTATTTCTGTAATGAAACTATTTATATTGGCTAGAAATAATTACAATACCTCAAAAACTTCAAAGTTTCAAGGCTGATCTCGAAGTTATCGACGACGGTAATAAGTTCCTTATTGCCCATACGTCTATTGAAGAAACGTCATTCCGTAAAGTCTTTTTTTTATATCTTATAAGTTAATGCTTGACTACAATCCCACCTGATGGTAAGTGGCGATGTAGTCATTGGTGGTAAAGCGCATTAACTTAGTATAGCATAGCGCATTAGTCTATAGTAATTTTATTCAACTGTTTTTAGTTAAGAAGTATAACTAAAGATTAACATCGACTACAATGCAGATAAGCATATAAATTGAGCCCTCATTAGGCAGCCGCGGCCATAAATTCTACTCCGGACGGGCCAAGACACTAACTGACAATAATAGCATATAAACATTATTCAGAACTCCCCTCACTTTGCAAACTGGTCGGGCGGATCAGGCCGAGGTACAATCAGTTTTTAATAATGGATGCGAAGACTTACAAAAGAAACCGCAGGATACCCGAGTGAAAGTTATAGCTATATGGTAGACCAACATCGATGTTTGTGCAATATTCAACAGTAATTATATATTTAATACGAAAGAAAACTGACACCTTTTGTTCTTGAAGGATTTTACATTACAGTATAGCAAACGTTTGGTATCGTAGTCCTGTTTATTTTTAGGGTTCCGAACGAAAAAAACTAAAAACGGAAACCTTATTTAGGATCACTCGTGTGTCTGGGCGACCGCTCTTCACAGCCAACACTATTGGACCAAATGAGTTGAAATTTGGTACTCATTTGGTACCGACGAATTTGGTAAAGACGAAAATTTAAAGAAAACTCAAAATTAAAAAAAGAACTGTGGTGCAAACCGTATCGTGTTTGAAATCAAATGAAATGGCTTATTGTCAGGATCTCAAATATATTTTTGTTATAATTCTACAATGGATAGCTAAAAAAATATTCAAGAAAGAACGAAAATTTAAGACGAAAATTGACCATTCCTCCCCCTTGTCTTCGTAACAACTGAGGCTAGAATTTTGAGAAAGTACAGAAAATAGTTATTTTGTTATATATTAGTTACAGAAATCCTTTAAGTCTATGGTCCTAAAAAAGGGCAAAAATAAATAAAACTGAAAAATAACTGTAAATACATAATCAACGTACGGAACCCTTTCCAAGCGAGTGTAACTCGCACATTTCAAGTTTATTAACGTAAATACGCTAATTCAAATACGTCCCGAGCGAGCAATGGGACTAGGAATTTACAATACCCTAGTGGTAAATTCGAGTGATTCGACATAGCACCAACATTATTTTAATTCGCCAGCGTCTATTGTAAAGTTTCAAAACCCTATAAGCAGGGGACAGGTAAACGTAGAAATTAAGCATTCCGTCTCACTGAAAATCCCATATCTTGTAACTAAAATCAAAGATCAGTAGGTAGGTATCACGCCATAAAAGATAGATGGATTGAAAGACGATTTAACATCAGAGCGATTAATTGTTATCAGGATTCTCATAATCAGAATCGAGTGACTTTCCTATTCCTGGTTTCTGGTCTCTTAAATAAAATACCTACTATCCTGAATTACTTAAATTATAAGAAAAGAATTTATGTGTCCGTTCACACACTTATTTACGATTCCGTTGTTGTGTGTCTTGTGTGTGGTATGTATTTAAGAATGTATAAGTAGCGCGCCATGTGCGAAGCATTCAATAGCCGTGTTCAATTGAAGTCCAATCATTCTATATTAACTCGCTGAGTGTCAAGTGTCAATTGATCGTATTATAAACACATTTGTCAGCGCGGGCCGCCGGAAGCCCTAACTCTAGCTAACACTCACATCTAGACTGGCGATTGGCAAGCTGGCAACCGCTAATAGATAAAGGAAAAGCGGTCGAGTTGGAATCTGACTCACAGCGTTCCACTGTCCACATGGTAGTGAATATTGAACAATGAAGAAAATAATTATTCGAGTTAGAAATTCAAGGAAAACTCGTAGATAGGTAATAGTCGTAGATAACGCTCGTAGCTCGTAGACGTAGATAGTTATTATGACTTTCAAAGTGAGTTAGAAGATGGCTATACTTAATTGCCCTCAGGCCCTTAACGGCAATGGTTATCTTGAGGTGTCTTGACCATAATAAGGAGACGTAAAGTCTGTTTTCTTTGTTTTGTTTTACGACGTTGCTCCAGTGCGGACAATCTTAGTGTCAGCGCGGAATAGAAAGCTCTATAAAATTATGTAAACTGTATTCCCACGAAATCATAAAAAAACATCCAATTCTAGATATTTCTGTCGGGGAATCTAGAAGTGTTTCTATCATAAGGAAAACCTTAAAAAATATTCTTGTTGCTGAAAATAACATACATACATAATAAAAAATCACAATCATGCAGCAACAAAAACAAATGAGGACGGATTTATTTCCGATCGCGGGCCGCCCGGACGTTCGCGGTTCGATCACTTCAATCATTTCAAATTGTGTGTGTAAATATAAATTCGCACAACTTTTATGTTGTTGTTTTGCTACACACTGTGTATATTAGTTCATTGGCTACACACCCGTGTTCGCGATTCACAAACTATGTGGTTGCAATAAATTAAGATAGATATATGTATTGTTACGCTTGGAGAGCGGAGATATTATGTAGGTGTGGTCGTTTCGGTGTCGTTTAGTGACTTATGTCTGCTAATATCGTTAAACAGGCGCTAATTATTATGAAAGGGGTAAACTTCATTCGTTTTTTATGTGAATCTTAAAGTTATTGAATAGTAAGTAGTAACTATGCCTCTTCGATAAAGAACAGTTATTTAGGATAAAGCAGGAATATAAACAATTGCTTGATTGGCTTGTTATATAAACAAATTACAATTCTGACAAGTTCTGATAGTTGTATAAAAAAGGTTAAAGCAATGCGACTCTTTAATATATAAAATATTTAAATAACAGAATCTAGGGTATTGGTATTGAGACCCATGTTATAGATTACAGAGCTTTATGATCTCACAAACTATATCGTATAGCGCCTTTTCATGCTACCTTAACACAACGAGTTCTGTGTTGTGATCATCTAGATCCCTACCGATAAACACCAGCGGAGGCTTTCATAAATCGTAATCGTAACGTCCCGTTCCAGAAACTCCTGTCGGAAAATCTCCAAGTGTTTCTGTTATAAGGAAAACCATAAAAAATATTGTTGTTGTTGAAAACATAATCAAAATTCTGTACAGTTTAACGGTTTCGATTCGGGTCACGGCGATACATTCATATTATCACCTTTGGATAGGATATTATAAAATAGTACGACGTATATTGATCAGCCATAAAATTGCTTTAATGAAGGAGGAAAATATCATCAAAATTCTTAGATTTCAATACTCGAATTTCGCCTTTGGGTTTTTGGCAGGAAATAAATTTATACCTCGGAAAAAAACATATGAACCGGTTTGATTTAAATTTTTCGACTGAACATTATACTAGGATCAAATAAAAGGCTCTAAAATCAAAGGCTCGATTGCTGTGGATTAAGCTCTTTTATCTATTTACTAAGCTCTTAGCGGTACTTCAGCCCCCGTTTTACTCTAGGAGGCAATATTACTATTATAATATATACCTACCTACCTATTGAATTTTAATGGGGAGAAAATAAACGAGCCAATATCACAAATCACTAATACTTACTAAATATCGAAGTTCACAGTTAGGTGTAAAGATAAATACTGCCGTACTGTACTACATAATGTTCCTAACATAGACAATAAGGTTGTTGACTAATTGTAGGATTCAATTTGATTTTATAGATAGTACCTTAAAATTCATGAAATAATATTATAAAAATAATTTTCTTTTTCAATCAATTTTTGTTTTTAAATTTCTAAAATCATCAAAAAACCCACCAAAAACGTCACGTGACGTCACTAGCCGATGTTCAATATTATCGGTCGACTGAAGTTTGTTGAACTTGTATATAAAATACAAGCAATGACGTCATAAGCTCAAAATGGCGTTTGAAGTTACGTGACAGTGAGTACTATTTTTAACATTTTGAATTAATTGTATTTAATTTATTGTGATCGATTTCGACAGACGATTAATATTGTAGGTGTTTAAATATTTCCCTTAAGGCTTTAAACATAAAATGTTAATTTACTAATAGTGTCAACATCCCTATTGTTTTAAATGGCATACCTATTGTACTTACGTATTAACATAATTACAGTTTTTAGTACTGATGTCGTTTGGTAACCATATTAGCAACACAATATGCCATTTTTTTCTTTTTTGGTTGTGCAATTAATTATTTTAAACATTAAACTGTCTGTTCGCTTAGAAGCCGAAATTGGCATAACCACAGAACATGTAACTAATTATTAAATGTTCTGTGGGCATAACTGTCAAGGTAAGGTAATGTAATGTAAGGTAAGGCAGTAGCGCATTTTTCTTACCCTTTTATTTATTTATTTATTTATTTTATTATTTATGTACACACAAGAATTCACAGGACAGTAACAGTAAGGATATAATGTACAAAGGTACTGCTTATCTCTAATGAAATTTCTTCCAGCAGACCTGCGACTGGAGAGGTGACAGAAAGGTAGACCGTGCGTGTTCAAAAACAATATATACATACCCATTTCTACATAATTATATATTACATAGTACATGTATATATTAATATAATAATTTTTATTAATTAATAATATAATATACATATATAATTATTATATAATTAATATAATATACATATATACATAAATATATATATATATATATATATATAAAATACATACTTTATAACATTACGTACGATATATAGTGAATAATAATATAATAATAATGAAACTAAACTAATGACAGGTAGTATTCTCGGACTTTTTTCTTGAATAAAGTTATTGTTTTCAAGTCTCGGATATTAGGCGGGAGCGAGTTCCATAATCCTTTTTATTATTCATTCCTAGGGCCGAATAATATTCTATTGATTTAGAAGGGTTGACAAATGAGAGTAGGTACATCTATAAATGTACGGAAGGGGAGGACCCCGACTGGAGTCGCCCTTGAATTAAATTGAGGAACTTTAGCGTGGGGGGTGTGTGGTTACCAAGTTATTTATTTAATTAAAAGCACGCACGGCGGCGTAGCGAGATCTCCGCTCCAGTTGCTTCAAATCTAAGCTCCAAGTTTATTCGTTCGTGAATCTGTTCATATCGACGCGACGCTTGAAAGAAAACATTGACTAAGCGACATTGAGCTAACTTTACAGGAGAGCAGTTTAAACTGGAATTTTTAGAAAAGTTATTGTATATGCCACAATATAGATGATAAAATGAGGACTAAAAAACAGTAAGAATAACATCGGCAGGAGGATTACAAAAATATATGGTTTTTTTTTCTAAAAATTCCAACTTTAAACTGCTCTAGTTGCATAAAGTTGCTCAATGTCGCTTAGTTAATGTTTCCATTCAAGCGTCGATATGGAATTCATGGTTGGATCCATGTTGGAGAGATCAAAATTTTTTTTATTGTTTAAAAGCAAACTACAGAAGAATAAAATAATCCTACTTAAATTGGTATAGTACACATACCTACTTAACTAAAAAGGGAACAGAGTACATAATATTATAATACGCGTTTTTATATGCCATTTATAGATAGGGTTGCATTGTTCAATTAAGACGCAACACAAAAAAGATGAGAGAAGATACTTAAATTAGAACAATGTTTTCCTATCTAACACTATGATCTATAATGACGATGTAAGCTGAGGGCGACATACACCGACTAGTAAACACCATGTGCGAGCTAATATAATTGTCCACGAGATGTTATCAGCTGACAAGTTACCTATTACAATTTCCGTCAAGTTGCCGCGGCGCCGCGCCGCCGGCTCGTAACTTGCGGTGCGGCGTGGGGTTGCGGCGAAGGAAATGGTTTTACTCAGGTCTCTGACACATAAAACGATCAATAACAATATTTTTTTACCGACTTCAAAAAAAGGAGGCAGTTCTCAATTCGACTGTATTTTTTTATGTTTGTTATCTCAGAACTTTCGACTGGGTAAACCGATTTTGATGATCCTTTTTTAATCTAAAGCTTGTTCTTGTCATGTGGTCCCACTTAAATTTTATCGAAATCTGATAATGGCATCCATGAGAAAACAATATAAATATTTTTGCATTAAGTATGTGCGCGATAAATGGACGAATAACTCAATATCGCACCAACCGATTTCGATGATTTTTTTTATTGGATGTACTTCATTTGAAGTCGGTTCTTTTTTTGTTAAAATTTTAGTTTTGATGGTACAATGCTTCTGCATCTTTACGACCTCCTGCATATTGGTGAATTTGAGATTTTAAAATATTTATACTGCGAATAGAAGGTATGGACCAAGAAATGAAATATTAGGTTCTTGACGCATTTGATAGGTTGAAAATATATGCATCTGGTGAGCTAAGTAAAATAACCGTTGGACCATTGGAGCATAATAATATAAGTAAAGAAATCACTAAGAAAAATAATTATTTTCACATAATCGCGAATTTTCCCGAAACACTGCTAAATTCCATACCGCTCTAGGAGATACAAGCAGTATAGATTATATTAGCTTTAGAATTTGGGCAAAATCCAAACGGTTCATAATAACTGAAATGGCTACGAGTAAATATGCTGCCGAAGTAAATATTGTCTTTTTTTATGCTTTAAGCAGGCAAACGAGCAGACGGGTCACCTAATGGTAAGTGATCACCGCCGCCCATGGACATTAGCAACACCAGGGTCAACACCAACACCAACGCGTTGCCGGCCAAGAAGATGACGATAGACCCGCTTCTTGAAGGACCCCCTGTCACAGCTTAGAGAGAATACCGGTACAGGTAGTTTGTTCCACAGTTTACACGTGCGAGGTAGAAAATGACGTGAGAACCGGACTGTGGACAAACGCCAGGTATCCAGATAGTGTTGATGGAACCTGGTACGTGATGTGCGGTGACGAAAATTAACTGCAGGTAGTAAGCCAAACAGTCTTATCCTAAGCATGTGCATTTTGAGGACAAATTAAGCTTAAATTCTGCTATCGTCCAACGCAACGTTTGCAGGTGGCATCGACCACCGCGCGGAGTTCAACCGCATTCCTGATCACTTGTATGTTAATAAAAAACCTTTTCAACTAATAGCGAACATGTTTCATTGACTCTATATAAAGCACTATAGTTTGATGCTAATTTATTTGCGCGAAGTGGCGGGATCTCACCGCGTCTAGATCGGAATAAATTAATGTTAGAGATAAGTAGCTAAGGGATTACGTCTATCAGCGCTCTCTATTATGTTGGGGCCACACTACAGGAAACGTTAATGCCTATCATCGCGATAAATATTGCGTTAATTATTACCGCGATAAAGTGAGTGGCTACACTTGAACGGTCAACGTGAATGCCCATTCTTGGCGATAAAATTGGCGATAATGTTCCATAAATAAATTTCATAAAATTCATAAATTTCAACCAAGATGGACGTTGACGGTGCGAATCTGTATTTGATGAGTGTAAATTATTATTATATGAATATATTTTATCATTACCGAACGAAGAAAAAAAGGATACAAAGAAAAAGAAGATGGTGGATACGTGTGATCCAATCGCGCTCACGATTCACACTGACATACGTAGTGTGGCCGCTTCAAGTGGCTTCAACGCATTCATTCTCGCGATAATCTCTTTGATGTACCGCCATTTGAGCTATCGCCTACTGTCGAATGGCAGTGTGAATGCCGTTGTCAAATTATCGCGATAAGTCGTGGCTACACCTACGTTAAACGTCCATCATCGCGATAATTAATGGCATTTCCCGTTAGTGTGGCCCCAGCATTACAGTTTACACTGACACTGACTCCCGCTCGTAATAAGCCACCCGTCAACCGGTCACCGGGAGATATCGCGATTCCCATGCTCGATATAATTATGTCCTGCTCCCGATTATAGTTTGAATTATAGTTATTATAATAATTAGACCTCAAACGATTTAAAAATTGGTGTAGCATCATTCAAAAAGAGCGCGGGATAAGGCTAAATAAAAAACATGAGAGGTGTCAAGGGACACCCGGATGGAACGAAGTTCCTTTCGATTTAAGTTTTGTTGTACAGCGCCATCTCTGTACAACTTTCTGAATCACGCTAGCGCCATGTATACATTATACAGAGCATACAGTACAGCGCCATGAGTTTTACAGAGATGGCGCTGTACTGTAAAACTCTCACTTAGTACGTGAGGCTTTTACGTGAGGTAAAGTACTTCATTAAAAATTTGTGTGAAGTTAAAATTCTTCACAAAAATTTTAATGAAGTTACTAGGACATCACGAGCGACTAGGAGGTTCGACTAAATGCGACTGTGTTCAGTGAATACGTTCAGTCGAACCTCCTAGTCGCTCATGATGTCCTAGTACTTCATTAAAAATTTTGTGTGAAGTTAAAATTCTTCACAAAAATTTTAAATAAGTTACTAGGACATCACGAGCGACTAGGAGGTTCGACTAAATGCGACTGTGTTCAGTGAATACGTTCAGTCGAACCTCCTAGTCGCTCATGATATCCTAGTACTTCATTAAAAATTTGTGTAAAGTTAAAATTCTTCACAAAAAAATAGCGTGATTCAGAAAGTTGTACAGTACACCGCCATCTCTGTAAAACTAACTGAATCACTTCAAAAAAAGTGTCGTCATTCGCAAAATCAAAAAGTGTCGAAATTTTCCGTCTAGCCCCCTTTCACAACGCGCGATAAGGAACTTCGTTCCAAAAATCCACTATTATGACCCACTACCTGAGCACGGGTCTGTCACTCCGAGGGTCTCTTACTTACCAAATAGAAGTAAAGTGTCCAAGTAAACTAGTGTCCTGACGTTATAAGTATGATTATCTTTATGGATAGATCGATAATGTTTATTTATTGCACACCACAAAATGTACAAAGATAAAAATAAACTCATATTTTGGTAGTGAAAATGTAGTTAGCTCAAATTGGTATCGCTAATACATATTTATATCCGTACCTGTGCGACGTCTGTGCATTGACTACCTTGTGTTGCTCTTGTCCATAGGCGACGGTGACTTACCATTCCCGTCAGCATTCAAGAGTTCAGGCTACAGTAATTACTATAAAGAGTGTACTAAGCGATCCACAAAGGGCGCGGACGGTACTTGGATGGGTGACCGACTGACCACTCTAGTGGCAAAAAAAATCTTAAACGTTATCGTGCTTCGGATTTCGGAGGTCAGGTAAAGCTGTCAGACTCGGTCGTATGATAACAGTCGTTAAGCCATGTCGGGCGGCATGAAAAAACTTGGGCTGACTCTTGGTTGGTCACTAACCCCTCCGCCAATCCGCACTGTAGCAACGTGTTGGAATATGCTCTAGGCATCTTCAAGAGGAAAGATAAGTAGTGTAATATTGGTGTGTAGTGTGTGTGGGTCCACTGACCTTCTGGTAGAGGAAGGGGCGGGTGAGCGCCAGGTACCGCTCGAGCGCCATGGTGACGGCGATGCACACGCTGCCGATGCCGAACACGCGCAGCACGACGCGCGCCGCGCAGTACGCGCGCGTGCGCCGCGCCCACGGCACCTGCTCCGACACCACCATCGCGCACATCATGCCCACCTGCCCGCATCACATCACACTCACGTCACGTTACTGGACATTAACAACATCTGTATGACTCTATTGATTATGTCGCGTGTTCACTATTTGTGAAAACAGGATTTAGTAGGAAGTATAGACACTAGATTGCCTAGTGTAAGCAGTGATAGCCTAGTGGTTAGAACGTTGGTCTCCCGAACGCGGGGGCCCGGGTTCAAATCCTGGCACGCACCTCTAATTTTCAAATATTATGTGCGTATTACAAGTTAATTATCACTTGCTTCGGTGAAGGAAAACATCGTGAGGAAACCTGCACACCTGAGAGTTCTCCATAATGTTCTCAAAGGTGTGTGAAGTCTACCAATCCGCACTTGGCCAGCGTGGTAGACTATGGCCTGTACCCCTCACATTGTGAGAGGAGACCCCGAGCCCAGCAGTGGGACAATTATGGGTTGTTGCTTTGCTTTTGCTTTGCTTTTATAGACACTAGAGACATGCGACAGGGTTCTGGACTTCGCAGACGATGGACGATTTCGCGATACTTTTGCCCCCGCCACAATAAATAAATAACCCTACATACTCATAACCCCACACTAGGATTCCCTGTATTGTGGGTGCCATGGATAACACACTAAGACAGAACACTTCACACCGACCGAAAGCTGAAATTCGAACTCATAATTACAATGTTCGCCTCGCTGGGAATCGTACCCTTGGCTCGGCGATCCGGCATGGCAACTATTGCGCCTCACGGGTCACCTGCAATGCAATACTCACCAGAGCCACGAGATCATTGGCCGCCAGCGAGGTGAGCAGCAGCAAGTGCTTCCTGTTCCGGACGCGGCGCTCGCCCCGGCGCAGGGTCACGATGGCGGCCGCGTTGCCCACGATGCCGAGCGCGTACACCACCTTCAGCAGGATGCCGAACGCACCACCGCCGTGAGACACCTTCTGCACGCACGTCGAGTTGCCCATAGCTAGGTTGGTCAGGTTGGCCATGACCGTGCTCGGGATGTCGGCCTCCGACAACGCGCTCCCGTAGTTGGAAGCATTGTACACGTCGGCCGTCGAGTTGATAAGGCCCGCGATGTCCATCTTGACGCGTGGTTCTCACAGCACAGAGGGACACTTCATTGGCAGTCGGCGGGGGTCGCGCCGGCGGAATGTCGTTGATAATTCGCGATTGTTTCGAGCGCGCCGACCATCGTTGCCGCCCTGGAAAGGAGCGCTGGATTACTCACAGATTTTATAGACGCTTACAACTATTGAATTTAAATTAACTACTTTTAAAATATAATTTAATTATTTGTATAAATTTAATAATTAAACGCTTACACACTCATACCCCCACAGTAAATTTTTACCTGTGTCGCGGGTGGCATGGACGACACATATAACACATCACAATAACACCCATGACCCGAGTACAAAAACATCCGATAAATATTAACACTAGTTTACAAAAAACAAAACTTTTTTTGTTCATTAAATGAAACATATACTTTGTATGCAGGCTATAGACGGTAATTAAAAAAATATTTTTTTATTTTTCGTAGCACGTCACAATTCTGAGATATAGAGGTCTTTGTTTTTATCTACCCACTATCGTTTAAATACGTTTATCGTTCGATTTTGTAAACAACTGTGTGATTGAAAAATCTTATTTTTATATCAAAATGCCATCTAGAGTGTGCAAACTACATCCAAATCGATTTTGTTATGTTTGTGGGAAAATTGTTCAGGTAAATCGTGGTTTCCCTATAACAAAACCATTGCAAGAAGCCTATTTACATTATTTTGGATTTTCGGTGTTAAATCAAGATAAAAATTGGGTTCCTCATGTGATTTGCACTAATTGCAGATTGGTCCTTAGCTCCTGGTATTCAGGTAAAAATAGATCACTGAAATTTGGTAAACCAATGATATGGAGAGAGCCAACTATACTAACCACGTTACTGACTGTTACTTTGTTTAACAAAAACTTTTGGTTTTAACTCAAAAAATAAATATAGTATAAAATCGAGCATAGTGACAGTGAAAAAATATTTTTGGGTCCTCAAATCAGGAGAATATTGGACGATACAAAATTCGAGAGCCTTTTAACCGAGGTAGAAAAAGCAGCCTGGAACTCTTTCAAAAATGTTGTTAAAAATTTTTTAGGCAATAAAAAAAGTGATAATTACAAAGAGATTGTTGAAAATCTATTGCAAAATTATGAGCGTATGGGTGTAAATATGTCACTAAAAATTTATTTTTTACATTCCCATTTAGATTTTTTCCAGAAAATCTTGGTAGTGTGAGCGATGAACACGGTGAGCGATTTCACCAAGATTTTAAATCATTTGAGCAAAATTATCAAGGTTTTTGGGACCAAAATATGCTAGGTGACTATTGTTGGTCTGTTGTGAGAGATACAGATGAAAATATTTATAAAAAAAGATCAAAAATTACCCATTTTTAACTTTCTGTTGTTTATTTATATGTAGTTTTTTGTAAAAATCTTGTTAATAAGTATTTCAAAAAACTGACGTGCTGGATTATTTTAATATTTTTTCCGAGATGTAGATACCTAAAGTAACTTAACCGTATGTATTCCATTTCATGAACAAAAGTCATGTAAACTAGTGTAATCTGTCACATAAATATCTGCCCCGGCCAGGAATCGAACCCGGGACCCCTAGCTTCGCAGGCAGGGTCGCTAAAGGGTAATAAATAAATAATTAACTAATAAATAATAATAAACTAGTAAAACTCAATAAGTTGATTCATCAGGGATTTCCATTTAGGAAGCACGATCCCACGTAGGACTTATGAATCAATACGTTCATTGAATAATAATGAAGAATCAGTGTTCGCAATCTCGCAACTCGCAACTCGCAAGTAGAGCGAATATTAGTAAGTTGCGTTTATCGCGATACAATATCTGATACAGGGACGTTTTAAACAAGATGGCTTTAATAAGATAAATGAACCAAACATCGAGCAAGTCATAGGGAACACGTGTTGTCTCGTAAATTTATTTTATAACCGAAGGTAATGAATTATGTAGAACTTATCTTTAAGTTAAGCACTCACAGTTTAACTGCTTAGACGATATCGTAGCGAGCGTGCACCAGAGATTTTTAGTTTGTCTACAATTTTATTGGTCAGGGAATCAGTATAAAGTATTGGACGATATTTTGAACATTAATGCACGCAATACTAAGTTCCTAAAATAAATCGTGATTGACTGAATTAAGTAACTTCTAAAACTCTGAATTTATGTTAATGGTTGCAGCTATTTGTTAGTTGTCTTTCAATGTGTCACAATTCTTAATATTATAAAAAATATTTAAGTACTAGGTACTTAAGCTGCTTTTTAAGATATTATCAAAATGATAATTCTTCTACTCATTGACATCATGCACCTTATGCACATTATGCATTAGGTACATGCATACATACATGCATTACAATTACAATTTTAGTTGGATTTTCTATAAAAGCGTGTTTTTTATAATAGTTTTTTTTAAACTATTATTTATTTTTTAAATTTTTAGTTTGATTTTTTGAAATGAAATTCGTTTTTTTCTTTCTTTTTTTAATATTGAATTGTCATCGTTCCTCGATAAGTCTACGAAGTTTAAATGAAATCTGACCTTTTGAAGTGGGTCAAAATCAAGTCCAAAAGAGTCGGTAACAAACATACATGTGAAGCTACTACAAAGCGTGTAAAAATGGCGTGTAAATAAAAATAAAAGACGTGCATTGTTACGTAGTTGTCTAGACTGGATGACAAACTGAAGAGTTTCTCCTCGATAGTCGATACTGAGGAAGGAATGGCAATTGTGATTGATATGAAGGAAAGTACATCAGGTACGTGGACCCACGCAGCCACTTAACAATCATCTTCAGTAATTGTTTCCAATAACAAAAAGGAAAACTTAATTGAGAATCATTATTTTTTGATCGGGTAATAAGTACTCCGGGAAGTGGGTGAGAGGGAAACGATGGATGATTGATTATACCGAGTACCCGGAGGTAATGCCCCTCCCCCCATGTACCGGTCTATACATGGTACTATTGAAATGTACTTACACTTTTTTTTCATTCATTTCATAACGCTTCCAATGTTAAAAATCTCTACAACTGGATCAAAAAGCTGTAGCTGTGTTTGGTAATGATAGATTAGAACCATTGTTAGTCGATCGGTTGATCGATCGTAGTTATGGGTTATTCACACTTGTCCACTGATAATGAGTCTATGAAGTTTTTTGTCTGTGGCTTGGCGAAACGCGCCTAAACTTGAGTAGGTACAGATTAAAAAAATATTTTAGCACACAAAAGAGTTTGCATATCGCCGCACTGAAGTGTTATTTTACTTTACAATATACTCGTAAATGACCATTAATCAAACGGGTCCCGCCACCGCTGCACCGCCTGCCTCTCTGGTTCAACATTCTTCCTAGTCTATTTATCATGGCTTTACATAGAAAAGGATGGGGCGAAGAGTTTTTCTACTTGCAAATGTATTATATTTTAGACATGGCCCATCGGCATGCAGTCCGTCAGCTGCCTCTTGCTACCCTTGGCCCGTTTAGTATTTTAATTATTATATTTTGTAACAGTACCTACAGAACAGTACTTTTATCGTATAGTTACACACAATCATCTCTGTGACACTCGCTTCACAAAGTGTCTAGTATACAGTTTTCTGATTTATTCGTATTGGTTTAACTCATAGATCCTGTTCCCGGCGCGGCGCGCGGCGGTCCCGATTGCACAACGAGAACGGTTCTCTCTGTATTCACCATGTATTTACATAACCAAGGATGTCACTCGTGTCGGATTAATAATAATGCTGGTCTAATGTTACAATCAAGGGGTCTGGTCTATTCTGGAGTATTCTGGAGGCACATCATTCACGATGGCTTGGCCCTAGGATAAATTACCAATCAAAAGTTACTTGATTAGACAGCGTAGTTGACAATGGCTGGTATCCACATTTCACATTCACATTGTAAGACAAACCCCGTGAACGGTCTGGAACGATTTTTTGGTACTAGGCGTGCCTTTTAAGTTCTGTCGTTTTCATATTTCCCGGCAATTTTGAATTTGGAAATGTTCTATATTCGAAAGTGTTTAAATTTTGAATCTCAAAACAGTTGAAAGTATTAGGATTAATAATATTTTTTAGTCACAGCGTCGATTAGAATCTGTCAGGATACGTACGAAAATGAATCTTTCTAAGGAAAATGTTCGCGCAATAATTTTCTACAACTTTAGAAGAGGCCTAACACAGCTTCAGTGTTTTGAAGAGCTAACATCTGTGTTCAGTGATGAAGCCCCATGTCTGCGGACTGTCGAACGCTGGTATTTAGAATTCCAGCGTGGACATACTAGTGTTAGTGGCAAATCTCGCGAAGGTCGCCGAAAATCCGCCTTCACTGAAGATAATATCATTGCTGTGAGACAACTAATTCTCGAAGATCGTCATGTGACGTATCTAGAGATAGAGGCTCTATTAGGCATCTCAGGGACAACCATTCAGAAGATCTTGCATGAAGCGTTTGGTGTGAGAAAGCTAGTTTGCCGTTGGATACCGCATCTGCTTTCCGACGATCACAAGGCGGCCCGCGTCAGATGGTGTAAGAAAACTCTGCAAAGGTTCAACCGAGGAGAGTCAAATCACGTCTACGGCATCATCAGTAGTGACGAATCTTGGATCTATGCCTGCGATCCTGATTCCAAACAACAATCTCCAATCTGGGTCTTTCAAGACGAGCCAATGTGGACTAAAGTTGTTCGTTCTCGAAGCACTTCAAAGAAGATGGTGGCCACGTTCGTTGGAAAAACCGGCCATGTTGCGACTATTGCACTTGAAGATCATAGAATGGTTAACGCAGAGTGGTATACCACAGTTTGATTACTGCAAGTCATCGCCGAACTTCGAAAATCTAACTCAAAGCGACGCATCATCTTGCACCACGACAACGCAAGCTCACACAGCACTCGTCAAACGATTGAGTATTTGAAGCAGGAAAAAATAGAAATTCTTGACCATCCTCCATACAGTCCTGACCTAAGCCCTAACGATTTCTTTACAATTCCTAAAATTAAGAAAAGTCTTCGTGGTCAAAGGTTTCAGTCCGGTGAAGAAGCAGTCGACGCTTTCAAGTCAGCCATTTTGAACACCCTCACTTTAAAGTGGAATAAATGTTATAATAACTGGTTTGAGCGAATGGAAAAGTGTATTAAACTACCTGGTGAATACTTTGAAAAACCATAAAAAGTACTGTAAGGTTCTAGTTGTGTTTTTTTCTTCAAACGACAAAACTTAAAAGGCATGCCTCGTATGATGACAGAAATTGTGATCTGTTTATTTCCAGGATCAGGGGTGTCAAGGTCCCATCCCTAAAACTAGGACGCCCTCAAACGATATTCGTGCCGATGCTCATTTGTTATTCTATCCACAATTTCTGGCACATTCATGTAGATCACTAATAACAATACGGCGTGTCCTGGTTATGATATAAACCACAGAATTGTATCTAAAATAATAATAATAAAAGTGATTTTACTTACTATAATACATTTCTATTATGTATGTGTGTGGTTAGAAACTACGTCCGTAAGTATTAATATATCCATTACGAATAGTAGTTACATTAAATATAATCATCATTGGTTTTCCCTGTACCTAAGTGTGCACGCGATTTATGAACCAGAGAACCGATTATACACTGAGCTCCTGTGAGACTAACCCAAAAATAATTTTAAATTATCTATAATAAAAAAAATTATACTTCTGTGTACACACAGAAACACCTTGTAATGAGGTGTGAAGTCTCAGTAGGCGCTAACAATTATTCGAGTTGATTAGTTGTAGCTAAGTTGTTTATGATAATTTATTTGAAGCCCTTAGCCCTTGGGGTTTTTGAGTGATATGTGATGTTGACATTGTTGTAAGGATAGGAATACATAGGTCTCGAAATATTATATTTAAATGCAGTGCTCTACGGATAATAATCAAATCAAACTAGGTACACATAATTATAATTGACTAGGAAATCGCCCTTGCTTCGCTTCGGGAAAAATAGTAAAAAATATAATATAGCCTACGTCACCCGGGGATAGTGTAGCTTCCCAACAGTGAAAAAATTTTTCAAATCGGTTCAGTAGTTTCGGAGCCTGTTTAATGCAAACAATCAAATCTTTCCTCTTTATAATATTAGTATAGATAGATAAGGTAAAATTCAAATATGTGTGTAACTGTGTAGGTAGGTATATGTGTGTACCTATGTAAATATCGAAACTACATGTTACACTTGAATACTAAATATTGATGAAAAATTTGGATTATATATTATTGATTTAACTCTACATGATTGAACTCTACATACCTAGGAATTTATTTTTTATATAATTTGCCGAAAAACACAGAACTACATTACTTCTTAGAAGCAACTAGGTGCATTACTTCAGTAATAACCGCATATTTTAATTTGTTTCTGAGATTAACCGGAACAAACGCACAGAAAGTAACTGAAAAACATATTAGAAAACATTTGGATACGGAATCACCACACCTTCTCACCTACACCATGAATTGACTGGGAGAGAATGCCCCATGGCATTAAGTCCGCCCTTTGTAAGCCTAGCTTGTAGGTTTTACAATAAAGATTATAAATAAATAAATAAATATATCACGGTTTGATAAAGACACGCACGCGTATTGGCTGCTACAATTAAGTTTTCGAGTAGAATAGGCCAATTATTTGACGTGACCATTGTATTGTATATGTTAACAACGTAGTGTGATGTAACGCTGACAGTGTGAAGGCCATTTTTTAGATTCACAACAATCACCGGCAACCGGCAACTGTTGAGAAGCCTCCGCGACTCCGGAAACTTCGAGTCCGGAGGCTTCGACGTTGTTTGTAAATATTGTTTAGAAATAATATGCGTTTATAACGCCAGATAGTGGTAGTCAACGTCCGAAAGTTATATTTGGATGTAGTCAAAGTCAAAGTCAAAATATTTTATTCATATAGGTATCATTGATACACTTATGCACGTCATTTTTTTTTTTGGCTTTTCGGAAGGTGCTTTGTCATGGAGGAGAAGAAAAGCCTAAAGAAACTCCTCAGCACATCTTTTATAATTATTAATATCAAAATTTTGTTTATACGCGTTTATATTCTTCCTTATAAAAACTATATTATTGAAGATATACTGGGAAGCTACTGTAAGTATACCTATTACCTTGAACTTTTCACGCAAAGATTCCCGAGACTTAAGTTTATAGATAGCCCTAACAGCCCTTTTTTGGAGTATGAAAATTTGTTCTATATTGGCTGCTTTGCCCCACAGCAAGATAGCATAAGACATAACACTGTGGAAATAAGCAAAATAGACTATCCTAGCAGTTTCGACGTCTGTATACTGCCTTATTCTCCTAACAGCATAAGCAGCCCTACCGAGTTTTGTCGCGAGATTTGTTATATGTGGGCCCCATTGAAGTTTACTATCTAAGGTCACCCCTTAAAAGACCGTTGATTCCTCCATATGCAATGTTTCATTATTTAGTTTAAGAGATTTGCTGACTTTTTTAACATTAGGTAGCACAAACTCTATACATTTAGTTTTTTTTGCATTTAAAAGTAAGTTATTGATAGTGAACCAACGCGACACATAGTATTGTAATAGGACAAGTTTTGTAAAAAATAAAAGTTATGTTTAAAAAATAAAAATTTAAAAAATAAAAAAATAAGTTTTATTTAAAAAATAAAACTTAAAAAATAAACTACCACTTACCTAACTAACTTACTTAACTAACTATTACTTTTATTTTGTAAACAATAAAAGTTTAATAAAGCTAAGTTCAATCGGAACTCTCAGGTCATCAACAGTGGAAACAAAACCTTATTTCAAACATACATCATAAAACATAATTGATAGCATCGGTTGATAGCACGATTAGTTTGTTACGACACATACGACCACGGTATGTGTGTGGTCACAAATTAGATAACTTTTTTTTTGGGATATTGGATGAAAAGGAAATATTTCTTTAGTATTTTTTTATAGAAGTTTCAACCTACTTTTCTAACAATTATTATTTTGAATTATGCATTTCCTTTTCATCATAATATAATTGTGACTGGTACAATAAAGTTTGAAAGAATCGGTTCAGTTCAGTAGGTTATACGTAGGCAGCTAAATGAAGTTGAAAAAGCTTTTACATACTTCAACTTTATTCAGCTGCAACTTTGTTTCAAATATTGTCAAAGCTTTTTCAACTTATTTTTTAATCTTTATTAATAAAATATTTTTATTATTTGAAACAAAGCCACAGCTGAATAAAGTTGAAATAATTATGTGAAACGTATCATAAAATAAATTCACCTTTACCAATGTTGATCCATTCAGGGGTCCATGCAAATCGTACCAATTTCTTGAATACACTTCAGCGACAGATTTTCAGTTTTCAGAATTAACACTTAAATCGTCAAAGGTGTTTGAAGAATTTGTATTTTTGTCAATTTAATTTAATTTTATATATTTTTATTTAGAATTTTATTTGAGTGAACAATTTTAAGTAATGTTTTCTTTCTCAAGTAAACGCAACAGTCGGAATAGATCGTGTCAGTGCGGCGCGGCGGCGGCTACGGTCGGGGCGAGTGGCGGCGGGCGCTCCGCTGTGAATTCCGCGCGAACTGCCAGCAAACAGTACATTTTGTATACTGAACTGGCAGCTAGGGTTGCGGCGGGCAGTTCGGACCGCAGGCTCATCTGATAGCGGCCGTCACTGATGACAGGCGCACCGCGGTGTTTACAAATAAACAAACAAACGACACTCTTAAGGTCGTAGCTCATCTACACGACACCGCTCCCACCCAACCAAAGTATGAGAATTCAAATATAAACTTTAAATCGTGCTCTGTAGGTGCAACTATTGAGTGGTAAGGTTGCGGTTAGCTCCCTTCCCGCGCGCGGGCTGCTAATTTTTGTAGTTACTGTAAAGTGCACCTACAGAGCACGATTTTAAGTCTATATTTGAATTCTCATACTTTGGTTGGGTGGGAGCGGTGTCGTGTAGATGAGCTACGACCTTTACCCCGCAGAGACACCGCAAACAAATACACGAACAATACTCGGTACTAGCTGATGCCGATGAGGTCGGCGAGGGTCCGGGTTCGGCTGGTTGGTGGCCGGACTTCAAAGTCATGGTTATCAAGTACAATAGTAAACAATATAGTTTCGAATATACAATAATAATAATAATTTCGGATGTATCAACTTGTGAAATCGAAGATGATATCTGCCATGTGTACCACGCAATAATACATTAGTGTTTCTCAAAGGGGCCTCTACGTGTTGGACCTGTATCCCCACGCAAGCCTTCCAAAATACCGGGTCCGCTTACATCTTGGACCCGAGGTACCAATTGACATTCATAATAATAATAATAACGCTTGTAAATGTAACTTAGCGAGGCTAGCGACAACCCTGTAACCTAGTTGGTAGCGACCCTGCCTGCGAAGCGAGGTGTCTCGGGTTCGATTCTCGGCCGGGCCAGATATTTATGTGACAGACAATGATATAGTATGTATAAAAAGAGGTGGTGACAGATAAATATTTGTACTCGGGTCATGGGTTTTATTGTGATTTGTTGTGTCGTCCATGCCATCCGCTACACAGGTTAAAACCTACTGCGGGGGTGTTATTATAATTAAAAGTGTAAGCGTTATCATTATTATTATTATATATTCGAAAATTGTACGATTTTCAGTTTATTCATGGTGCCAAAAACTATCACAATTTCACAAAAACAAAACCCAACCTGAAAACAAATGACTGAATTTAAATTTAAAATAACAGGGATTTTGAATAAAATTTATTTGAATTTCCAATTGCGCGCCAATCCACATGCAATCCACAGATAATTAAGTCTGAAAATGCTGGTTATAAAATCTCCAATTTCATAGATACCTATTACGAGTATTATAGTATGTACCTAATTTTATTTCAAAATTACAATAAAATTATTATTCTTAGTTGTTTTTTCTTTCTTTATTAACCGGCGAAGAAAACAGTAGGTAGGTTTGTGCTAAAATCGGTAGTGCATAATAATATCATTATGTCTGCACTCTGCAGTGACATTTCTGTGGGCACAATATGTTATCATAGTTAGTTTCTAATGTTAAAATATCGCAATATAATATACGTAGATCAGTAGAGCTGCGCAGGGACTGCTTAGGTTTTCAGCTTCACTAGGCTTGAGGTCATCCGGAAGCGTTGGTCGCTAGTTGTTAAGGTCAGTATAGGAAATAACGAAACGTTTAGTCACTGGCGTCACTGCAGCTCTGAATTAGCCAGCATGTGTATTGCATGTGTACTGTGTATAGCTGTTAACCTCCAACAATATGGGAATCGTGACTTTTGCTACTTTTTATTTATTTATTTGTTGACAAATAGTGATAAAATCTGCAGCTACGAGTATTTATTAAAAGTCATAAATGTTCCAGGCTAGCGAGTCAGTTCTTTCCTTCTTCCCATTTCTTTTTTGGCCCACAACGCATGTAGTTACTGATGTGCATCCGTGGCCCATGGGCAACGATGCCCACTTGCCGTACGATGGCCCGTGTGCTCGTTTGTCGGCTATTTAGGTACATAAATAAGTCAATTACTGATTCACATTTTACACACATTTCACATTCCACACATTTCACATTCACATTTTTGAACAGCCTCGAACACATTGTTCTAGCTTTTACCTTGCAAGAAAAGTGTCATATATCATCGGCGAAAGTAAGGATTTTACCTTCATGGAGTCGTAGCTTGCACACGTCGTTAATATAAATCAGGCACAAAGTAGGACCGAGTATGCTTCCCTGTGGAACCCCATACTCCATGATTAGCACTTAGCCCTTTATCTACGCGTTTTCTTTGCGATACACAATCCTCAAAAAGTTTGAGTCTCATAGTTTGTTTTAGTTTTTTTGCTTCTTGAATTGCATCAATTTCTAAAACTGTACTTTTAATACATTATTTTCCGGATCTTTTTTTTAGTTTTTTATAAAGATTATCTCGGTGCCTCACACATTTAATTAATCCCGTGGTGATCACAAGTTTACTGATGCGTTTGCGATTGGAGATTTTCAATAGTTTAGTACTGTTTTTATAGCTGTAGATAAAAGGGTGACGTAGATCCGTTGCAATGTTAACGTCACAGCAATCTAGTATCTGTTGAAAGTTTGTGCACTGCACATGAAATCAAGGCTCAAGAAGAGAGAAAACAAAGTGCGCGTAAGGTCACGCGCAAAGTAGGCTTTCGTTTATCAGTTTTTAAGCTAACCTAATCGAACCCGCCGCATTTATGTGAGAGCCCGATGCGGATGACAAATGCGGCGCGTTCGGCGCGTACGGGGTTCAGCATAAATCTATATAATGTTTAATATATAAAAAACACAAAATTTTTGTAAGGATGTCCTAGACTAAGAAACCATCCAGCCGATATGCCCCAAAAATGGTTTAATTTGAAAGGCAATAATGCGAAGATGGTTTGAGACCACTAAAACAATGCATTAGGCACATTTTCCATTTTTGACTTTTGCGATCCATTTTCTTTTGCGTAGTAGCACTCGCCGGGTATCCACTAGTTCATTATAATGTCTTAATTTTTTTCACATTTCTAACATGATAAGTACATGATTTGATATATTTTCCTAACGCTTTCGTACATAATAATATAATTGACGCATAAGTTACGCGGCATAACAGTTATGCCTTGTGATAGGCTATTATTAGAAGATATTTATTTGCGTAATTTGTAAGCCGATATGATGGTGATCTAACGAGGATTTTAAACTGAATCCACACATTTTAGATAAAATGATCTCATTTAAGAGAATATAGGATAACGAGGTATGTACAATGTACATAAATAAACATAATAATATTATTCTCTAAAGTTTACTCCGAAATAGCTCTCACATTGTTTACATTTGTGCAAACAGTCTGCAATAGTACGGAGCTTTGTGTGTTCGTGGTCATGGCCACAGATTGGACTCGTGGAGAACCTCTACGGTCCGATGGTCACGAACTATTTGCCACGCACGTGCAAACTGAGGAATGAACTTCCTTCTGAGGTATTCCCGGAGCGCTATGACATGGGGTTCTTCAAAAAAGGTGTAAAAAGAGTTCTCCTTCAGGGCTGGCGTTGCATTGGCGATTCCTCTGCTATTGCTCATGTCCATAGGCGACGGTAACCACTTACCATCAGGTGGCCCGTATGCTTTTTCGTCTGCCCTTCACAGGCTATAAAAAAAACAAAATCAATCTCGAGGTCTAAAAGTACTTTTGACATCATTTCAATAAAACCGAGGATATTTCTACTACCATGTCTCTGTCTGTAACCTACGAGACCAAAAAGTCTATGTCGAATTAACGATTTTTTAACATTAAAAAAATTTGGCTTTAACCTAATTAGGAACATCATCTGATAATTAATATCATATAATTAACTTAATTCTGAAGTACATTCAATGGTGAACTTGTAAAAGTTTACGTTTTATAGAAAATATTTAATCAGTGTTCAATAGAAAATAAATGTTAGTGCACTCACAGATGGTCTCGGAGTGCAGTAAAAAGTTAGTCAGCTCGTTAACAAGTACATAAAACTCTCATAATGATCCACTAATTGCAGTCATATTATCTAAACGCTACTTTTATAGTTCCTAACGGTATTGTGACGGTGAAATTGTGATTGTAAAAAGCAATTAACGAGACTTTATAAAAGCAATAAAATGGTTTCGTTTAAATCTATAGTCCCAGCGCTGACAACCAATCCCCAAAATGGGTTAATTATTCTGCGTAATAGTCGTACCTGGGACTGAATGCCGGAGTTAATGGGCTTGCAAAGATACGACGCAATTTACCCGGAAGTAATGGATGATCACAAGAGAATATTCCAGAAAACTACCCTCTAGCGCAGCTGTCAGTGATGGTATGATGAAGAGAGTAAGTTACTATTCTGAAGAAGCTGGTAACAAGCATTACAGAGATTTCTATCGATTTGTCCTCCAGTTCCATGGCAACGTCCGGATAGCGTTCGGGAAATCACAAGATATCTTCACACTCAATATACCCCAGTGCTGAAGTTAAAAGTTTTCGACCAACTATCTATTGACTTACAGATCCAAGGTGTGGTATTTTACTGTTTACTTTAGTTGAAGGTCTTTGAGTGTCTTTGAGTGAGCTATGACTATGTGAGTGAGCTATGAGGAAGCGGTTATATAGTTAGCCTCATAGCTAGACGTTAAAGTTACCGACCTAGTCCGCAAAGAAAAAATAGCTCAGCTCAGGCTACATCGGACGACAGATAAGAATACTACCACAATAAGCGTTAGCTACGGCACCTGTGATCCCCAAGGACCCCCAGGTATACGTGGCAGCTATTCTGGGAACACGGATCTCTCCCTATCTGTCGCTGGACTGGTAATTACCCCTCGCTATCGGCAGCGGCTATCGCCCCCTATCGTGTGTATGGCGCCTTATCGCCAAAACAATTACTATACAATTAGAGCGACAGATAAAACTATAATGAAATTAAAGTTCGGAGCTTCCTATATGTGTGTTGTACGGACTGCACCCCGCAGCGGCCGCACCCTGGCACATGACAGGAGAAACGTAGGTAAATAGTTAAATACCGTTTGACAGATTGAGTCAGCCGCCAAACGACTCGTCGTGTTCCGGCTGGGGGCTTGAGACTTGAGAGCCAGTTCTTTCTTTCTTTTTCTTCTTTCTTTCTTGGCCGGCAACGCTTCAGTGATGCCTTTGGTGTTGCTGATGTTCATGGGCGGCGATAGCCACTTACCATCAGGTGGATCGTCAGCTCGTTTGCCGGCTATATCCATAAAAAAAAAGAAAATGTGTGCAATTCACACGTGGTAGAAGTGAAACTTTCCAAAATTTTGGTTTCAAGATAATGATATGAAAAAGCAATAAATCAAAGTCAAAGTCAAAGTCAAAATATTTTATTCATATAGGTATCACTGATACACTTATGCACGTCATTTTTTGGCTTTTCGGAAGGTGCTTTATCGTGGAGGAGAAGAAAAGCCTAAAGAAACTCCTCAGCACATCTTTTAAAAAATATTACAAAAAAAAGATAATAATACAAAAGTATTTACTATTCTGAGCGGAACTGGTTGCAGAGCTGGTCATTTCCATGCGTCTTTGTCATTTAAATACTCGTCTACACTATATATCCCTTGCCTAACAATTGTGTCTTTACACGTTTTTTGAAAGTTTCTATTGGCAAGTCACGTATTAATTTTGGGATTTTATTATAAAAATGTATACCAAGCCCTATGAAAGATCGCTGCACTTTACTTAGGCGGAACGAAGGCGTAACTAATTGATGCATTCTTTTCGTATGGCGATTATTAATATCAAAATTTTGTTTATACGCGTTTATATTCTTCCGTATAAAAACTACATTGTTAAAGATATACTGGGAAGCTACTGTAAGTATACCTATTTCCTTGAACTTTTCACGCAAAGATTCCCGAGACCTAAGTTTATAAATAGCCCTAACTGCCCGTTTCTGGAGTATGAAAATTTGTTTTATATTGGCTGCTTTGCCCCACAGCAAGATGGCATAAGACATAAGTCATCCTAGCAGTTTCGACGTCTGTATACTGCCTTATTTTCCTAACAGCAAAAGCAGCCCTACCGAGTTTTGTCGCGAGATTTGTTATATGTGGGCCCCATTGAAGTTTACTATCTAAGGTCACCCCTAAAAAGACCGTCGATTCCTCCATATGCAATGTTTCGTTATTTAGTTTAAGAGATTTGCTGACTTTTTTAACATTAGGTAGCACAAACTCTATACATTTCGTTTTTTTTTGCATTTAATAGTAAATTATTGATAGTGAACCAACGCGATACATGCGAAAGAGCACTATTTACGTCGTCGAAATTTACTTTATTCCTTTCACACTTAAATATTAGTGATGTATCATCAGCAAATAGTACAATATCCGCTTGGTTCTTTACATAATGTGGTAAATCGTTTATGTATACCAGAAAAAGAAACGGACCCAAGATCGAGCCCTGCGGTACACCCATCACAGCCGGTGACCCCGATGACTTAATATCGTTTATGCTGACTTTTTGTATTCTATTACTCAAATAAGACGCGATCAAGCTAAGGGCCTTGTTTTTTATACCATAGTGGCCAAGTTTAAACAGCAATGTTTCGTGCTCAACACAATCAAATGCCTTAGATAAGTCACAAAATACTCCTATGGCATTATGTGACGCCTCCCATGCTTCAAATATATGCTTTAATAGCCTAGCCCCGGCATCGGTTGTACTACGGCCTTTAGTGAAACCGTATTGCTCAGGATGTAATAATTTATTATTGTTGAAATGGGTTAGCATTTGATTCAATATTATCTTTTCGAAAATTTTACTAAGGGTTGGTAAAACAGAAACTGGTCTATAGTTATTAAGATCAGTTTTTTCACCTGTTTTAAAAAGTGGAATGATTTTGCTGCATTTCATAAGATCTGGAAAGATACCTAGATCTATACATTTATTAAAAACTACGACCAAATATGGAGCTATAATACCTATAATATGCTGTATTATTTTCACCGAGATGCCCCACAAATCACCCGTATTCTTTACCTTCAGAGACTGAAAGGCCTTAATTAAGTCTCTAGCGGTTATATGTTGAAATTCAAATAAAATATTACATTCATTAATATGATTTTTTAATATAGAAAGTGCTTCCGTCGGTGAAGAAGCTAGTGAACTGGTTAATGTTATAGGAATATTACGGAAGTGATTTTCAAATTCGCTTGCCACGTCTTTATCAGCACTGATTATATTATTATTAATCAATAATTCGTAATTGAAATCACAGGACTTTGCGTTACCGTTCTCACTGTTAATTATATTCCAAGTGGTTTTTATCTTGTTATCCGAATTAATAATTTTGTTCTTTATGTACATTGATTTCGCCTGAATACAAACAATTTTAAATATTTTAGAATAATTTCTCACGTGCTCCTGGAAAGTTGGAGAAAAATTGTATTGTTTCTCGGCGTAAAGGTCATACATCCTGTTCCTACTTTTATAAATACCTACAGTAGCCCAATCACTAAATTTACTATTTTTAGCTAGATCTACATACTTAAACTTGAATATTTTATTAAATTCGTTATTTATGTTATTAGACAATGTGTTATATAGTTTTATTGGATCTCTTTGTTGTAATGTTAACTGCGTTTGCATTTCCGAGTGGATTTTTTCTTTAAAAGTTGAAATCTTATTTTTAGTTATTGGTCTACATTTTATTATTTGTTTTTTCTTAGTGATTGAATTATACAACGAAATTTTTTGTCCGCAGTGGTCTGACTTCAACTTACTGAATATCTCTTTATTTAAAATCTCACAATTGCAAAAGATATTATCTAAACAAGTAGCTGTAGTTTCAGTTATTCTGGTTGGCTCATTGAATAATGGATTTAAATTAAAGCATTTAAACAAACTTAGTAGCCTAGTAGCCATAGTACTATCTGATAAAATGTCTACGTTGAAGTGGCCACATATCACTAATCCTTTTCTAGAAACACATAACCGTTTAAGTACATCCTCCAATGTATCTTCAAAAATAGTAAAATCACCAGAGGGGGGTCGATACGCGCAAACTATAACAAACCGCTCCAGTTCCACACAGGCCAGTTCAATAGTGCGCTCAATAGAAAGACTAACGATGTCTTTACGATCTTTACAAGACATATTGTTGTGCACTAATATTAGTGATCCACCATGAATTGCAGTCTCTCTACAGAATGCACTTGACAATTTATAATTACCTATACTGACAAGATTTTGAGTGCTTGGTAACCAATGTTCCGTTATACATAAAACATGTATATTACAGTATTTTATAAATAATTCTATTTCTAATCGAATCTTAAAGCAATAAATCGAAGCGCCATCTATGAATACAACTTAGCACTTTTTAAAAATCTATCTAGCAATAAAACGAATGTTCTATCTTACTCCTCACGCCATCTATGAATACAACTTAGCATTTTTACTGTCTGTATAATCGGCTGGTCGATCTACAGAATGAAAGAATGAAATTCTTATTTTTTGTTGATAAATTCTTTGAAAATATTTAAAAGAGCATTTGAAAGTATTTAAAAACAGTAAAAAATAAAACTAAAAAAAATAAAACTAAAAAAAAATAAAACTAAAAAAAAAGAAATATTCTGAGACGCGAACCTGCGCATCATCATGGCATCAGCATTGTGTGTCTACGTCCTGACCATTGGGCTACGGACAACTTAAATTGAAATACGAAATTAGCGGTTATATTATCTTACCTGTCGTTTTTCCGTTGCATCCGGTTTCAAATCACTAACGGTTCTAAAGAAGTTTCACTTCAAAAACATAAAAAAAGATATAAGTGTACATGTCGGAAGCCCTCGAGCGACACCCGTGAAAACTTTCGAAAGTTGGGTTGGCCACTAAACCTTCTTCCCCAACAGTCCGCACTGGAGCTGGTGGTCTGGTATGCAGTGCAGCAGGATCTAGGCCTCTTCTAGGAGAGACCTGTGCATGAGCTCGGGTGGCCATGTGAGCCAATAATGTGTTGAAGCCAAATATGCATTTTATACAATGCTGACAAATTGAGACAACAAAATCTTAAAATAAATTGCTCAACTCTTACCAAGTTAAACTTTTTTACCAAGACTCTACAAATAATTATTAATATTGTAGAGTCAGGTCTTGCAGAATACCTAAGGGTTTGGATCTTCATTAGATCTGATAACTTTTTAGTTTTTGATGTAGAGCCATTATTTTATTTATTTATTTAAAATTTATGTCACCTTATAAAAAGGATGAACAAAGGGCAAACTTAATGCCTAATGGCATTATGGTCACGTCTTGGCAACATTTTACATCTATATGTTTTAGGTGAGATTAATTTTAATACGAAAGTAATTTAGAGGTAGGTACCTAATATTTAAATTATTAGTGTGAACAATAACATTGACAGTTTGATACAAAAACAGCGTTTGTTGTTGCTGAATATCGGTCAAGTTCAAGCCAAGTCTGCGCTTCGTTGGCTTTCTGGTAAATTACGAAATATTACGTTTGTGAACATAACGTAACTAGTCCAATTATTATTGATAAGATTGGCTTCAACCCATAAATGGCCCACTACTGGGCATGGGTCTCTCCTCTTGAGTGCCGTCCACACAAAACTCTGGTGTCTCTTCTGGACAACGGACGCTATGCCGGCCACCAGGTCCCACCCGCTAGAGGTCACGGAGTCATCTTCCACCTAATCCAGTGCTGAACCCCACTGGGCCAACTAAAATAATCTTGAAAATAAATCCCTAAGGTTCATTTAAAATGTACATTATCATTCAGTATTGAACATTGAGCAGCTGAAACAATGGCTCCAACTCCCATCAGCCGGTGCAGTTGGCGCGGGCCAGCGGGGCAGTGGCGCTTGCTACCGATCCGTTGAATGTCTCTGTACGTTAGTAAATTGGTTCATTGCTCGCGAGTCGCGACTCGCGCCAGGTCCGAAATTACACTTTACCGTAAATATATCGCGGGGGTTTTTTAAGAGTGCCACAAATTTTTGGAACGAAGTTTCTTATCGCGCGTTGTGAAAGGGGGCTAGACGGAAAATTACGACACTTTTTGATTTTACGAATGACGACACTTTTTTTGAAGTGATTCAGTGAAATTTACAGAGATGGCGCTGTACTGTACAACTTTCTGAATCGCGCTAGCGTGATTAATTAAGTTTTACAGAGATGGCGCTGTACAACAGAACAATACTTAATCGAAAGGAACTTCGTTCCATCCGGGTGTCCCTTGACACCTCTCATGTTTTTTTTATTTAAAGTTGACACGTTTTTATGGAAGTTTTTGTCACTTTAGGAATGGCTAAGTTTGTTATCAAAAAAAATGTTTTTTAATCATTTTTTTTCTGGTAGCTTTAAACGGAAACATTATTCTTTTTTACCATTTTTATTCTTTTTTATATGATTGATTGGACTTTCGATCTAAAGTATTGGCTTGGCTTAGTATGTATTTGAAAGTGTAGGTATAAACCGCACTTGGTTTTGGAAGGCTTCATCAAACTTTTCTGTTTTGGATACACACATTACACACGTGCGCACATAAAGGAGTTTCATCAACCAGCCAGCAAGTCCGACCCTGGCGGATTCGTTGGCACAAGTTTCAGCTCGACTTGGGCGCCATCGCTTCAGTTGTTTCGCAAACAATAGCGAATTCGTTGCCTTTTCTGGAGCGATATCCATTGCCCGCTTCCTTTACCAATAAGGAGGCCCCTCCCTTATACAACGTGCCTTAGAGTCACTATACTATACATTATGTTTCATTACGATCGCGCGATTATCTAGTTCAGTGGTAATCAACCTTTTTCTCATAGGGGCCAGTAACACGTATTAGCCGTGGTGTCGCGGGTCACAGAAGAAAATAGGTTATAATTTCTTAAATTTTCGCGATTGTTACAAATAAAGAAATTAAACAAAGGATACATTACGTGTATTTAAAAAAAAAGTATTTTTGTGATGTTTCACACACTTTGCAGTGTCTGTGGCCAAGCAGTTTCATTTAAATTATCTAGGTTTAATAAAAAAAATAGTAGTAAAACATCAGATGGGAGCGGTGTGGTGGGCCAACCACAAAAGCCCGGCGGGCCACAGGTTGAGTATAGCTGATCTAGTTCGTTAAAGGTTGCTCTTGCTATTTGCATAATTGAGTTGGAACCTGCGTGGCACTGGACATCGTAACAACGCACGTGGATTCGTAGCAATTATTGTAAAGGTGTTATCTGATATTGTTCTTGGGACCGAGTACATCCCAATGTTAAAGCACCTTTGTCTCCGAGTAGGTTTCTTTTGTTATTCAAGCGATGACAGTGCGATCTACGGTCACGATACTGGAATACGAATGTCATAATATTAGATGATTATTACGAGCGCTCGCGCATGGAATACTGGACACATAAACTGCTATTACTATTATGCGAATTACTTAAAGAAAATATGTTGTATCAATAATTATATGGATACACTACTTATATTACACCGACACGTTTTGTGTTCTTTATGTATTACAATTTACACGTCATTCTGAATTATAATACAATACTTACATCATAATTGTGGAACATCGTAACAAAAGTTTTGTCATAGTAATGTCTAATAAGATATTAATAAATGGATATTGGCAACAGGGTACAAGAAATAAAAGATATTTGGCGGCTGAAGGGATACCTTCCGCTGTTGCAATTGGTACCACAGATGAGCCAACTTCCTTGCTGACAAATGAACGAGGTTAGTGGAGTACTGCGGCGGTCGCTCGAGTTGGAGAGCTTAGCTGGTTTAAAGCTTCCGTATAGTTTGCAACCTGTTGCCGCCTTTCCACGGATCCATTATCAGCTATCGGAGGGACAATTGTCTCTGCACTTGTCGACCTTATCGCCCCCGGCCGCGGCGGCGGGATTCCGGAGGGATATTAAAAGGCTCGCTATGATTGGCATTACTAGCAAATAATTTAGGGACAGATTTGGAAACACAGCTAAGCCATAAGCCTACAGCTCAGTTGGAAGCAAATTTAGTTAGTGTTCCTGCCCGCCAAGCGTAGAGGCCCCGTTTCGTGTTTACATTATGTTTTAAGATCGTGAATGTTTCATAGCATCTAATTACGACACTGGTAAGGGGGCGTTCATTAATTACACGAGGCTTTCAGGGGGAGAGGGTGGCAAGCCGAATCTTATCAAATGTCACATTGGGGAGAGGGGAGGTCTCGGCAAATGTCACGTTTTTTTTGCAAGAAACAGAGTAAAATTGCAAGAATTTAAGTGTTAAATTAACTAAAAGTTAAAACATGTTCCATCATTACAATGTCAAATACCACTGATATTAATACGCCGCCACATCTAAACAAAGTGTACAAAATGAATATACATTTTGATTTTTTTCACCCAAATCTATCGAGTGTGGACACTAGAATCAGATATTTTGAAAAATTACGAGAGGTTAGGGGGATGGGGGAGACGGGTTGAGGTAAATCTCAGGGAACTCAGGGGGGGGGGGTGTTCTGAAAATCGGTAAAAACGCCTCACATAATTGGACGCCTCCTAAGCGTTATCTATGTAAAAGAGTAATTTATCGTTTTCAGTGTCTATTGTAACTTAACGTGTACTTTATTATCCGACATACCTATCTATTTACTGTTTTGTTTAAAATTAGCCACTAGGTAATGTATCCTTGTACTCTCTATACATCCCATTAATTCATGTTTGCTTCTTTCCCAATTCCATCATTGTGGTAACATGTGGTAATGATAGCCTAGCTAGTAATTAATTAGTAATAAGTAGGTATATTTATTCGCGGTATTAGTAAATTCCTAATAACAATTATGATAATTAATATAGTTACACAATAAATTATTCCTCAACCGTATCAACCACAAACATAGCTTTCAACATGGTTCATGATGAGTTGGGAATTGGGACTGACTTGACTTAACGACCTACTTGCAAAGGAGGTAGATGTTTATGAAACGATGCAAGTAGGCAACTCGAGTTACAATGTAACATAATTATGAATGAAAAACCGCAAAATCAAGTCATACCATTTGCAGATATCAATAACTATACCACTCACACGGAATTACAAATAATTCAAATAAATTATAGAACAACGAGTGAAGCCGCGGAAATGGATGTGGCATCCAGAGTGCTTGATACTTCTGATGTGAAACCGGGGTTCTGAGTATCCTCCGTATGTTCCAAATTGACCAGACATTGAGTCACGCTAGGTGGGTGTCGTAAGAGAGAAAGAAAGAAAGAAAAACACTTAGGTATTTCGCACACAGGGTATTGCAACAGATACAACAATTTGCTTAAATCTTATGCTTAAAAATAAATGCAGTACCATGCAGGTGGAACAGAAAAAGGTCACATTCAGCGAGGTCCGCTGTTTTTCAATGTAACCTACAGAGTACAGTGTCGCGCGAGGCGCACTCAGGTGTGGTGCATGCATGGCGAACTTTCTAATTCTTTTCGAATAATAACTTAAATAAGGCGAACACAAAAAAATTAACTAAATTCTTAAGAGGCGACTGAATTCGGCCCAAAATTGGTGGGGTCCCCTCAGAGGGATTATATTGGTAATATACATTTTAATAGTTCATTAATATCATTATTTTCTTTGTTTTTTCTTCGGCGAGGAGATTAAACTGCATTCAAATTCTTCAACAGTGATTAAGCTGGCCGATGAACGCTGACAGCGCCGTATCAGCTAACAACAAGAAGACTTTTGTAACTCCAAGGCAATAGCAACCGTAGGTTCGCCAATAGAATAGCAATGTGTAGTTAGTATGGTAATGAGCAGTAGCCAGTCGGAGCGCACAATGGGGAGGCATGGAGCCGGCGCGTGCGCGTGTGTTTGGCGCCCAACAATGGGATCCACAGTCCACTCCCCGGCCCCCGCGCATGCGAGCTAAGAACATGAGTAATGGTTGACACTTGACGATTTGATTGTTGACTTATGGATGATGGTATCGTTTGTTTTATGTTGAAGATGCAGCCGATTAGGAATGGAAATCTAATAATAATGTGATGTACATAATATGTAGTACATACCAGACCAGTAACCCGCCTTCCTTTCGTTTTAGAAAACCTACGTATTTTTTACAAAATAATTATGTAGCACCTGCAGGCTGCACCCGAAACACTGGTTATAAATTTACTTTGGCACACATTAATTAGTCCTAAATTATCGTTATGACGTTATCGGTTACGGCAAAGTTACTCGTAATTGCGATTTTGCGATGTTCACAAAGAAAGTCTTAAATTTTTCAATACAAATGCATTGCAAAATTGCTAAAATTTGCATTTCAAAGCCAAATTTTTCGCAAACGAACCCCTAAATCCAAAATGATTTTATGAAACCCATAATATTTTTGAAAGACCTTTTCAACGATACTCCACACTATAGGGTACACGTACGCAACGAAAAAAAAAAGTATAATACCTGGGTATAATGGGGACGACCTGTGTGGCGCCATGGTTGTGGCGTGATGGTTACCATGCCGGATCGCCGCGCCAAGGTCCAAGGGGCTCGATTCCCAACGAGACAGAAATTTTAAAAATGAGTGAGTGTGAGTGTTCTTGTCTCTGTGTGTTGTCCATGGCACCCACGACACAGGGAATCCTAGTGTGGGGCTATGTTTGTGAAGCGTTATTAATTAATATTATTAATTAATAATATAATACCTGTGTAGATACGTCATGGTGTATTTCCCGCTTAACATCCCAGTTTAGAATTTAACACGGTAAATCAAATCTAAACAATTTCAAATCACGTTGTACCTACCACAGTATCGAGTATTGGGGTTTATCCCGCTAGTCGTTGAGTTACCCCATTACTTACTAATAGGCAATAATTGAATCCAAGTCAGAGAAAGCCTTAGGTTACCTAAACACCTAAAGCCAAAGGCATCAACAACCATCAGTTTGTTTGGTAATCACCCTCGAATATGTAGTCCTGTCTTCATGTCACAAAGCAATTATCGAAATTGAAGGACAAGGTCGTAAACTGCGTCCGAGGAGGTGGGTGAACATTACATTGTAATGATACTCAGTGGAAAACTTGAAGAAAATAGAATACCGGGCAAGTGAGTGTCATCCCACGCGCAATGTAGGGTTCCGAAGTAGTAAGTTTATTGCCTATTAGGTACTCATTAACTACTCATTAATACTAACATAGTCGTAATACTTTTTCTTTTAAATTCATCATATTATAACCTATTTTTGAGATTTTTTTCACATGTCCAGCTCCAACCGTTTAGCCGGCGGGGGGGGGGGGGGGGGGGACACTTGACTCTAACCAAAATTGTACATTAAAGCCAAATATTTTGCAAAAGGACCCCTAAATGGACTGCACTCCAAAATGGTTCACACAGAATATCAGTGCTGTGGTTCTCCATAGCAATCACTGAGTGCGATCCATTTCATTCCATTGTAACTTTAACCGTAGTCTTAATGTTTTTGTTTTATTATACCCATACCTGTTGTCTGTAGTAAGTACCTGTTACAATAAAGTATTTCTTTCGTTCTTTCTTTTTCTTTCTAAATTCAAAAACGGTCTAAAAAGACCCGTAATATTTTTGAAAGACCTTTGTAACAATACCCCACACTATAGGGTAGGCAACGTATAAAAAATTCATCTTCACGTTACGCGTAGGGGAGGTACCCTGAAAAAAAATATTTTTCAATATTTAATTCTACGGTTTTGGCGCTTTATTAAATATGTATAATATATTCATGCAAATTACGGCTTTCTAGCACTAAAGGTCTCGGCGCTATGCTTAGGACAGACGGACGGACGGACATGACAAAACTATAAGGGTTCCGATTTTACTTCGGAACCCTAAAAACGACAGCATGTTATGGTTTTACTACGAGACAGCTAACAACTTGTTGAAGGGCGTGCCCTAGTACACTGTCGCACACAGGTACACAATATGTATGTACCTACCTATTTTAATGAGAGAGGTACGCGTGTATCACTCGCATAACATACACATAATTATATGCGTACATACATATATATGCGTATACCATATGCATGCATATGGTGGTCTGGATCAGATTGATGAGATTATTGGCTTGAAAAGAATTCATTGGTGATCCTGAGTTTTTATTAAATAGCCACTGTGCGAAACTGACTTCTATACCGACATCCAAAAAAATATATTTAATGACAGTTATGACATTTCGATCAATCAATTCCACAAATTCAATCTTCCAGCAACATAAACTCAAAAATTAACACAACAAAATACCAAATAGTCCTGCGATGTAGTTTTTTTTTAGCTGACGAGGAGGAAGCTGGAGCCGTGAGGATTAGGGATGGGCGATACAAATCGTATATAGATATTGAAACGTATATTACATCAATATCGTAATATCCGATATCGACGCGTGTAAAATCTATATATTTTTTGAAACACGATATTGCTGAATCGTAGCGATACGCTCGGTTCAGTATTTGATATGATACGACGTAACTAGTTACAAATAATGTTTATTTATGCCAAACTTACTCAAAGAAATAAATAAGTAAATATTACTTTATTTAAAAGTAACCACTAAATATCTTTGATACACCCAACGTACATACATAATCCAAACAGATTTAAGAATAATAAATCATAATGATATCATGTTAAAATGTGGTATATAGTTTCAGATAACATCGCAATGTGAATCAAACCGATACACCAATATATAGTTTCAAAAAATATATAGTTCCAGATAACATCGTCTTACAGGTTCGTTGTTACCAAATCTAACCAATACACCAATGTATAGTTTCAAAAAATATATAGTTTCAGATAACATCGTCTTATAGTTTCGTTGTTACCAAATCTAACCTATACACCAATATATAGTTTCAAAAAATATATAGTTTTAGATAACATCGTCTTATAGTTTCGTTGTTACCAAATCTAACCTATACACCAATATATAGTTTCAAAAAATATATAGTTTTAGATAACATCGTCTTATAGGTTCGTTGTTAACAAATCGAACCAATACACCAATAACTTATATAGTTTCAAAAAATATATAGTTTTAGAAACCGATATCGAATTTCAATATATAGTTTCGATTCGATATCTTAAAAACCTGATATTACCCACTCCTAGTGAGGATGTCTCTGCTGCACGCCTTCACCGTGCTGCTGACGGTGCTGCTGTTTGTGGCGCGGCTGCGGTGCGCGCTGCCCGCCCTCTACACGGTACGTTGACATCTGGCAGGACATGACTGGCAGTAGGCAGGAGGCAGTAGACAGCAGACAGCAAGCAGCTGGCAGTAGGCAATATTCAATAGGCAACTGCGATGAATTGTTTCACCTGGTCATATTGCAGAGTTCTGCGAGCGAGCAAACATTATCTACATATTTGCTTTCAACTTGAATTATTTATAGAAAGTCAAGAATGCTAGGCTAATCCAATTTATCCGAGAGTAAAATGGGCATTATGAGGAAGGAATTTTCGGCATAATTAATGGGTTTTTACAATTAAACTAATCAATTCTACGCCAATTATAGTTGCTAATTAATTGAACAGGGAAAACGCCGCAGCCTCCGTCAGCAGGGCTCGCAGCACGAGTGGTGCGCCAAGCCGGCGCCGGTGGGGCACTCCAGCGAGGATTCGGCCCTGACGCAGCTGGCGCTGTTCCTGACGGAGCCCAAGTACAAGCGCGATCCCGACATCGACGTCGACAGCGAGGAGATCGGCTACGAACCGTTGCTGTAGCCGCCTGCCGCTCACATTGTCACATTGTGGCCTCTATTACAACTCCAATCAAGATAGCCGATAAGGAATCATCTGGCTTTGATGCCAGCCAAAATCAGTTCCTTATGTCCTCTATAATCATGTGGATATTGAATTCTAATCTCATAACTAAAGTGCATATTTATAACCGGAACCTGTTCTAAATTAATAAATAAACGTAATAAAAATGGTTAACTCGAATTTTGAATGTTTTTCTTAAGATTTGCCGGCACGTTGTGATGAAATAGATTTAGACGCGTGTTCGACATAAAAAAATTATAAACACTTTTGATTTGGTAAATCTCGCTGGAACCCTGTACTGGTACAGCTGGTACACATTAAATCTGACCACGCCAACCTCACATCCAGCTATTTTCATTTTGTAGATGCTACGAGGCCTACGAGTCAACATGGACATTAGACATTTTCTTTAGTGCCGTTCTAGAGGTCCCCATGGTCCTACTAGTACCTACCTTAAACAAATTAGGAAAAAAAAAAACAGTAGGACCACGAGGATTTCGGCGAAGCCGTATTGTTTTTAAGCGAGCAATAACATAAGGTGAAAATTATACGGATATTAAAACTCTAAAAAATATGTGTAATATCATAGCTCAAACACAGTAAATATCATTAACAATGTATCAAGTTTGACTCGTCGGAGAGGCATACTGTCGTCTCTTCATCGCCGGTACCATTAGGAAGCGCATGTTCTTCTTGTAGTAGGGGCATGCCGGCTCGTCGCAGCCCAGCACCTCGGCCTCGTGGACCACGGCACCCCCGCGCTGCAGCAGCTCCTCCCCCAGCACCAGTCTCCGCGCGCACCCCAGCAGGCAAGGACCGCACAATGCCACAGCACACAGAGCAGCCAATAACTCTAGAAGAAACATCACAACTTTATACCACATCGTAGAAGTTACATCCACTGTTTATGCCAAATTCCATTTGTGTGATGTGAATGAAATTTTAATGTCCAAGTTTGTAGATTGTGCTCGTTATTGTAAAATAACTAGTGCATTAATTTAACTATAAAAATATGCAGTATTATTTAATCACAGATTCGTTGTTGTACAAATGACGAAAAGAAACTTTTGACCTAGATGTCATTTTAACTTTTTTTACGGTTTCGTCATTGAATACATTACAGGTTAATTTGTTTGCTAGGCGTCGGTAGTCCTACAGACGTTTAGCGTAACCAACAATATGTACTATATTTTATCGTAAGGATAATAAAATCGAATATTTGTATCTTAAGTGACCCTACTTTAGGGTACGATTCCACCAAAATAGTGTGCAGCACATTTGTTTACAAACATTTTGTGCAAAACTCCAGCATTGCACTTTAAGCTAGTATCGCGTTTAGCTGCTGTCTCCACCGGCAAGGCTGTGCGTAACTTTTGTAAACGCACAGTGTGGCACACTTGTGCACAAACATGTTCACTGAGAAGAGTTTTCTGTCTTCAGATGTTAAATATGGACGGGCAGGAAAACGTAGTGCTTTGTGCTGCAGCTTGTGTTTTATTATTTAGTTTGCTTAAAAAGAAACGAAGAATAAAAGCAAGACTGAGTTCGTGAACAACAAGCGTGTACGCGTTGACGCGAGTCCACTGCGTTCATGTGTGCGCGCACAAAAGTATACAGATGTGCGTGAACAATTTTAAATGTTCGCGCACAATTTGTTACTGTATGCCCGAGTGACTCGACCAGCGTGAACATTTGTGTCGTACACTGTGCATTACAGTGCCGCACAGTTCAGCACACTGGTGGAATCAAGCCTTTACTGACACAGTTCATCATCTTTTGTAAAGAAACCTGTCATAATCAGTTCTTAATTCCGTCTTTTGTATTAATAGATACATTTTGTATGGTTCAATAAAGCTTAAATAAATAAATAAATACGAACTGAATATGGATTTCGTTATCAGATCGAGAGCAAATAGTGCTGTTACCCAAAAAGGATCTACACTTTTACCATGAAGAACGCTATCTCCAGTTTCAGTTTGTCCTACTACTTTTGGGACAGCCTGTATAACAAAAATATAAAGATCCGAACAGGCACTATTTAAGTTCCTTCCATCCGTCAGCCTTTGGAAGTCCACTGCTGGACATAGGCTTCCCCTAACAAGCGCAACTCTGAGTATGTTCTGAGAGAACCTGATATCTTCTACTGGGGTGGGTCTTAAAATATGACTAGCCGTCTAGCCGTGACCACGATCCCTGCAACTGGGTCAAAATATCGGCGTATAAAATATATATCGTGAGTACCCGTATTATAATAAGAATGTGTTCAGTCCACGATGAGTTAAGTATAAAAACTAGTCTTATAGTACTTTGACATGGGTTATTCCCATTTGTCCCCACCTCGTTTGTCACCACTGGTGACAAATGGGAATTTTTTTCCCATTTGTCCCCACTGGTGACAAATGGGAACAAAATCCTTCCCATTTGTCCCCACTGGTGACAAATGGGAATAAAATCCTTCCCATTTGTCCCACTATATAGACCACCAATAAATTGATACGCCCACAGTAGTGGCGGTGCTAGAGCTTAATATATAGCGATGCGAATGTTTTTTTCGCGAATTATGATATAGTGATTATTTAATGCAAATTTAACTCGGAAAACATAATATATTTTTAACCGACTACAAAAAAGGAGGAGGTTATCAATTCGTCGCGTATGTTTTTTTTTCTTTGTATGTTCATCGATTACTCTAAGACGGTTCTACCGATTTGGATGTTTTAAACAGTATTGAATAGAAAATTGCTTCAAAGAATGGGACCAACTACACGTTACTTAAAACTATATTTTTATTTATTATATTATTATTTTTATCAAATATTAGCGCCTCAAAGTATATAAGCAATGACACAATGTCATATTTCTGAACACTTTTTTACACATTACTCAACGATTAATTAACAATAATTTACTTATTCTCTATGAAAAATCAACAATTAACTTACAACAAACTTACTAATACACAATATTTCTTATAACTATAATAAAATAAAATGATGTAGTCATTGGCTGATTCTATAATAAGCCTTTGTCTATTCTATACACGTGACAATGTCATTAACGTCAGCTGTTAGGACTGTCACTGCGACAAGGTTGTACGTCAACGTCATTTTTATGTCATTTTCATATAAACATGTGATGTTCAACAAATTCAAGTCAATGTATTTAAATACTTAAGTGAGAGTGAACTATTAAAATCTAACATGCATTTAAAGTAGATAAAGTGTTTATCGCACATATCAGTAGCATTGTCAATTATCTTGTAATCTGCCTTAAGTAGAAATGACTAAGCCGGAGTACGTAGTAGGGTGAGTATTTACTAAGGTATCAGTTTCATTCATGAAAATAAACCTAACAGTTGATAAAGCCAACAATAATAATTGGTGACCAGCATCGACGTTATGACAGAGTTATCGGTGAGATATTTTTTAATTAGTAGCAGCATGAAAGTGCATGTTAAGGTACTTGTTGTTTATTAATGCAAACTCAGTTTGATTGTCTTGTATTGTTACAATAGGCAAAATATCATATTACATTGATGATATTCAGTTGTTCTAACGGTTGACCCACTTATGGATGTTATACAATTGTTAAAAATTCACTAGTGACATGAGATACATGATTTTAATTTTATTTTCAGTTTGGTCAATACATGAGAATTAAATAAATAAATAGAAGATTTTTAACATTATGTAGAAATAGTAAATAATCACTTCTTGCATAGTGGTATCAATAATAAGCCTAATTGATGAAGAATAATATTTTTAATATTTTGAATTTAAGTAATTTAAGTTAGTGGCCATGGCCAACCCGAGTGTCGGAAGATTTCAAACCGCCTGAAGGCCTCTGACATGGCTTAACGACTGTTATCATAACAACCTGGACCTTTACGTGCCCTCTGAAGCACGCTCAAGATTTTTTTGCCACTAGCGGTCATCCATCCAACTACCGACTGCGCCCGCTGTTGCTTAACTTTGTTGATCACTTAGGATCGACGCAAGCCACCGGACTATGAGCGCTCCTCCTAAGTTATATAATAATAATATTAATGTTATTGTTTTAGGGTGGTGCTAGTAGGGTGTGTGGCCCTGACATGGGCGTGCGGCAGTGTGTACAGACAGCTACTGGAGGCCTACGAGCAGAGTGGTTCCCTCACTGACTCTGAGTACTCATGGTAAGCAGCTATTATAGATTTTTGTAAATATAACTGAGATTTGCTAAAATGTAACTCATGTTATTATAGAAACACCAAAAAATGTCTAATAAAATATTTTTCGGACAAGCTGACATTTACCCCGACCATGACATTTAAATCTGATAAAATGTTTGACATACAAACATGACTTCATTACAATATTGTTATTAGTATGAATATAAGATACATGGATGAATACATTTCAACAGAAACGTAATGGATACTTCTACTGATCAAAACTATTTTTCTAATTTCATATATTCTTTAACTAGTATTTAAAATGGAGTTTTATGCAATTTTAAACCATGTTTTTATCACAATAAAATAAAATACACATCTGCCTGATCACTGGTAAAACAACTTACTAGGAAATCACACTCGATTCGCTTCAGGAAAAATAATAAAAAAATATATTATATGTATAATAGCCCTAGTCACCCGGGGATAGTGTAGCTTCCCAACAGTGAAATAATTTTTCAAATCGGTTCGGTAGTTTCGGAGCCTATTCAATGCAAACAAACAATCAAATGTTTCCTCTTTATAATATTAGTATAGATTTATCATAAATTAATTATATTTAAAAAAAAAACTTTTTTTATTTAACTTAAATAACAATAGGTTAATTAAGTGTAAGAAACCTTTGACATTTTTATATGCAAGATTTTTATTTTGTTTGAAGGATTTTCCGGCTGCTGCTTAACCTGGTGGGGTACTCCACGATCCTGCTGCCCGGCTTCGTGCTGTACAAGTATCTCAAGAAATCAAACTACTTTGATAAGATATGTGAGATATCGGCTCCTTCATAATAATATTTTTACTATGTCGGATGTAGTTTGATAAATGCTTGATTTTTGTTATCTGATGACAATGATAAGTGCTACTGTTACACCCAATGCGATCTCCCTAATGGCTGGTTTCCATAAATTATAGTATATTGATTGATTTTGTTCCAAATATGCTACTAAGTATTATTACTTATTATATTCACTACCATTTCGAGACACGTTTTTAAATATGACACTTTTTCTATATTTATTTATTCTCGACTATGAATTGTTTTTCTTTTTAACATTAAAAAGTAATAATAAAAATTAGTTTTATGTAAACTAATAGAAACAAACAAAACATTGTTCAACGTTGTTCATCATATCAATGATATGCTTGACATCGGGAATATCCATTGCTATGCTGATGACAGTACGGGTGATGCTTGTTATACAGACCGACCAAATCTTTCTAGGGTGAAGATTGAGAAGAAGAGGATAAAACTTATGTCTAAAATCGAGTATATCTGGGGCGGGTCTGGAAATGGGGTAGACTAAATTTAATACATTTCAACCCCGAGAAGACGCAAGTTTACGTGTTAACCGCTTTCTCTCTTTGTTTCAGCAAACACGGGGCGCATTTACAAGCTCCTGTATGCTGTCTTCGGTGACCACGAACGGCTGGGGGAGGTGCGGGGGGCGAGGGGCGCGCGCGGGGAGTGGGCGGAGTCGCCGCGTCGCGAGGGGCTGGAGCTGGCCTTCTGCTTCACAGGCCTCATGGGCGCCTACCTCGTGTGGGGGCTGCTGCAGGAGAAGATCATGACGCAGGTGATAACTCACAATACTGTGCTCTGTAGCGGCCATACAGCTAACAGGTTATTTGATTCTAAGTGGTCGTCGTCGCTTATTGCCATCAGTACAGGTTTGACAGCCAAAATGGAGTATTTGATTTTTTCTCGCTTTCAGACACTGCAATGGAATTAGATTAAGAGCCCAGAGCCGCCAGACATCACTTATTTTCTGACGGATGAAATGTGGACGATTGAGTAGTGTTAGTATGTACTATGATCGTATGCCTACTTGCTAGCTTGGAAAAACGGCCAATTTCCAGGTATCAGGTGATCAAGGTACAAAAAATCATTACTAAGTTCACGTATTTTCTCATGGCTGATTTTCACATATGTTCTAGATAATATAGTTATAAATAAGTCGTCAATACTCCCAGACACATTCCGTGGGCCATTTTGCTTTACAGACAACTTGAAGGTGCCAGAATTATGACTTAAGTTCACGTATTTTCTCATGGCTGATTTTCACGTATGTTCTAGATAATATAGTTAGAAATAAGTCGTCAATACTCCCAGACACATTCCGTGGGCCATTTTGCTTTACAGACAACTTGAAGGTGCCAGAATTATGACTTAAGTTCACGTATTTTCTCATGGCTGATTTTCACGTATGTTCTAGATAATATAATTAGAAATAAGTCGTCAATACTCCCAGACACATTCCGTGGGCCATTTTGCTTTACAGACAACTTGAAGATGCCAGAATTATGACTTAAGTTCACGTATTTTCTCATGGCTGATTTTCACGTATGTTCTAGATAATATAATTAGAAATAAGTCGTCAATACTCCCAGACATATTCCGTGGGCCATTTTGCTTTACAGACAACTTGAAGATGCCAGAATTATGACTTAAGTTCACGTATTTTCTCATGGCTGATTTTCACGTATGTTCTAGATAATATAGTTAGAAATAAGTCGTCAATACTCCCAGACACATTCCGTGGGCCATTTTGCTTTACAGACAACTTGAAGGTGCCAGAATACAGACTTAAGTTCACGTATTTTCTGACGCTCCATTTTTATATATGTTCTCCAGACAACTATTTTAAAACCTTTGACAAGAAGACAGATCCAAGGGGCCAATCATCCCCTAAATTAATTTTAATATCTCTGTGGGTGGACACCGTGTACAAACACTCGACGCCGCGCCGCAGTGCCGCGATCAGCTGATGGGTGGGTCAGTGAACTTTAGTAAGGGCAACACATGATTCCTTTTCCCTTCATACTTTTCCTCGACAGGCAAAAACAGCTTTGCTAGGCTCTTAAACTGTGATTTATTGCAGATATTTGCGGGGATTTCGTTAAAACTGTCATAAAAAAATACTGTATCTGAATAATAGGACTTTTGGCGTATTTAAAAAATGGAATCATACCTATTTACAAAGATTAAATTGGTGTTTATTTACAATGATTAAAGTTTTACGTATTAATTTTATTATTTACACAAGCCTTAACAGATGTTCATAATGCTCACCTCTTCAAGTGATGTAGATTTCAGCACGTTTGCACAAATTGTCCTTTACGCGGTTTAGCACAAGACGATCACTTCGAACTTTTGAATACTCTGTAGCACACACAACACTTTTAACCTCGCCCCACAAATAACGGCCTTGGGCATGCGCTGGCACGGTAAACTGTCCAAAGTCACAGTATAATAATATACAGTATTGGATCTCGGCCCTATCCTTGAAAAACTTACCTACGGTCGCGAGGTACGTAAACGTGCGCTAGGGCTGTCCGCCGACAGTACTTTAATTTTATCAGACGACTTGAGTTTCATTGTAGTTTTGTAACTGTAAATGTTATATTTTCTATTTTAATAAATGCAATGCGTTGTGAATGAAAAAGGAAGTGTTCAAGAAAAATCCATGTTGTATTTTTTATTAGTACTGTGAAGGTTCGTAAGCCGTCAGTATTGTAGTAAAGATAGACTCATAGGGCAGGGTAAGTTCTTTTTGTAGGTTATGTTAAAGAAAAAATGTACAACTGTACAATTCTATAAATTTTATATTGCTAAATTAATTTATAACATTAAAATCAAAGTTACAGTAGCAACAGACGCAAATATTCATATTCAAATTACAATTATTACAAATTACATTATTAGGTAAAATTATTTTCAGACGAGATTAATCTAATAACAATTGTCATTAAATGAATATAATTGTCTATATTGTAGCGATTTCTGCGACATGTGCTGCCGACACGATAAAAAGTAGGTATGTATTACTTGCGCCATTAAAGAAACAATACTAAAATGGCAGCACTTATCATTCCCTCTCACTCGTACGTTATTCCTGTCTTTAGTCACACACCTCTGTACAGCACGCAAAAAAAAATGTAATTGACGTAGATATATTCTCAGAGAAGAAATACTATTACAAGTCCGCCATTTAGAAAAAACCTCGTTTCGGCGGCCAGTGATCAAACATGTGTCAATCGATAAGACTAAATGATTATGATCAAAAAGTATTCCATGATAAAATGTCTATTAATTATTATTGGAACGAAGTTCCTTATCGCGCGTTGTGAAAGGGTGCTAGACGGAAAATTACGACACTTTTTGATTCTTACGAATACTTTACTAACACTTACTATATCTCAGATTAAATATTGTTTGTACCACAGTTATGCCGACGATATTCAGTTGTACATTGCCGTAGATCCAAACAATGCATCAGAAGACATAGTTAGGCTTAATTCTGATTTGGAACGTATCTCAAGCTGGTCGATACAAAACTCATTAGTCTTAAATCCAAAAAAAACAAAATACATAGTCCTAGGCACACCGAAACAAGTACAAAAAATTGGCGACAGTTCCCCCCTTATAAAAATTGACGGCGTGGCAATAGAACGTGTTGCAGAAGCAAGAAATCTTGGCGTGCTCTTCGACGAAAACTTGCGATTCGAGAAGCATATAATAAATATTGTTCGCAATTGCTTTTATAGGCTCAAGGTTCTTTACCGGATAAGGGAATACTTAAGCGTAGAACTACGGATAACCGTTTGTGAGTCATTGGTATTGTCTAAATTAAATTACGCAGATACTCTCGTAGGACCACGTTTGCTGGGTCGCTCAATAAAATTGATACAGCGAGTGCAAAACGCTTGCACTCGGTACTGCTTCAACGTTCCCCCCCGAGCTCATGTTACGCCATTTATTAACAGTGCTAACATGCTCAAAATGCATAATCGCAGACAACTTCATTTCGCCACCTTATTGTTTGGAGTCATAAAAAAACAGCAACCATCATATTTGTATGACAAATTAACTTGGGCCAAAGATCAGATTCCTTGCAGAACAAGGGGGGGTATGTATAAATTATGTTACCCACCAACATGCGGTGGAGCCGCCCGGGGAAGTTTTAAATACTGCGCTACAAAGTGTTGGAACAATCTGCCTCCCCCAATCCGGTCTCTCCAATCCGTGAATGGATTTAGAATTAGATATAAAATATATTTATTAGCGGAGCAGAAAAAAAATTCTTAAATCCCAACACTTTCTACCGCCTTTCCTACAACATATTATTATCTTACATACTATATTAAAATACAAAACAATACAATTATATTATACAATTTATATTATAATACATACTATAATAATATTAATATTTTAATACATACGAGTAAGTCCATTTATTGTTTCATATTTTGTTCCCCATATACAATATTTCTGTGTCCCCATATTTGTCGATCCCATATGTTTATTTAATATGATATGTTTATTATTGAAATATATACTAATATAATATATATATTAATCCTAATTTTTTTTTTTTAATATAATGTGCACAATTGTTTTTTTATTATTATTATTAAGTATGTACCTGCTGTCGCTGTTACCGACTGACTTTTCTACTCACGAGGCTCATTCTGAAAATCAGCGCAGTGGTCCTAGACTGCTGCATATGCTGAGAATGAGCCTTTTACCATATTTCACTGCAGCACACACAGACTTTTCTGGTGATACTAATATTTTTTGTGTTTAGTATATTTGTGTCATTTTTGTTTTTTCTTCTTTTTTTTCTTGCTTTATGTGTACCTTCTGTGTGTTGCTTTTGTAATGTGGTAATAAATAGTTTCTTATTCTTATTCTTACTACGAATACTTACACTTTTTTTGAAGTGATTCAGAGAGTTTTACAGAGATGGCGCTGTACAACTTTCTGAATCACGCTATAAATTGTACAGAAATGATACACACACACACAACATGCATTAAAATATATATATATTATTTGTAAATACATTATGGTACCTAATTTAATTATTAGCTCCATTAAGTATATATATCTTAAATAATATTGTTACATAATAAGTCTACCAATACTGTTATGGAAGAGCGGGGCCACCTAACACAAGCAATAAAGCGCTCAAAGGGTGGTCCCAACAACTGTTAATTATTGTGTACTCTTATTGTAGACGAACAATAAATAATTTTGAATTTTTGAATTTAATTTTGAATATAGCCGAATGGCTCCACTCACACTATCATTGGCACGAGCATATGCACGAACCATCTCTCAGTATTCTTCATTCGTAAATGACATTTTTATTATTAATTAATGTTATGATTTTAGACCTGATCAGCGCGGCCGCGTGCGCGTAAACAGAACTGAGGGAGGTAGTGAGTAGGTGCGGCCGCAAAATTTTGGTAGGCGGAGTCGGCGGCAACGTCGCTCAAAGAGTCCGAAAGTCGCCGCGGTTTCTTTGAGCGCGCCGACTTTTGTCGGAAGCGGCACCGGTAGTATTTGTGTTTAACTCTAATGTGGTAATTTAGTGTGGTAGTTATGTTGCGTTATAATTGTTAAATAAAATTAAAAATTAGTCAGGTGGCAGCTAAATTTAAGGGGGCCTCCCTTGAGGCCAACAGTTAGGCTGCGGGCACGAGATCTGCGATGGGCGGCGCGATGGCGGTAGCAGCGCGGCGCGGCGCGGGGCGATTAGCAGCGGTGTATTGCGGGGCACGAAAAAACGGTCGGTCAATCGCGCCAAATTAGTGTTGTGAAGAATGATAATATTATAATCTGTTTATTTATACATTTATTAAGTATTGAAGCAATGGCGTAAAGTGACTTTCGAAAAAAGTGAAGCTTGGTTTTCATACAGATGAAGGTATATGTTTCATCTATTTGGTTGTGAAAAACATGAGTTTACGTCGAAGAGAATTATTGGAGCCTAGTATCCATATAGCAGCTTTTGATGAAATACACTAAATAAGTTCTTTATTATAAATTTCCATTACTTTAAAATTATAATTCAATACAATTATAATGTACTATCAATCTAGTTTGTTCCCATCTCTTCCGCACCGCCGCGCATCGCCCCGCACCGCCCGTGCATCGCGCATCGCCCCGCTCGAAATCGCGGGTTTCGTGCCCGGTCCCATAGTACGCCATACTATTGATTCCATCGCTTCAAATCGCCGCCGCCCCGCAACCGCCATCGCGCCGCCCGTCGCAAATCTCGTGCCCGCAGCCTTAAAGTCACTTACAAAAAAAGTATTCAGTGTTCTGCCGTGTCTGTTTGTAGTACGAGCGGCGACCGTCAGATTCACTACATATCGTCATCTGATACTAAGGTAAGCCCCTTGGCACATGTTCATAAAAGTGATGCTAACCGAAAACTCGATGGAAAAAATTTGGATTGGCCGAAAGTACAAAATAAAGTACCACTTCCGGTGAAAAAACATTAATGGCACTTACGTCATTTGATATCGAGAGGATACTTGTGGCATCAAATAGCACTATATTGGTAGTTACAGAAAAATCTTGTCTGCCAGTTCTTGTATGGCCGAAAGTGCTCGGCAAACTGTTTCAAAGGTAACAATTCGGATCCCCCAATCGGTTATACCGATTTTGTTTCCAATGACCTATTGTCGTACGTACAATTCACATATTTTTCTAATAAACTGATTTCCTCACAACTGTACCTATGCCTACCTATGTATGCCACAAGTTAGTCATGAACCTAGTCATGCACCAAACCGGGAAATAACGTATAGAATTTGAATTTGCCGTTCAACTAACTGCCTTTTCAAATTGATATTATGAACCTAAATCTTCTTTTTTTCGAATTTGATTTTCTTTTTTTTCTGGCTCAAAAAAAATGTGTCAGAGCTTTGGAAGGTCGGCCGCCACACGAACCCTGCAAACCCCTATTTATTAAACTAAATTTTTTTACATAAACAGGTATTTATAATCTCGACTCGAAGCCTGCTCCTTTGTAGTAAAATATAAACACAATTTTTTAACTGCCAGCCAATTGTACCCACGAAATACTCGAGATCCTCATAGACTGGTATTGGGTAAACCGCCACGTACCACACTCCTCCAGCGTAATGCATACGGAATGTGCATAAAAACATTTAATAAACTACCAACAAGTGCAAAAATTTTGCCTGAAAGGCTGCTTAAAATTAAATTTAAAAAATTCCTATTAAAATCTGCATTTTATGACATTAACGAATTCTTAAATTGTAATAATATAATATTGTAAATGTAATTAAAAACATAAAAATGTAATAATATACCTACTTACTAAATTTTAATTATCTTGACATGTATAAATAAAAGTAGTGTAAAAATGTAATATTGACATAATTATATAATTGTAATTATTGTAATGATGAAAATAAATGCATAATAATATAGGTATATTAGTAGGAATCTAAGTTAGGACTAGTACAATGTGCATGCCTTATATGGTGGAATGTGGAGGACATATTATGATCACCTAATTTTAATACCCACTTTCGAGCAAATAAATAAATTTGAATTTGAATTTCGGCCAACATGCAGGCTACTACAACAATTTTTCCATAGCTGAATCAATCTTAACCGTCTTCACCGTTTTTCACTAGAGGTTGGGAAAAACTGCTAAAATTGTTGGCAATACAAAAAAATCCGTACGGCGAATCCGGACATATGTGCGAGGGTATCGGCATACGGAGCGTCCGGCGCGGACGATGCCGATATATGTGCGTTCAACTTTAGAACTTTAGTTCAATTTTGTTTAAATACAATGTCTTCGTTTTGGCATTAAAATAATAAGATATTTATTGAATTATTTATCGCTTAGAAGTAGATATGTAATGTTCGGTTTACACGTAAAACGGACTATTTAGTAGTTAAAATTTAGTACGAAAGTAAACAAGTGATTTAGAAATTTTTCTATTTTTCTCTTAAGAAAGTGGGCGGGGCTTATTACTTAACATATTTGGACAGGCACTTTTTAGTTCATTTAGTAAAATGCAGAAGTTGTTAAGTAGGTTGTGAAGAATTGTATGAACTAAAGAGCTTTACTAAGTACGTTTGAAAGCGCACTAAAATAAGTATAAACCGGACTTAAGAAATACCTAGAACAAAAGTACCTACACAAAGACGGCGTGTTTAAAAGCTGTGAATCATAAAAATATTTACAAATATTAAATAACCAACTAAAACTTTTGTTAGTGTAGGTATCTTACAGGTTTCTTTCTTCTTCTTTCTTTCTTGGCTAGCAACGCATCAGTGATGCCTTTGGTGTTGCTGATGTCCATGGGCGACGATAGCCACTTACCTACCAGCAGGTGGATCGTCAGCTCGTTTGCCGGCTATTTCCATAAAAAAAATGGTTTTTCCTTCCTTATCCTCCTTCACTCCTACCAACACCTGCGACGTCGTCTTTTAATGACGTTTTCAAAATGTTCACCACCTTGTTCAATACACAATAACTAATGCACGGTTATGTAAGTAATTGTCGTTTAAGTTTATTTAATACTACAGTAGGTACAGTGTCACTTTTCACGTCAAATGTAGCTATTATTCTATTTTTTAGATCCTCAGCGATAGTGGAATGTTTCAAATAAACACAGATAAAAAGTCTAGTGGCGTCAAATCAGCTGACCTGGGTCACTGAACCAAACCTATCCAATCCGGCCGGCGCGTGACTGTTTAATTTTTAATTTACTAAATCCTAGATCATAAAAGCCGCCGCGCCGCCGGCCGGGTAGTATAATAGGTACTTACCGCCGGCCGGGAGTGACACCCTAGTTACGTCTCGCTCTCTCCGACTGTTTTTAAATATGCGGAAGAGAAAGAACGTAAGGAAGTGTGCAAATTGTCTTTATAATATTTTTTTGACCTATTGCGTTTGTCTGTAGTGTATTCATTCCTGTTACGTCGTGCATTTGGCTGTGTGTGGCTGTGACTCAGTTAATTCTTAAAAAGACCCTATTGCACTGACTTAAGATTCATTTTTGTTTGTTTCGACTGTTTAAAGAATTGGGTGACGTCATTTACTTAATTTTAATTTATTTTTGGAATAAAAAAATACCTACATTAAAAGTGCGTGGGATCGATTCAGTAGCCGATTTTGACTACCATACTCATGTCTCATGCGCGTAGATAATGCTCTCGCGCTCCCTCTGTGGGTACAGAGATATTAAAATTAATTTAGGGGATGATTGGCCCCTTGGATCTGTCTGTCTTCTTGTCAAAGGTTTTAAAATAGTTGTCTGGAGAACATATATAAAAATGGAGCGTCAGAAAATACGTGAACTTAAGTCATTATTCTGGTAACTTCAAGTTGTCTGTAAAGCAAAATGGCCCACGGAATGTGTCTGGGAGTATTGACGACTTATTTCTAATTATATTATCTAGAACATACGTGAAAATCAGCCATGAGAAAATACGTGAACTTAAGTCATAATTCTGGCATCTTCAAGTTGTCTGTAAAGCAAAATGGCCCACGGAATGTGTCTGGGAGTATTGACGACTTATTTCTAATTATATTATCTAGAACATACGTGAAAATCAGCCATGAGAAAATACGTGAACTTAAGTCATAATTCTGGCATCTTCAAGTTGTCTGTAAAGCAAAATGGCCCACGGAATGTGTCTGGGAGTATTGACGACTTATTTCTTATTATATTATCTAGAACATACGTGAAAATCAGCCATGAGAAAATACGTGAACTTAAGTCATAATTCTGGCATCTTCAAGTTGTCTGTAAAGCAAAATGGCCCACGGAATGTGTCTGGGAGTATTGACGACTTATTTCTAATTATATTATCTAGAACATACGTGAAAATCAGCCATGAGAAAATACGTGAACTTAAGTCATATATGGCATCTTCAAGTTGTCTGTAAAGCAAAATGGCCCACGGAATGTGTCTGGGAGTATTGACGACTTATTTCTAACTATATTATCTAGAACATACGTGAAAATCAGCCATGAGAAAATACGTGAACTTAAGTCATAATTCTGGCATCTTCAAGTTGTCTGTAAAGCAAAATGGCCCACGGAATGTGTCTGGGAGTATTGACGACTTATTTCTAATTATATTATCTAGAACATACGTGAAAATCAGCCATGAGAAAATACGTGAACTTAGTAATGATTTTTTGTACCTTGATCACCTGATACCTGGAAATTGGCCGTTTTTCCAAGCTAGCAAGTAGGCATACGATCATAGTACATACTAACACTACTCAATCGTCCACATTTCATCCGTCAGAAAATAAGTGATGTCTGGCGGCTCTGGGCTCTCCACCTATAAAAAATCTTACCATTTTGAGTGAGTACGGTCAAGATTAAACATGGTGGTTCAGCAGGATACACCCCAAAATACCCCAGCTATGAAATATTATAAAATATTACTTAACACCATAACATTTACTAATGTGACAGCACCATAGCTGCTAGCCTCTTGTAGGCTCGCCACTCACACGTACGCACACAATTAGCGTATGTACTACAGTGAGTAAAAGAGTTGGCTATGGTGGGCATGATCCTAAAACCTGTAATGTTAATATCAATGTTAAATGCTACCGCTATACGTAAGGTATGATTTAAATTTGCTTTTTACTTTTATGTTATTACATAAACAATATGTAATTTAAACATTTTGGAAGGTTTTGACGTGATAATGTCTATGATATGTGATATTTGTATTTTGTATATTATATGTGATAATGTCTAAACCGACTTTACACACAACCATTTTTTAAATCATGCCCTGCATGCCTATCTCTCTTGCGTTGTTTACAGCATTTAATACATAACACGTCGTGTTATAGAAAAGCGGCTAAGGGGCCATTCATTAATAACGTAAGAACAATTTTTGGCATTTTGACCCCCCCTACCCCTATGTAAGAGCACATAAGATTTCTCGGACTCCCGCTCCCCGTTACGTAAAATTTTACCCGGTTTTAGAAAAGGATCTATTTTACTAAAAGTTATAATTTGACGTAAATCAACGATTTTTAGTCTTTATTACTTCTAGTATTTTGACTTGTAAAATTCTTACGTAACAATGGCTTCACCCCTTTCTCCCTCGCAGATAAAGGCATGTAGAGACTGACGACACCCTCTTCCCTTGAGACCCTTACGTAATAGAGATGTTGACACTAATTATAAATTAATATAAATTTATGTCTAAAATATTAGTGGTAACATTTAAAGGCCTAAAATATGATTCTTTTATTGAAATCAAACACAATAAATTAAATATCATTAATTTAAAATGTTAAAAATTGTACTCACTGTCACGTGACCTCGAACGAAGATTTTGGGAATATGACGTCATTGGAACAATTTTATTTGGAAATTCAACAAACTTAGTAGACGGATAGTATTGAATATAGTTTAGAGACGTCACGTGACGTTTTTGGTGGGAAATTTGATAATGATTTTTAAGTATTTATCAATTTTTGTTTTTAAATTGAAGATAATATTTTTGTTTTTTAATTGAAGATATTATTTTTATAATATTTTTTTCGTGAATATTGAGGTTCTATCTATAAAAAAAAACATGAGAGGTGTCAAGGGACACCCGGATGCAACGAAGTTCCTTTCGATTTAAGTATTGTTTTGTTGTACAGCGCCATCTCTGTAAAACGCTCTGAATCATTTCAAAAAAGTGTCGTCATTCGTAAGAATCAAAAAGTGTCGTAATTTTCCGTCTAGCCCCCTTTCACAACGCGCGATAAGGAACTTTGTTCCAGTAAAATTGAATCCTAAAATTAGTCAACATCCGTATTAATGAATGGCCCTTGTCCCATTCCAGAGCTACGTGATGGGCGACGGCAGCCTGGTGCGGTTCTCGGACTCGCAGTTCCTGGTGTTCGTCAACCGCGTGTCGGCGTGCGCGGTGGCGGCGGCGCGCCTGCTGGCCTCCCGCCGCGCGCTGGCCGTCGCGCCGCTCTACCGCTTCTCCTACTGCTCGCTGACCAACATCGTCAGCGCCTGGTGCCAGTACGAGGCGCTCAAGTACGTCAGCTTCCCCACGCAGGTACCGCCACCACCACCACCACCACTCTACCACTACACCACCGGTACTGACAGACATACTACAGTACATTAACACTATGTAACCGATGGATAAATACATTATTTTACTGCCTTATCACACTGACGGTTTCCGAGCGGATTCAAAGAAGAATGGCAAGCGTCGAAATGCTGTGTATTCGCTTCAAGTTCGCGACGTCTTTGTCGCGGACGCGTGGCGTGTTCGCTGCGCACCCCTTCCGCTTTGAATCCGCTCGTAAACCGTCAGTGTGATAAGGCCCTTCGATATTTTTTTATGGAAATATCCGGCCAACGAGATGGTAAGTCGCTATCGTCGTCCATGGAAATCGGCAACTCCAAAGGCGTCACTGATAAATTAATGGCCAAGATTAAAGAAAATTAATGTATATTAATTAAAAAAAAAATTGTGTTGCCTTAATTGAAAATTTCACTCCTTCACTTCATTTCCTATTAAAATTTTTCATTTTACAATTTATTAATGCTACGTTTGCAATTAACTAACATACCCGTTCAGACAATTTTAGTTATTAATATTATGTAATATGAACAGTATGCGGACGTAACTTAACCACATGTATCTCACACCGAGCTGTTGGCGGCAGGTGCTGTCCAAGTCGTGCAAGGTGATCCCAGTGATGCTGATGGGCAAGCTCATCTCACGGAACAAGTACGCGCCCTACGAGTACGGCACGGCGGTGCTCATATCCGTGGGGATGGCGCTGTTTATGTTAGGCGCGGGGGGGTCGGGGGGCGAGGCGGGCGGCTCGGGGGGTCGGGGGGCTCCGGCGTGGCGGGGTTGGGGCTGTTGGCGCTGTACCTGGCGTGCGATAGCTTCACGGGCACGTGGCAGGCGGCGCTGTTCTCGTCGTACCCGCTGCGCGCGCCGCACATGATGTTCGGCGTCAACCTGTGCTCGACGCTGCTGACGGCCGCCGCGCTGCTGCACCGCGCTGACTCGCCGCGCGCCCGGCTCAACATGTCGCTGCTGCAGGTCAGTGGATACACTAGCGTGACACGTCTATATCTGAGGAACCATGAGTATAATTTCTTTCTTCTTCTCTCCTTCTTGGCCGGCAAAGCATCAGTGATGCCTTTGTTATCGCTGATGTACATGGGAGATGACAGCTTACCATGGACCATCAGCTTGTTTGCCGGCTATTTTCGTAAGAAAAGGACAGAAGAAAAAAAGTCGCTAAAATTGATGTGTAATAATTGTACACTGTAAAAATATAGTGCACAATTTATAGCAAGTAAGAAAGACTCACGCTCAACTAATGTCCTGGGATACCGTCGTCCCGCTGCTGATTTTCAGTGTGGACCTTTTTTCGCGTAGTTCAAACAAGTCACTTAATCTTACTAGTTAACTGCAAATAAACTTTGAGAAAAGGATTATTTGTGACAGAATAAAGATAATCTTAAATTAAAATTTAAAAAGCCCCCGACAGAGCTATTAGCTAAGAACACTCGATTAAGTCACCTTTCAGACAATAAAACTTGATCAAAATGGTTCATCAGTTTGAGAGCTACGATGCTACAAACAGACATACAGATACACGTCAAACTTATAACACCCCTCTTTTTTCGTCGGGGGTTAAAAATAAATACACCCATTATAAACATTACACAAACGGTTACATGCAACACGCGACTGCTGGACAGAGAATGACATAGATGTGTGTACGTGTGTGTATGTATGTGTATGTATGTGTGTGTGTGTGTGCAGCACCCGGTGTTCCTGGCGGACTGCGCGGTGCTGTCGGCCAGCTCGGCGGTGGGCCAGCTGCTCATCTACCGCACCATCGCGCGCTTCGGCGCCGTCGTCTTCACCATCATCATGACGCTCCGACAGGTACCGTCATCCCACCAATACCCCACCAACACCCTACATTACACATGTTTTAAAATTGTCAATTACAAATGTCTTAATTTCTCTATTCAGTCCAGTCATTTTCAAGAGGTGGCAAAACTAACATTCGGAAAGAGATCCTCAAAGTCCATAAAAATACCAGTTTTCAGAACTCACAGAAAACTTTCCAGGTAAGCACGTGTTTTCGAACCAAATGACTGGACTGAACAGAGAAAATAAAACATTTGTACCCCCCCCCCCCGTGTTGTCTCTAGCGGATCTTTTTGAAAACAGAGGAAATGAAAATGACTAATACGAGTTGCTTGTCGCAGTAAAACCTCGCCTTCATCATCTTGTCATGATTGTTTGACAACATTTCATGACACGAATCTTCGCCGAATCATGCTAATGTAGCCGCAGCTTAATACTGTGTAAAGTGATAACAAGTAACCTTATAATTTATCTGTGTAACCGAATGTGCAACAGAATTGTAGATTATACAACTGATAGATAGAAATGTTGTACGCCGGGCATAATTTCGACCGTCTTTTGTTTTTTATAACTACTTTTATATTTTGAACCAATGATATTACGAGTATATACAAGATATGCCAAGATGCCGCTAAAATTATGTCAGTTGAATTTAGACAAGTGTAGCGATTTTAATTCAGACCGTTGATAGCTGCCTCTAAGTGAGGCCGTCTAGCTGTCTTTTTCACTATTATGGTTTTAGTAGTGCCATCCCTTTTACATAATTTACCAATGTAATAGTGATTGATGTAGTGAAACAAAAGATAAACGTGTGTGTGTTGTAGGTCGGTCGGAACAGATTTTTTGGTTGATTTGTAAGGGCATAACGTATCTATAGTTTAATTCATTATTTTCAACCTTATCGTCATGCAATTAAGGTATTTCTATGTGTTTGTAGGCGGTGTCGATCCTGGTGTCGTGCGCGGTGTACGGGCACTCGGTGTCGGCGGCGGGCGCGCTCGGCGTGCTGATGGTGTTCGCGGCCGTACTGCTGCGCCTGCACTGCCGCCGCGCGGCGCCCACCAAGCTCGCCAGCACGCTCGCCAGCGCGCCCGCCAGCACGCTCGCCGACACGCTCGTCGACAAGTCCGTTGCAAAGCCCGTCTAGCGACGCTAGTACGCTCGCTGCTCTCTGTCGGCCGCTCGTTCTATCCATGGAATATAGAGAGCCATCTCATATGAGGGGAAAGTTGAAAAAATGTCCCAACTGTATACTGAAAATAGAGGTTCCAATACCTACTAGAATGGCGCCTGGCATCGAAAAAACTACGATATGAACATAGCTGTTGTAGACGGAGTGAAGTTTGCTGAGTTTAAATATTACTATATTACTCTATAATAATTATGGAGGGTAGAATAATAATTTATCCTAGGCTACCACAGCGCCACCCTTATTAGACGCGTTTTACGGACACTTCGTACACAGAGATGGCTTTTCTTACCTCTATACTCCATGGTTTTATCTATAATTACTCTTCCTTACAGATAAAGAATGGCCACTCATCGAATCTATATTGTCAATACACGGTAACAGTGCAATAAGTTATCGCAAATTATTTTTTTTGTGGTTTGGTTGTATGTAAAATGAATAAAACAGACGCCATTTCTAATACCAATCTTTATCTGTTCGGTCATAATTAAGGGTGCTATTCGGACAGACAAATCAGAGGAAACATGGACAGGTTTCCCCGGCTTTGTCCTAGTCTATGGGGCATACATCCGGACATTTTTGTGTCAAGCTCAACACGTCCCCTCTAGCTCTAGATTTAGCATCCCTATCCATAATGTATGGATACGAAGTAATGACACCTGACGTCATAATTTATGTCTCTTTTTGAAATTTACTAGGCAACTTGCTGATGGTTTTCTATGTGGACATAATATAGGGATCGGCCACTTATTTATATACTTAATAGGGTGTGAATCTATGTACATAGATCATACATATAATATTTGAACTACATAATATTATATTTTGAGTTAGGTAAAGTACCTACAATGCCAATCAAATACACTTTACTGTATTATTTTATCTGGATTCGCGGTTGTCCCAAATTTTCTAAATTTTTGTTGCTCAACATTTTGTTGTAAAACTTTAAGTATAAATAAAAAGATAGCCGTTTTTCGGTTTTACCCATTTAAGTTTTAAAACCAGTATTTCTATGTATATCAATGCATTTCTATGAATCATGTATGAATCAAAGTAAATGTGACCCAATAGCAATGTGTATTTGATATTGGGACAATAGTGGAACGAAGCCCGAAGTGGTGTCGGCCAACCCTAATTGTAACGTACCATATCTGTACAGTGTGTGTATGTGTGTGTGTGAAGCGAACTGCTCTCCCTGTGACTTATTGTTAGAGCGATATAGTTTATTGCTTTAAGAGAGCGAGCCGTCAGTAGATGGGTGAATATTTTCTATTATCTGTGATGTTCTCGACTTTAGATCTAGTATTCTATTGAAATATGCGAGTGTGAATGTCAGTCGACGATTGTGGACTGTGTAAACTATATTGTTATTGTACTAACGCACAGGTTGAAGTGTATAGCGGCCTAAGTGTATGTGAACTAAGCCGCGAGCTGACATCAGACGATTGTATGATTGTAGCGCGCACCTTGTGTAGTGCGCCCACATAAACTAAATACTCTCCACTATCAATGCATGTAATATGCTGACGTTATAACTCTATTTATATGTCGCGGGGAAATGATAGAAATTGAGATTTTATGTATAAGATTTTGTTTATGGACCAAGTATTGAGGTGGGTGAGGCTCCCCGCCATAAGATTTACGCAACTCAAGTCTAAAGACGTTTTGGCTTAGTTTGGTCGATGATTTCATAATATTAACTGAAAAAGAAACCCCGCCAACCGGGGTTCCGCCGACATCTGTTACGGAGTCACGTTATTATGACGGTACTAGCGCGGACAGAGTTTTGATCTAATCTCGATTTTCATAATTTCCCTGGAACATAATACATATTATAATGAAACTGGACAGATATACTTCTGTGCATGGAGGTTAAATTAGAAAACTATATATACATATAACTAATTGCAGTTTATGGACTTACTGAAGAGCTGTAGTAAATGAATTTAATATATGTATATTATATAATGTGAGTTTATTACTTGATTGTAATTCAAAGCTAATTGGTTAGGGAAAAATCTAATATTATAATAATAAAAAAATGAACTTTCCAAGTGAATAAAGTAGGGTTCATGAAGGGATTATATTCTGCCACTATAATTAGTATTTACTAAATAAAATCAATTTAAAAATAAAAGATTCATTTATTATTGGAATGTTTTATGATATTTGTATGTAAAATGAGTGAGAGTGACTTATAAATATTTATTATTATGCGATTTTATTTAATGCATTATTTTTTGTTGTTAATTTTTTGACGTAAAAGATGTTTATTATACATGTTGTTTATCCAACCAATCATAGTAAGTCGCAGCCGCCCCCAAACAAATGAAGCATAAAATGTAACGACTACCACCTCGTTGTATTATTTATTCGTGATTTTTACTGTTGATTGCTGCTCTGATTGATTTTGTTGTAACTTGTTCTCCGTGAGTAACGAAAACGACGCGACGCGACTTATAAATCTATCTTCCAGTAGTTTGTGTATAATGAGTTGTGTTTTGTAGCTTTCGTTGCTCAATTAGGACCACGGGTAGAAATACTTTTCCTGTACAGACGTAACTACTTGGTACATAGAGCTGATAAACAACGCTACGGGGGAGGAAGGGGGGGGGGGGGCGTCTTGAAAATATGTTGTTGTAATGTTGTAGGTGTATACTTGTATAGGTGAAGACTGTAGCGAGTAGCGGAATGGTTGTTAGCGGTTGTCATGTCGATTGCCGCGTTTTGTCGCAATACTTGTTTATAAGGAGTATCGGAATTACACTGGTTTCGACAACATTGCATTGTTTTATTTACTCTATTCATTAGAAGTCTGTTTGAGTCATAGATTTCTTTCTTTTTCTTCTCTCTTTCTTGGCCGACAACGCATCAGTGATGCCTTTGGTGTTGCTGATGTCCATGGGCGACGATAGACACTTACCATCAGGCGGGTCTTCAGCTCGTTTGCCGGCTATTTCCATAAAAAATAGATTATGCTACGCATAAATGGCTCTAGCCATCCCCGAAGCCACGCCAAGCCTGCCCTGCTCGGCGCATCCATAGAACAATGGACGAGGCTATGGCGTCAGGTCCCTTTTGAAAGTCAAATCCTTATGAATGGCAACGCGTCGATCAAGTTGTTGGTTTTATTGACTAACACTACTTTGAATATTTGAATGAATTTGAAAAATAATATTCTGCTAAATTCTACAACGCTATAAATAAATATGCTACATAGTAGTATATTCGTTCACTGTGAATAACACACCTACCTATATTGCTTATACGAAAATAATATGGAGCCATATAAACAATTCTGTTTGTACTATTTTTGATCGCAGATCGCAGCCAAATCAGCCTACTACAAGGATCTTCACAGCAAAAGGTACCTTAAGCCTTGTCCTCGCATTTGAAGATTTCAAGGTTCTCCAGTACCAGAATTAAAAAATGCTGTTAAAAATACTATTTGAAAGCATAAAGGAACCAATCAGGTAATCAGGTAATTCGAAGTTTTGATATATTGTACATATGTACATTATGTAATGTTTTTCAGGATAAATTGAGAGTATATCATCTACTTTTATAATCAACCTAAACCTCATGAAATTTTTAAATCAAATAAAAATAATAAATGTGACGTTAGAGACAGAGACATGATTTCTGACAGAAACCAACAGAAACGTCATGGAAAGCGGATGTAAATGTGCTTAGGTTTGGTTTCTTTGGAAAATATTCAAAATGTTGTGGCTGGCAAACCCAATTAGCATCAACAACTATTTTGAATTCAAACACTTTCAATCCGTCCTTTTTGAGAAGTAAGCGAGTGGCCGTGAGTGGTTAGTTGCATTTTTGTCTTAGATAAATTGAAACTCAAGAACTTTCTTTAGGTTCTTTAACAGGAATTATTAGCAGCGTAATAATAGGTAACTACTACTGGTCCGTTGCCCTTTGTCGACATAACCGGAGGGTTAAGCGTGGAGACACATACCTATGTAGATAGGCATAGCAATAATAATAATATTATAATAGTATTATAGCTACGAATAGACCTAAAAAGTTGACCTAAAACAAACGATTGGAGGTGCAAGCCAACCTGAGTTTTCGTGGTACCGGCGGCGTGTAGTCCCCCTGTCGGAGGTCACTGGTCCATCTGTCCACAGTAGGTAGGTACATGTTACCTACATACAATAGTAGTTATCCGGTATCCGAGAATCAGAAATAATGAGTGTTTTGGCGGTTTGGTCATTGGAAAAAACTTCAGTAGGTATATAGTCTTGCTGCACTCTGCAGCTTCTTCGCTGGGGACACCTTTATTGAAGTAATAGCGTGAAAGACTTTCCAAATTGTTTGTAAAAATTTTGAATAAAAAAATGCAATTGATTAGATTATGTATTGATGTTCAGGCGGAACGGTGATCACTTACCACCAGATGGAGCCTGAAGGTCGTTGGGCAGATTTCTCGGATTTTTATCCCGACTTCAAAAAAAGGAGGAGGTTCTCAATTCGACAAAAAAAAATACATTTTTTATGTTTGTTACCTCCGTACTCTGGACTGGGTGAACCGATTTTGATGATTCTTTTTTTAATCGAAAGCTGGTGCTTGTCGTGTGGTCCCACATAAATTTGAGCGAGATCTGACAATGGCATCATGCACTTCATTTGAAGTCGGTTCTTTTTTTGTTAAAATTTTAGATTATTTCTAGAGCGGATTGAGTGCAGTTACAGTTACCAGTAGGTAATCACTAAGTAGATCATATGTAAAATCCTCGATCACCAGGTATAACTACCGATGCATTGTAGGCCGATGCAGCTGCACGTGATGTTTTGTATAAGTGTATGTGTTGTTCTCCAGGTGTGTGATGCTGGTGCAGCTGGTGTTGACGGCGCTGCTGGCGCTGGGCGCCTCCCCCTGCGTGCTGCAGCGCGCCTGCGTGCGCCGCACGCCCCGCCCCCCCACCGCCGTCTGCATGCACCGACACCGACCGACGCACACACCGCCGTAACTATTATATAATATTCACTAATTTTGTATACATTTCGGTGTGGAAGGAAATCTACTTATCCTCGAGTCAAACTTCTTATGCAAGCGTTAGATTAGGGCCCTTTGGATAGACGCGGGACTCTGCCGTGTTCAATGGAACTCATGCAGTCCGTATAAAATATAGCCTTTCATTTAACTGACCATCGAAGATGTGTAGACACTTCCATTATGATGGTGTACCAGGTATAATTGGAGCAGCGGGCAGACGCCTCCCAAGATCGCAATCGGGCTAAGGCTATTTTATTTTTAAGCTTCATTTAGATTGCCGACCCCGTGCTATACGATAATTAAGACATTAATTTAAGTACTTTATTATTATCATTTATATGATCATTGTCGAATTCAACACCACTTGCTGTTTAGCTAAGATACCTATTGATGGTCTAACTTTTGTTTCAGATGTGATAAATGTCCCAAAAATTGCTAAATCTACCGTTACTTTATTTTGAACATTCTGTCAAGCATTTTTAAAAGCAAATTAAATTAAGTTGAATACAGCATTAATTTTTTTTAATGGGTAAGTAAATAAATAATTTAAATTGACTATTTTATATAGTGACTGGCCCTTCAACCAGCTTACCTAGTTAGCGAAAAAAAATCGTGTCTAGCAACGGCCCACCCGTACCCTCTTCACGATCAATATACTCAAGTCAGTAATAGAAGTATGTGGTTTCTCACCGCGTAGTGTAAATAGTGGCGGGATGTGAATGTTTGTGGAGTGACGGAGTACGGAGGACAGTGTTGTGGCCGTGTTTACCAAACACCCGCCGTACTGTCGCGGCTCATGTTGCTGCCCGGGGCCCCTACCACGATGCTTCTTCATCCTACATTGTAATCGACATTTATATTTAAATTAATCATTGGTACTTCGAAAGTCTTGCGGCTCAGCTTCCCAAATGGGGGTGCCTGGGTTCGAATCCTAGCCTAGCCTAGCAGTGGGACAGTTATGTTGGTTTCTGAGAGGTCTTGACTTTGATATGAATGGAAAAAAATGTAGATAGGTGCATGTCACGACTTTGAACAAACGGCGCACTTAGTTGTCTATGCTTTATAAGGAAGCCCTAGGTAACCATATTGACGATTTGTATAAATAGAGAAAAAGAAGATGATATTTTAAATAACATTTCAGATATTTAAAATGTAAAACGGAACTCGCACAGCACCGTGGTACCAGGCTCGCATGAATCACGAGAGTACGAATCACGATGCGCGCTCGTATAAATCGTGGTCTGAAGCGGTGCGCGCGCGAGTGTCGCTGCACGCGCTGCTGTGGCTGCCGCTGGCTGATGTGCTGCTTCACCTGCCGCTGCGTGTGTCGCCGGGAGACCACCGACCAACCGATCACATACTGACACTAAGGAAACTGACACTTAGAACCACGGACTGACACCTTGGCTGGAGATTTGAGAGCCCGATTGAAAAACCGACCTACATCCTACCGTCGTCGTCCCATCTACTGTAGTAATCTGAAGGTGCCTAATCAAGTGGATTCGAGATGATTTACCCGCTCGTCGTGGCCATGTTGGCCAGCTACTCCAGTTTGCTGCAGGTGAACGCCGAGTGCAAGGACTGCGTGGTGAGTGGGCAGTTTAGATTGTTTTGAGGGTTTTATTGGATGGTTTAGTTATTATTACGATATTACTTACTATACAAGCATGTTATTTATGGTATAACTTATAATTATTATAATTAAAATTTTGATGCAATGAAGATACAGAATGAAGAAGAAGCAAAAGATGACGAGTATTCAAAAAATACCTGGATAAATGAACGTGATTTATTTTAACTTTTTATGAGTTATACTTGATCAGCATCCCACCTGATGGTAAGTGGAGATGAAGTCTTATGGTTTGCCAACAGTGTTTTTGCTTTTAAAGCTATTTTTCATAAATATCTGTTTAACAAATTGTAAAAAAAACTTTGGAAGAAATTGTGGAAAAAAATAAGCTAATTTTCCCATCTTCACTTTCTTTCTTCTGTTTTATTTCTTGGCCATGGTTCTAATGCGTGAGGGATGCCTAAGGTATTACTGCCATGAGCCATGGTGACACTTACCATGAGTCTCGTCTGCTGGTTTGTTAGCCATTTACACACCAAACAGAATCGATTGTCTAGCTGGTAGCACTTTGTTCATTCTAAATTCCGAACTACCTCCTCATGTAGACGCTGGGCAAGAAAGAGAAGGCGATGTTCCGCGCGCACTCGGGCGAGTGCCTGGCGGAGTCGCAGGTGTCCCCCGCGGCCGTGGAGGCGCTGCTGGCGGGCCGGCTGGCCGACGAGCCCGCGCTGCGCCGCCACGTGTACTGCGTCCTGCTCAAGTGCAAGGTGATAGCCAAGGACGGCAAGCTGCAGAAGACCGCGCTCTTGGCCAAGCTGGGGAATAGGAGCGATGGGAAGAACGCTACTAAGGTGGGTGCTGGCTTCCTTTCCTTAACATTAATTATTTAAACACCTAACATGCTCGTATTTGAATTTAGATTAAAATTTTCATGTTGAGAGCGTGTCCGTGCTTTGAAGGGCACTACGTGCGTTGGTCCCGATTCTTATCAAAACAACATCGTTTAAAATATCGGAAGCCTTCGGGTGACATGAAAACTTCCAACACTCGGGTTGGCTAGTAAACCCTCGACCAATCCACACTGGCGCGGGGTGTATGCTCTTGGTTTCCTCAAGAGGAGTGACCACTCTTGCTGGAGTCAGCCGCCAAAAGACTCATATTTCGTATTTCATCTGGCCAATTTCTTGCTTTCTTTCTTCTTCTGTGCGTAGGCGACGCTAACCACTAAACATCAGCTAATTAGTCGCCTATTTCCATAAAAAACATAAAGTGTTTCGTATGTCTTATTTGTGTATTTCCATTGTCCATATTATCCATATACCCCCAAGAAGTAGATAGGTATATGTTAATCATAATGTAAAATTACTTGTTTCGCCTAGATCCTGGAGACGTGCGCCGATCAGACTGGCGAGACCCCTGAAGACCTGGCCTGGAATCTGTTCCGCTGCGGCTTCGAGCGCAAGGCCGTGCTGTTCGAATACATGCCGCTAGGTGGCGCCGCGGACGACAACGACGCCGCTTAGTTCAGACCATCGTGCCTAGGTGGCGTTACTTTATCGTAAACATTTTATAATCTCCGATTCATTGCATTTATTTTGTTTTTAAATTATTATTAGTCCAAGTCAATCCGTCTTGTGTTATTTACTTATGAAACTTCAAGCCAGGCTTTTGTATAATAAATTTTTAATGAATATAAAGTAATGTTACCGTTGTTTGATGAAATAAACTTATTTTCCCATGATTTCTTGTTTTATTTTCCTTCCAAAATTAGATTTTACTCACCATGTTAAAATCGAGTGAAAAAATCAATAACTTAGGATCGACGCAATTTAAGCCGCCGCGGCGCCGCGGCGCCGGGCTATGAGCGCTTCATATATTATTATAATACATATACACTTAACTCTTTTGTATCTGTGAAATTGCAATGAGACATTGAAATAAAAAGGATGTTTTGATTAGCTAGGTCCTGAATAAGTAATATTGTTGCCACATACAGTTAGGTCATTCATCGTTTTATTAACCACAATGAAGTCATCTTCTCACGGTCACGTCATGCAGTACGCACTTACATTCAATAAGATGTGCGCTGTGGAGTGTAGACCAACGAAACTTATCAAGAAGTAGATATACCCGGTAGTGGTATCATTTCATATCAGCAAAAATGTTTAATAGGTAAGGCAGTATTATATAAATGTGTATGCCCTTTTTAAACTAGTTTAACTATTATGTGGATCCTTTATATTATGCTCTATATTATCTACCTAACCACGCAAAGATTGGACTCTACTGATGCAACTGTCCGTCGCGATGCCGTAGCGCCAATTAACAGCGCAAGGCATCTATTTAGCATGCAAAGGCTGTGCTAAGGTGCACTGTTACGTTTAAGTGTAAATTATGTTCGAAACAGCTTTATGATCTCATTGCAGGCCGTAGGCGGTGACCCACAATAGCGGAGTCTGTGCGGCAGGCCAGTATCAGTACGTGCCTTTGCCTTCGTTCGCGACGCGCGGACATTTTGGATTTCGATTCGATTTGCGCGCCAAACGCATTTCAAGTTTTTCAGTTGGTGTTAAGATGTAGAACTTTATTTTTATTAATGGTGTTTAAGGCAATGTAATAATAACTAACGTTCCATGTGGATTAATAGTGTAGTGTGGGTAGTTATATTTTTTTTAGTTTTGTTTTGACAATTAGTGCCGTCTGATGTGTGGATACCAGAAGAAGGTACCGGGAATATTCGTTATACGTAAGTTTTTTTTTAATTACACTGATTACGTTTGTAAGGACGGGACTAAGGACTATTCATCTCGATTCTCAGCCACCCGCTGCTCATGAAGCACCCTGATGAACTGAAGAGGTAATGGAGCCAGGTCATTTTCCCTATTCTCAATGGTCTCTGTGCCATACTCTGTGCCTTATATCACCTAACTAATCTTGAAAAATATTGGGCATAGTTGGTGGTAGATTTTTAGGCCATCTATGTCCATCCTCCATAAAGTATCGATCGTAAAATATTCTTTACGCGTGTTTCGGTCGCAGTACAGAAAAAATGCGGGTATCTTTAAAGTTTTCTCTCTCTTTATGCTGGAAACGGATTGGTGACACGTGGTTTTTACTTAAGTCCACGCCATCGGCCCAGGTCGGCTGACACTTACCATCCCTTTAGGGTACATAGGTTCTTGCTTACCATTCAGTGGCTCATCTGTTTGGTTGTCGCCTATTTACATAAAAAAACGTAACTAAAGTTAGTTCATCACTCTATTAATAATAATGACGTCGTTTTTAAGTGATGTGTATCCTATTAGTTATGATATTTTAGGTACTAAGTTATGATTCAAATTGTAATTTCGAACGAATAATTAAAATTGGTTTCATCGCCAGAGGCAATTAAGTAATCAAACGTGAAGAAAACCATCATGAAAATTTGTTATAATCCCATTGACAGTTTCTAAAACGACACATTTATCGTGTTATCAGCTCCATCGCTCCTAGTATCAGGTCAGGTATTACTTACGTCCTTTCCTTACTTTAGTCCTTAGTTTTGCCAATTCTACCCTTCACATTGACGTCAATTAATCTTTAGCACGTGGTTTCAATTTAATCGAAGCTGAATTTACATAGGTAATCAAACCTCCTGATCATATCCGATTTTTACTTACTGTCATCATGCACTATTTTTGGTCAATTTGGGTATTTACTGACATCAATAACGACGACCCGCGTGGAGCAATTATTACCTGTCCTTGGTTCGATTCCGAGCGAGAAAGAAATTTGAATGATGACGTTGAAATTTTGGTCTCCCTCTATGATGTATCATGTATCACGACCAGGTATCATGTGTTGTCACTGTTGTCAGTGGCACCAACAACACAGGGAATCCTAGTGTGGGGTAATGAGTGGTCAGTTACTATTTATAAATGTAAAATATGAGGCCAGTGTGGCCAGGTACTGCCAGGCAGCAGGTTTCGACTTAAAACCGGAGCACTGCGTAAAGCAATCCGTTCATAACATTCCGCGGCCGCGCGACTGCGGTATGCAAATGCGGCTAATGCCAACATTTCTGCGTAGATATATCATTATTTACCTGGTTTCTATTGGCGACCGATCTTGTTCACCGCACGACTTAGCGATTTAACAAACATTCAGTAAATTGAGGTTATATTTGTCTCGTTAGCTTGGTATTTTTTGAGTAGCCAGCTAGCAGTCAAGCTTAGATCTAGCTTAGAGTTAAGGTTTTCTTCAATTGTCTCGAAAACTGTGCGTCGTACTGAAAGTGGTATCGTTGTCGAGTATATCCACGCTTCCTCCTCCTCTTTTCATATTTTCATTAATAAATACTTATGTATATGCCAGGGCCGAGAATCGATTCTAAGACTCCTCACTGCCAACTTGGCTACAGATCCTTAGAAAAAAGACCAAATTTTCCAGCGCCTTATAAAGTTCGGTAAGGAGCTATTGATTGATCTGGTAAAGTTAATTAAAAGAGTAAAGTTTAACTCGCAGGTAACAGTTAACAAGAAGTTACCCAAGTCAAAAACACGTGCCTGTTCTAATGTATCCCACATGTTTGCTATTGAGGTCAAAAATGATGTCGAGAATGGAGAGCAATTGCCGAAACACTCCATCATATCGTGCTCCATGGAGCACCCAGCCGTGTTGTCTCTAGCGTGTGGGCGCCACACAGGGCGGGGGCTCGCGTTATGGCTTCATAGTTCATTTATTAACATTGGCTACTTTAGCTTGAATTGAATTTGAACACTTCGTAATAAATCGTTCTATTGAACAATATGCATATTGTTATGGATAGAAGAAGCTGCGATACCATCTATCAAAGTATTTAGTTAAAATAAATTGAGAAATTATTACAGCAGTTATTTGAGACAACCATAAAATAGAATTAATCACGCATTTGAGTGTAATCTAAGGTTTTATTTCGGCTTGACGTAAAAATATGACCACATTGATATTATTATGTATTTTTTACGTATGGATAATGAATGAAAAATGAGTGATTTCGGCCAATATTTTTGTAGATTCTAGTTGTGAAATTCATTTGACAGTCCCCAAACACCATGTAGTTTGTAGTGTATTATAATCACAGAACACTATTACTCCTGGCTGATAATAATAATTTTCTAATTCATTTGACAGTTCTCTTACGTCATCTAGTTTGTTGTCATGGATATAATTACACTATAACGTATAACAGTTGTATCATAAATAAAATCGAATCAATGCAACCTATTGGCCCGAAGGATCTTAAAAGATTCCTGATTGGGCCAATCAGATTGGCCCTTATCCAAACATAAATGGCCCAATGGTTTTCTTTTGTAAAACGGAAGTAAAGTAACTTATTAATTTCAGAAAATTATTCCCAATAAGGATTTTTTAGGAAATAGGGTAAAATACTTGAAATATTTTAATTAATTTTTTTGTCCAAAAATCATTGTGACACAATTATTTTTTTAAGAGTACTGGCTATGGGCATTCTCCTTTTGCGTATTATAAAGAACCATTAGAACACTATGTTAAGTAACTATGAACACATGTTAAGTAGAACGGTCAAAATATTTTGAAGTTTTAGAGCCATTTCAAGGAAATCGAGCCACAAGAATCTGAGAATGTAACTAGGAAACTGGGGAAATGCGATGCGTACGGCGCGGACGATGCCGATATATGTGCTTTCACCATAAGTCTCGCTAATCCCACATTAATGACTGATTCTTACAATCCCAACGGTAAAGCTCTTCTCTTTTCTTTCATGATGATTCATCAGTGATGCCTTTGGTGCTCCTGATGTCGATGTCGATGGGTGACGGTGTCCACTTACCACGCTGTGGTGCACCTCTAGCTAATACCGCATTTATCGGCTATTTACTCAAAAAAATAACCAGTTCTGAGCTGTTGAGTCCAGCGGATTTATTGGTAAGAGAAATTAGAGACATCGAATTGAGTTTGAAAGACATTCTTCATCGTTCCAAAGTGCGTACCTAGGTTCTAGGTCACAAAAGACAGTGTGAGACGAATTTTACCACCTGACTGAATTATGATAGCCCTAAGTCACGGTAATGATATCTATGTCGCGTTAAGATTATGACATGCCGAGTGAATGTATAAACATTCCGAACTGTGCGGTGTGATGCGGTGTGGGTGCGAGCGCAGGCCCCGGGCTTCGGGCAGTCCGGGGGCTCACGTTATGGATCGATCTGTTAACGTTAAACCTTAATCGTAGCGTGACGGCTGCTGGATTGCTGACATTTCACAATTATGTAATAGTAATAGAACGCTAATCATTTTATTTTGACGCTCGTTTTAAGTTGTTCAATCGAATGCTGGACATGCCGGAAAACAAAAATGAAATAGAATGCTGTTTCACGTTTTAGTAGATTTTAATACTGATACAATTTAAATCGGTATCTCTGACACACTTATGAACTTCAGCTCTTGTTTCTGAAACTTATCCAAATACCTGGAGTGTCTAGTCTAAGTTAGAGGTAATAAGAAACCCTATCATGGTAAGATGTTGACATGTGAAGTTTCCTTCCTACGCCTGTAATCTGTAAGGCCCAGATGAAAATATTTTAATTTTCGCTGATTTTTCGAATACTTACCTACTTAGTTAGGTAACTATTTGAAAACTGAAATTTAGGTCTCTATTATATTATTGTGTAGGTACCAATATTTATCTTATAATCAATATAATCAATATTTATATTATCTTTGCAACGCTCTGAGTTGAATTGTTGATCAATCTGAGCTTTGAAATTTAAAGTTCCTATTCGAAATATTTATTTATGACACCCACTACCGTCTTTGGCGTAACATGTCCTAAAATAAATTTCCTATTTTAGATTACCAACGTTTATCATCTTTTGTGTCGGTCTAAATAAAAGTAGGTACGTATATGTACGTATATATAGCACATAGCCACATACTTAGTAGCGGATGGGCAACCACCAATCTAAACATGCCTTCGATACATATTTGTCATAGTTTTACAAAATCGTACTCGGCACTATACTAATATTAAATTGAGCGGCTCGTTTAGGCGCTCGCCTCAATCTGTCATCTTTCCTCAGATGTTTGTGTTGTGGCTATTGAAAACTTTATCGCAGTTCTCCTGAGTTCTCAGAAGGATTGGTTGAATCATTACCGCGGTGTATCGGTGTATCGGTGTAGGAGCCGCCCACGCCGCAAATCGCAATCATTACAGCCATAAACATGTAAAAACACTAGCATTTATCCGTAACGGTGCGATATCGTTCTCAACACCTTATAATTTGGTTGACGCCGCGGGCGATATTACGATTTTGATTGAATTTAATGAGGTTTTTAGCAGCTAGATAAAAAAAGATAACCATCCATCCGCCAGATAATAAATAACAGAGAATTCGTTTTACACAAAAAAAACTTAAGTTACTTGTTAAAAGTTACTTACCTAATTTCTATTAAACATGCAGATAGTAGGGGCTAGTAAAAGTTACAGACCGTCCACAGCCTCTACAGGTTATCAGTCACTTATAAAAGACAATTTAGATTTTAGAGTCACAAGTGTGATCAGAATGTTGCGCAGGTCAGTGCGCTGTACTTTTGATTTCGCGCCCAAAATAGGTACTAATGAGTAAACGATTATCGAAGACGACGCGGACAAGATGGCGGCCGTAAACCATAAGCGGCGGAGACAATGCTATCGGCGGAGTGTGCGGTGGGCTCCGTGTGCTCATGAGTATGGTCTTATTGGCGGGGTATAAGGAAATAACTGCGAGGACGCAGACCGTTTTGGGCCGAGACCAAAATGTCTCATATTTATTGGTTCCTGTTTTTGGCGAACTTCGATCGAATGCTCGCCGATTTGGTGTTATTATTGATACTTGAACGAGATATGACAGGCCGCTGTGTTTGGCGCTGTACCGAATGGCTCATTTATAGGGACAATGTGACTCTTAATTCTTATTCGCATATTCGGAAATGTTTGTCTCCAGTCGGGTTGTTAAGTTTCCCTATTTTGAAGAACCTTAAGTAACATTGCAATATTTCTTGAAATTATTGAATTTTCCAATCAGCGATGACCAAATATCTATGGGGTACTACCACAGACATGTATCTAGAAAAGTAATGGTGTCATGAAAACTCATAAAATATCGGCTCTTCACCTTTGCAATCAAATTATGTAGTTGTATTGTTGTAATGGAGGCCACGATCAAGTGTACTTCTAGTAAGATAGCTATGTATACCGTAGATGCCGTCAAGTCCGCTGCAAACTTGACAAATCTACTTGATCGTGTATGGCCAGTTGCCACCATCACCATTTTTTTTATAATTTATAAGTTGATACTTGACTACAATTCCACCTGATGGTACGTGGTGAAGAAGTCATTGGTGGTAAAACGCATTAACTTAGTAAAAGCCTATTCAATCTTGCCTTGAAGACACTTACATTGTAATCGAGCGGAAACACCAACGCGGGCAATTTATTCCAATCCTTCGCTGTACGCATAATAAATGATGAAGCAAAGCGCGTCGTCCGTACAGGGGGGATGTCAACGACGAAGGGATGAATACCCGCCGTGCGTCGGGATGTTCGATGGTGGAAAGGGGATGGCGGAATCAAATCGTATAATTCCTGCGCACACTCTCCAAAATGTATCCTGTAGAATACCAAGAGACTGGCAACTCTACGCCTGTGCTCGAGGCTCTGAAGATTGGTCTCAACCAATTTGGGGTCACCAGTAAGTTTCTTAGCACGCTTCTTCATTGAATCCAATGCTGACAGGTGGCATTTGGCAGCATCAGCCCAAACCATAAGGCTTCTTTGCATGCTACTAATATTTTTATTGTTGTTTTTATGTTATAGAGTGATAGCTATGTTACTCATGAAATCAATAATACATACCAAAACAAATGTCATGTACCTATGTTAAATTTTTTTTTTAATAAGACCAACAAATTGAACCTTCAGTTCTATATGAGAACAAAGTCGTGTGTAGAGAACAAATTATCATGCTATTGTAGAAGACGAGTTCATTTTTTTATCGTTCCCAATAAGTCGCTCTCAATAGCGACATGCGACACCTGCAAAGCACACTGGATATTAGGAGCGATTCACACACGGCGGTCCGCGATCCCCAGTGCCATGGTAAGTGGCTATCGTCGCCCATGGATACAAAATATTGATTTGAATTGGAAACGATAAAACTTGCATAGTTAACACACACGTCTCTTGAGTCACATTGGGTTAGCATTTTTTACTTGAAAACCTCTAAAATTGGTATATCGTTCGATACGAAGTTCTACCGTCTCTGTCTTGATTTTGCTGACGTGTAAAGGGTAAACACTAACCATCCAGTGGCGCGTTTAAGCAGCCGCTTAAGACGCTTATAATTCATAATATTTCTAGGATAACATAATAATTCTAGGTTTCGAACTTAGGTACCTATTTATTATAGGTACTATAATTTAATTTAATACAACTCTACATATAATACCCAAAAAACACTTTATTTGTACCAAAACAATACAAATAAATGCTCAAATAACTATACGGTAGGTACCTGTACAGCTAAAATTGATCTCTACCAGGCAACCGTTTAGAATAAAATCAGGCGTTGGTTCCTAAGTTCTCCATAATTCTTAAATTACCATCTGGTTGTTTCATTCAAAGTAATTTAACTTGCTGAAAGTAATCGTAACTAGATCCAAGCCAAGATCGTGCCTGGATTCTGGCTTCAACCCATTAATGGCTCACAGATCTTGAAGGGGCTCTATGCCTGTTCCACAATCCTGCTTCAGTCCGTATTGGGCTCCATTGCCATTGACTCATAGCTCTATTCTGTCATATTGTACAGTCTCCACTCCGCGCTCCGGTCTGTCCGGTGCGGCGTGTAAATCGCTCGTCTGTTATTGGATGTATGTCGCGTGGGCAGTGTGGGCAATGGGCATGGTGGCACGAGCGGACGGTTATTAACATGTCGTCCAAATTGATCCGCGGGTCCCCACGATAAATAATATCTGATTCATATGTTTCGTACATTCGCGACCAACAATGTTGTAGACATTCTATACCTATATCGGCAATTGATAGATTTGGAGTCGCATATTTGGGCTCAACTCTCAAATTTTTTTCTGTGAAAAGAAACCCAGTATTTTTAAATATCAAAATACTTGAATATCAAAATACTGTCCTGGCAGATTTTGGAACCTCTTCTTCAAAAAATTGTCGAAAATTTCAATACGATTCAGCACTCCAACACGATACAGCACCAGCTCATCGAAAAGGATACAAAATTGGCCGATTGCTCATAAAATTAACTTTATCAGTCACAACCAGTGGTCCTCTTAAAGCACAGACTTACATCAGTTGGATACAAAATATGGTAACAATTGAAGCAGAAAGCGTGCGCTAAATCTCATCAGAATTGGAAGTTTCTCTAGGAATCCTCTGATATTATAGACGAGGTTCGTATCTCTTGCGTTCTACGATTGATTACTGGCCTATGAGGTTGAGGGCCTGAATTCTAAATCAGGGAAGGCATTTTGAATAACCTACATAAAACTTTAATTAACATTTAACTACCTTTGTTTTTATACAACTAATACATATAGTACTAGCTGACCCAGCGAACTTCGTATCGCCTAACAATTGATCAGTTTTCGACCGGAGAGGAAAAATGATTAAATTACTAAAATGGCTATTAAAAAATAAGGGTTGATCGTAGAAGGGTGAAAATTGAGGATTGTATGTATTTTTGTATGTTGTATCATAAAAAAATAGAAATTAAAAATTTTGTCTAAAAAATAAAAAAAAAATTTAGGGGTGGACTACCCCTAACATTTAGGAGGATGAAAAATAGATGTTGGCCGATTCTCATAGATACCGGATAAGCACAAAAAATTTCATCAAAATCGGTCAAGCCGTTTCGGAGGAGTATGGCAACGAAAACTGTGACACGAGAATTTTATATATTAGATAATACGCCTACTTACAAAGTAAATATAATAAAAGCTTCTATAATTAAATGGACAGGTGACCGGTACCATGGAATCGAAGAGTTCTTCAATCAATGGTTCAAATTCAATTGATTTTTGTAGAGTACACAGTGTTGCTTCTCCAATGCGAATTGATTGAATGTTTTATATGTCATCTGAAGTGCTTTGAAAACCTCCGATTAGACCACGATGTAACGATCGAATTTGTCTAAAGACATTATAAATCGAACCCTAACATCCGATGACCCGATGGCTCAACTAAAACTCCCTGAAACTTGACCGCGATTCACGTTGCTTAGGTAAGTAACTATATCGTTTTTGAATTCATTAACAAGAGACTATGATTTATAGAAACGCTATTTTAACATTTTAATTCACTTCTGAATTAAGCTTACCTACCTATCGGTTAACATTTAGTTATTTCAAACAAGCTGCATTTCAAAATAAGGCAGGTCTATTGTATTTGGATTTTGGCCATTTATTCTTTCATTAAATTGATATTGATTTATCGATGTATTTTAATGTCAGCTTGAAGTCATAATTAGGTAAGTTGGATTTCTTATAACAAATGTAATGTAAAATAAATAATAGTTAAAAAAAAAACTAAAATACATGCTTGTATAGAAAATCCAAAATTTTTTTTTCTTTGAATATTGAATTGTCATCGGTCCTCGATAAGTCAATGAAGTTTGAAAGAAATCTGACCGTTTGAAGTGGGTCAAAATCAAGTCCAAAGAGAAGTTACAAACAAACAAACAGACAAACAAACAAACATACAGGTGAAGCTAATATAAAGCGTGTAATAAATGAGTAATATTTTGGTATAGGACTGTAGATGCTGTACGTCCGTTGCGAGGAGCGAGCAGTGCGATCAGTGCGATGTCCAAAAGCAGCTCCCACGCTCCACAACAACTGGCCATGTTGTCCATCGCGTCCGCTGATCTTAGCTCTAATTAGCGACGGATGACGGCGGTGCTCGGCTCTCGGTGAAGCCTGCTACGGTTATGATGGGACACCCTTATATGTCTACGATTAAATTATTGTCGTTATTCGTAGAGGCCGCCGAAACTGATGTAAACTCAAACTAATCGTCATAATGTATAATATCATAGAAGCAACGGCAAGGCCGCTGCAAGATATCTTTTCAACGTAAATTCCTGAAGAACGTTTGATGTCAGCGATAATTTCACCTACAGCATCCTACAGTACATAAGAACCGAAATCTCACTGATTATATTTAATAACGCTTCACACTCATAGCCCCACACTAGGATACCCTGTGTCGTGGGTGCCATGGACAACACACAAGACAAGGACATTCACACCCAGACCGAGAACAGAAATTTAAACTTATCATTCAAATTTCCGCCTCGCTGGGAATCGAACCCAGGACCCTTGGCGCGGCGATCCGGCGGGTAACCATTGCGCCACACGGGTCGTTTAATAATTATATTAATTAGGCAACGATAATATGACAATGTATTCGTCATCGTCCCACACGTCATTGCCTCATGCATTGTGGTGGTGTCACAAACAATGGCCAGTTCGACGTCCCGTCAGGCACGTGTTGGATCGATCTGGTTCGGAAGCCGCCCGGCGTCAGTCCGCAGATCTGGTGTGGGCGCCGCCGCCCGCCCACGCACCGCATGTAGGGCTGTCAAATATCTGTCAGTTTTCTTGCACTGTTTATTAAGCTCTCCTGCCTCTCCTGTGGCGACGCGGACGATCACCTCTGACCACCAAGTGAGTAGCGACTTGTAGCGCGACGACAAACACAAATTACCATATTGCCGGCTGACGCTTCCCCGTGCCCACTTAACGTACATCCCCCACGCTGAGCCGCTATAGAAAGTTTTGCATTGCAGTAGTTGGAGTACATAAGTAGAGAGATAAGTAAAAAGTATCATCTAGGCTTTTCACCTAGGCTTTTTTGCTTGGATAAGGATTCAGGAAAAAATAAATTGATATCTACCTATTTGTGCTATCAGCGGCATAGGTAGAGTAAAACATGATGAATCAATAGGACTTAGGTATTACATCACCACAGCAGCACTCACCCACAAGTGTCAGTTGAGACGATTCGAGATCTTTACGAGAAACATTGACGTGTAGTAATTGAAGAAGCAGGTACTTATTTCATTAAAATTCGTGGAGTGTTGAGGACATCACAGTCAGAACTGGGACTATTGCCCTTGTCTTGGAACCTTAGCTCATGGAACTTGCAGGTCTCTGTATTTCAGCGATTCATTTGTTTACCGTATTGTAGAAAACTGATCCACTGCGTTCTCTTCACTCCCGACTTCAACAATCATTTTGTATGTGAATTAAATTTTGGCGCTGATACGTGTAGTAATAATGTTGGTTAAGTATCGGATATTATGTAAATGTTCCACAATTACACACCGCCGCGCCGCGCCGCCCGTGTTGACGGAGGCTGGGTGGTCTGTGGTCTCTCGAGACGAGATCGACGCGTAATGCCGTGTCAGTATAAACCATTAAGTCGTATTATAAGTTAAATCTGAACACTCAAGATAATGGTTGTATTAAGCAAGCTTTGAGATTTCATAACCCAATGTTTGAAATGAAACTCTACATCGACGCTTGAAAGGAAAAATTGACTAAACGACATTGAGCTAACTTTACAGGAGAGTTTTTTTTTTAAGTTTTAGTACTTATAAAGTTGAAATTTTTAAAAACAAATCATATATTTTTTTGTAATCCTCCTACCGACGTTATTCTTACTATTTTGGAATACTTATTTTATCATCTATATTGTGGCTTATACAACAACTTTTCTAAAAATTCGAATTTAAACTGCTCTCCTGTAAAGTTAGCTTAATGTCGATTAGTCAATTTTTTCTTTCAAGCGTCGATATTATTATCATCATGTTCACTGTTATCAACTGCTGTGTATGTTATTACTGTCTTTTATTTAAGCCATGGGTGATTGCATGGAATTTATTCTGAATAAGGAAGTGTGAAAGTGGCAAAAAGAACAGAAAAGCTGAAAGGCATCAGAATGTCGTGGTATGGACATGTGATGAGGCGAGATAAGACGCATTTGACGAGGAGAGTGATGGATATAAATGTGGATAGACGAAGGGGATGACAACGGCCAAAGAAAAGATGGATGCACTGTGTGATAGACGATATGAAAGTAGTACTCAGTGTAGAGATAACGGCTAAATGGTAAAAAGGGATGAAATTAACATCTAACGCCTAAATAAAATAGGGAAACGAACAGGAAAAATAATATAGTAATAATATGCAAGGAATTCTTTTTGAAAGCAAGACTTTGAAAGAAACCTTGCAACGAGACACGAGAACAACTATATCACAGTATAATAATATCCTTTATATTAATACTGTGACTATATCATAGCTTTATAAGTAGGTACTTTAGGACTTACAAACACAATGAGAGGTAATAAAACTATTGTTTAACGAGTAGGGGGCGCGGGGGCGGCCGCCGGCCACGCCTCCGCGGCTGGTGAAAGGCGAAAACATTTTAATTTTTTTACCTATTGGTCACGTAAGTCACGTACTTACGTCTCTTCACCAACTCTTCACTGTAATTATACAATAAATGTAAAAGTGAGAAATATCAATGTGTTTTAAGCTTCATATGGCTTTTATGGTTTGAGGATTCTAGATTCTAGACCTATTAGGTAAGTACGTACCTAATTTACTGTCTATGTTGAAATCATAATAACAGCAGCACTTTTCTTAGCATCATTAATCCGTCCATGATTTGTGATAGTTGTGCAATCCTTTTTAATCACTGGCGCTATTGTAATTTGTAAGTCACTCTCTGATAGATATTCCTTGCTTTCTTGTCGATTTAAACTTCAAGCTTAATGGTCGTAGCACACATATCAATTCGTAAACGGAACGTAAACGTATCAACTCTTGCATGTCAGTATTCTTTGTATGAAACTCCCTACTGTAAAGCACACTTATCGGATTCGTATTATCGAATATCGAAGCACACTATTCGGATCGCCTCGCCTCGAGACAAGCTCACGAACCGCGGTACGGTGCGTGAACGACTTGCCGTACCCGCGCTTACGTCTCACCGTCGTACGCTATCCTTCGACTTTCCGTTTCCTCGTGCACGCCCCGCGCCGCGGCGCCGCGGCTACCGCTGCGTCGGAGAACTGCTGTCATTCATTCCGTCAACCAGCGGCCGGCGAGCCGTAAGCGCGGCGTCGCCTAGCCGTAGCCGAGTCGATTTGGAGCTGTTGGTCGGTTATAACGCGCTTACGTTAGGTTGACGGCGAGGCGATCCGGTGCCGATCCCTTTCCGAGTTGATATGTGCGCTACGACCATAACACGACACATTCAACTAGGTATTGCTCTCTTTTTTAACTGACAGTCAGTCAGCCCAGAAGTGTCTCAATGAGCAATTATGAGCTTTTGTTTTTATCACTATTCATTACTAATGAGTTTCATTGCGGTGCATGTGTAACGCAAGTAGTGTTAGAAAGGCGTATCAGTAATTGGGTCAGACATCAGTGTAGGCGCTCCGTGCTAGCATTGCAGCACTGGTTGACGACAATGCCGACACTGACACCGGCTGCGGATTGACGGCTTCCGAACTAGTGTCTGCTCGGGCTCCAACCGCCGCGCCCGCCTCGTGGGCGTCAGCTACCATCCCGTCACGCCGTCAGATGCTTGTCTTTATGTCTTACAAGACTACTTACTGCTGCTCCGCATTGTTTTATGTAGCTATCAGTGGCGTAGCTAGCCCTCGTGGGGCCCTATACCAAAATTTTATCGGGGGCCCTCTCGACTGGAGGATTTTTCTCCAAAGAAATAAAGAAGCTTACTTAAAATAAAACAAATATAACTTATACCGATTAATTAACCGCATACAACCAATTCTCCAAAAAAATTAATTACAGTCGAATCCATAATTAGATTGACCACTTTGACAAATAGAGTGTTGCTATCTATTAGCGATTTTCCTCTGAAGATTTAAAAAAGATCCGCTAGAGGCAGCAATAAGGGGGGTACATCATAATAATATTTATTAATTTATTTATTCAATTCAGTCACTTGGTTCGAAAAACGTTGCAGGTAGGTATATAAACCTTATATGCATATAACGAATAAGTGGCTGTTCTTATCTCGGTAATTGTTATGCAAATTGTATGTACGTTTCAGAAAGCAGCAGCCGTTGTAGGCAGCAGGCAGCTAGACGAGCGAGCGGCCGTAATAGGATATAATATTAATATTAATATTTATACTGGTCGTAGGTGGCACTGCAATTAAACATGGTCACACTGGGTGTACAGTTGCGGCCAAAAAGTAATTTACATGGTTGCGGCGGAAATTGTTTGTTAAGTGGAAATATTTTCTTTCTTTTCCTTCGGAGTACCCACAAGAAACTGGCGTATTATTGAGAGATCTTTGACACTATTTTAAGAAAATTTCGTGTTTATTAAAATCTTCACAGAACAAAATATTTTTAGCCTCTGTAACACAGTGACCATACTCTCTGATTACGTTTCTAAGGACGTGACGTCAATAGAGCCATTTGTCAATAGAGTGCTGCTCAATGTACAGTTTTGGTAGTAAGTATAGGTAAAACTTTTTTTTATGTTCCTTAACCAATAATGAAAAAGTTCAGAATTACTAAAAGGAAGATTGAAATTTGAACCTTTCAGTCGGACATAAAAAGTTCCTTAATTAGATACTAAATAATGCGATGTATTTTATTGTGGAGTGTACTTGCGAAGGACCGTGGGCTCGAAGTTCGAAGGGACTTTTATGTTATGCAAATTGATCGCGTTATGCAGCGCCGCGCCAGCGTTCCGCCGGTTATGAAATGTTGTTCAGATAACGGCAATTATGTGCCCTACGCACATTATTTTGTATTAACATTGTTATTTAACAGTACTCTACTGTACTTAAAACTAAAAAAGTTGCATGTTTACTTTAAACTTGAATTTTCAGGATTTCAGGAATATTATTGAAAAATTTAATCGATTGATTCAGTACTTTATCAAAACAATAACAATAAGTATTTTCACAGATAAGTTTACTTGGTGTTGGATATAATAATATCTGTAGCATCGGAAGTCTTACGTGATATTATTGTAATTTTCTGTATAGTTTTCCCAAAGTTTTGCAGCAAAATAAAATGTTCGCATTCAGCTCTACTAGAACAACAAAAAAAACAAAACTATTATAAAAATATATTATAAACACCTAGCTTGAGGACTTTCGGTATCATGCTGTGGGGAATTCCGATGACATTAATTGACTATAGATGATGATGATGATTATTATTATAGTACCCACAAAGTACAAACACAGTGACTTAAAATTTTTATTTTCGTTCTACAGTCCTATCTATGTTTTCTTTAATATCTAAGGAAAATAATCTTTAATTTTGTAACATTCATACGAACACGAAAAGCAACGATTAATTTATTTTATCATCTTATAGTATCGATATCGACTAGTTAATTTGTCTGCCACATTTCAAAGTTTGCCACGATACTAGGATGCAACTTTGACAATATACTTAGTAGTGTAGTTTATTAAACTTACATAAATTATTTCACAATTTTATTTATTCTTATCGTTGTGAAATATAAGCTCTTGTAATATAATTATTACCTTATGGTAATTGGTAAGTAATTTACTAACATAACATGGACTGTGATCGAGATTCTCAATGTGATCAAGCAATTAACTTGTCAGTAAACCTTTAATAAAGATTATTGGGAATTATGTATTTCAATAGTAAGACGTATTTTTGAAACAATAACTAACTTGTAAAATTAATACTTATTGATTAATAGATTTTATTATATATTTTAATACCCAATGTATCATCGGTATTACGGACTTCTCTGTATTTTCATGATTTTCTTTTGGTAGCAAAAATACCCATCTGTGATAGATAACTTCGAAAAACGTTGAAATGAAATAAATTCAGAAATAATTTGTAAAAAAAGTAATTACGCACGAACTTCTTACTACGTCCAGTACCTACGCACTGAGGTATGAATGAGTACTCGCAATACTTCATGTATTGTCATTGCTACTACAACAGTAAACATCTAATTACATTTTTTCCAACAGGAAAACCCAGACGTTGAAAATTCTGCGAATTCGAAACTATTTTTCAAACTAAATTACCTTATTGGTGTTTATTTGCTAATAAGAGCCGATATTACAATACTAATAAAGAATTGTAACTTGTACTTGTGAGACAATAGTATAGAGCGCGCACAGATAGCCGAGCAGTGTAACGGACGCGGGACGGCTGAAAGCGAGTGGCGCGCGTTTCAGAGTAAACGCATGCCCATTTATGGCAGGCGGCGCCGGGGCGCGGGCGCAGGTATCGCATCCCGCTCTGAGTTCGGAAGCGCCAATGTGGCTCGAATTAGCCACGCGGGAGCCGAAACTAAATACCCAAAAGCGTCTGTGACCGCGCGCCCGCCTGCCAAATACGGCACGAATCTCAAGTTTCCCGCTGGCACACAACCAGCCTCCGCGAAAACGCCCTCTATTCCCGTCTAATACTCGTGAAAAACACGTAAAAACGCATTTATTTCTGTAGTGAGCGGCCTCTAAATTTAGGCCGTATGAAAACCGAAAGCAATACGAGCGATTTTGGTCGGGGCCGCGTTGTCTGTATTTAGATTAGACGGGCGCGGGCGCAGCGCGCACGGCTCGCCTCCGACCTCTGGTGATAACGCGTGCAGAGACTGCAGAGTGAGCGTGCAGCTCTTGCAGCCGGTCCACCGCCTCCACCAGCTCGCACCACCGGTGCACCACTGCACCGCGCGCCGCCCCACCCGCGCCCTCGCACGCACTGCACCGCTCAAGGATTTGGATGTCACTCATGCTACCCGAAGGCGGAGGTGATTATTTACAATAACATTTTCTTTACACGTACTCGTTTTTTGCCGCGACTCGGTGTCAGTGATGTAATTACCTACCTCGTGTTTTAATTACGAATTAAAAAGTGCTTCAGTTGAGTGATGTGCGACGTCTTATCGATTTCAACAAACGTTACACTGATCGTTGGTATTATCTTTGTGTTATCATTGTTTACACTGTGGTAGTTGAATATTTCGCATTAGTTCTTCGTATCGTGTTCATAAATAATATTCTCATTGTTGTTTGCAATTAATTAATTATTTCACAAGGTGCATGAAGATTTCATTCAACAGCTGTACGTGTTTCGTCTTTCCTATTAATGTTTTTTTTTTAATTATTGTGGTATTGTTACCATGATTTGTCGATTTCTTTTCTATGTTGATTCTATAATTGAAAGTTATGAAATATTGTATAAGATGTAACTAATACAATATTATTTTTATTCGCTTAAACAGAAAACAAGTTAAATTTTGTATTAAGTAACCTAAATTTCCTCAAGCGTCTTGTCTGTATATTAGAAACAAGTTCCATGTTGATTCATCTTCGCATTGAGATTTCTTAGCACTGCAATAAATTGACATACACAATGTGTGTCATGTAATGTACGGTTGTGAAATTGTTTGCTCGACTCATTATAGCAGAAAGCTTCGCCTAGCACCTAGCACCTAGCGGATAGGCCTTAAAGGGAGAGTGTCAAATTGTCTCCCACCAATAGTGAATGTTCCTTATTGAACGAAGCAACATATTAACGGCGACGAATGTGATCAAATCTCATCTCTATTCTTTACCTTACTCTGTTCATATTGGCACGTGCAGTTTCGCGAATGATTAAACCGTGTACTGTAATTCATCAGAGTGCAGTACCGTTGTCTAAATATATCTGTCATACATCGAAGTGTTTTCGGCTGGTTATCAACAGGCCGGATGTTGTCAAATGGGGTTAAGTTACTTAATAGGTCATTGATTTCTCTCTTAGGCATTACTTATAAAAGTTTTTCTTTCTTGTCTTTGCTTTTACTATTTTGACTAAGTACACCAGCTAGCTACTCCGAGGATTGTGATTATCAAAGTTAATTCTTAATGTTGATCTAGTAAGTAATATCTTGTTTAATTAATGTTACGTTACACTACACTTGGATATGAAAGGGCAAGTGTCCTGCAGGACTTCACTTCCGGGATAGTTTGTAGTGCAGATGTTGCGCGGATCTCTACTAATTATAATTCTCAAGCTATATTGGAACCGTTTCACGATGTAAACACATGGTGTGTTTGCTGAGAAAGTAACACGCATGTTAAAGACTATTAGGTTATCTAACATTTTCATTTTTTATAGCTAATTTAATACCCATAATACCCAAACAATCTAAATGTTCAACGACATTCAACACTTGTTAATTTCAAATTCTTCTAAAAGTGATGACACAGAAGGTAAAGTGATGGCAATCTCTTATGCAGTTTTGGGACAATTTGCAGTTTGTGTAGGTGCCTAATACTCTATCTATACATTTAGTTACAAACTACTCAGTCACCCGTGGTTGTATTAGACTAATATTATTAATATAATAAATATTTATTATTCCCATTGTTTTGTAAACAGCAAATGAAGAGGCTACCACAATTATTTTATTACGCCTTAAACATCACCTTGCCATATGTTATCTCATAAAGAAGCTAATCTAGAGGCACAGTAATGTCTAAATGTTTATGCAGAGAGGGAAGATATTACACTAATTAACTACTTTACATTATTATGTTGATCTGCCAAGAAATAATATAAAACAGACAAATTACTAGCTTCTGGTCTCCTCCAAAATCAGTATACAATTTAATTGTAATTCAAACAACAAGACCCCCACTTAGAAGTTTATTTGTGAATCAACGTGTCATGTCACTCATCTCTAACTAGTGTCCCAGCTTACGGGTATGAAATGCAACCAGAGAAAAATATCTGCTACGGCTCACACACGTCTTTATATTTGTTAAAGTTGTTATGTGTATGTATTTTCCCTAATGATAAAGACACAACTCACTTGTCAGTGTCGCAGGTCAAGACATTCTTGCGGACACTATCTAATTAGGATTTGAAATATTACATTTTAATACCGTATCGTCTCTAAAGAGTGAAATATTTATCACAGAGAAGTTCCAGTGGCCATCTGTAGTGTTCTTCTTAAGTAATATATTATATTTTTATACAAATGATTAACTTAATCCTGAACATATAAAAATCGCTTCTTGCATACCCATTACATACCTCAATTCCTCATGAATCTCGTTATCAGAACTTAGTAACATAAAAATTTCACCGATATGAAATACCTACATAAGTCCTATCAAATACAAAATAAAAAATTATTCAAATCGTTGATGTCATCAAATTCAAATCGTTAAATGGAGGCAAACATAAAAAAATACAAAAGAATTGAGAATTAGTGTTAAAACTTTCCACAAATCAATTACTTACCACCTACAAATTAATAAATATACAAACTAACAAAACCATTGCAATAAACCAATACAATCAATTAGGAAATTTATGGTATGAAAGTCGTTATTCGCCATTGATCTGTTATGGTTTAAATAGAAAATGGTCTATTAAATAAACAAGCCTTCTCACGTCGATCACGCTCGCGATGATTCTGTTTTGTAGTAAAAAAGCTATAAATAATGCTCAGATTCCCACCTCCGTACTCCAACAGATTTAGATCTGTATCCATACACGTACCAAAAGAATCGTATACTCTAAATAAATGTTAATAAAAGCGTATTTAGCGTGCTCGCGTCTGCATAAACGCGTCCAACTGTGTGTCGGCCCGTACATTTCGTCCTACGCTGTTATGATTCACGCAATAATACAGTCTGTTCCCCGTATACCAAATACGGATGCTATTAACATTCCCTTTATGCCATTTATTTGACTATATTATAATATCGCCAAGTACGCGTTCGATATACCATAAAGTATAAACATTGAAACATTCCCAATTCTGCTTTTAATGGCGCACTAAAGTAACGCTAAAGGCACTACATAAATATTGGTTTGACATAAACCTCAAATATTTTTTAGTTATCATGAATTATAAGTACCTAATGGTGTTTGTTAGTTCTCTATACCAAATTCATATTGCACCTCCCTTTGCGACATAAACATATTCCCGTGCAAATAATGAATTCCGCATTGACTTTAATCCGACGTAGATATTGATTAATTAAAATGTATGTGAATTATCAGAAATCCCTCGGATCAACTGTTATCTCACTCTACTTACTTATCTAAGGCTCGTTGATTGCTTATTGGAATGGGCACAAAAATAAATACTTATCACTTATCGTATTGAGATGGCAACAACTAATTTAATTTAATAATTTAATTTTGACGGTCACACCAAAGTGTAGCCCGAGTATGTACCTATACCTACATAATATCGACGCTTGAAAGGAAACATTGACTAAGCGACATTGAACTAACTTTACAGGAGAGCAGTTTAAATTTGAATTTTTAGAAAAGTTTTTGTATATGCCACAATATAGATGATAAAATAAGTATTCCAAAACAGTAAGAATAACGTCGGTAGGACGATTGCAAAAAAATATATGATGTTTTCTAAAAAAAAAATGTTTTCTAAAAATTCAAATTTAAACTGCTCTCCTGTAAAGTTAACTCAATGTCGCTTAGTCAATTTTTCCTTTCAAGCGTCGTTATGGTCAATTAAGTCATCTCATTGGTTCAGTTTTGCACCATTTACTTAAGCTATCCAAAGGATTTTCTAGGCCACCAATTCGTTTGACACGACTCATCTGACATCTGACGACATCTCATCTCATCGACATCTCATCTTTTCTGTGATCACCTCTCACCACCATTGGGCCCATCACAGCAATGGCTCTATCAAAAATAGCAAAGTTTTAGTTTTAGATTCAAAAAATAATGCAGCAATAAAATTGTTTACATGCAATGATTTCTATAATGTAGTCATAGGACTTGGATATCTAATCAGAAGTAGTATGTAGAGTGCTAGTAGGCAAATGTATACTATCTACATATACATACATTTATACTACGCTTCATCGAGTAGAGTAGATAGTAGATAACCTTTGATGTTCATTTTGCTTGTTTCCTGTGTTGCAGCTATGCATGCATCTGAGTGTATTATTTATTTTATATCGAACAGATGCACTTTGAAAGCTTTGTAGTTGTTATTTTGATCGTAAATGATCGCGTGATAAAGAACTTCGGTCGCAGTTGGCATATGGGACGTCCTGGGTGTCTACTAGTGGCAAGTTCCTTACGGCGGGCTTTTCCCTAAAAATGGTGTTTTTGAATTCGTTTTATACATAAATGGTACATAATAAAATTCTAAAAAAATATATGTTATTAAACAGTCTTTGTTCTTTAATTTTACGTCACTTGATACACGATAGCCTTTACTTCACTGCATCGAAAAAAAACACAAAGTTGGGTCTGATTTCGAATAAAAATGTCGTTTTATTTGAGTTTTAATCGCTTCTAGATAATAAAAAATACTGAAGTAACTGAAGATTGTACCGAATCATAATATGAAATTTTTAAAAACCACTCTTTTAATTCACATTTTTACTCATCCAATACTTAGACTTGAACTTTGACGTGCAAGAGGGTACTTGAACATTGAGACTTGATGGTGCAGTAACCGTCCACTCCATCGTCCATTCTGGAGCACCGTGCTAGAATACACTAGAGTTCTCTAGGAATCTACCCTTTGTCAACAAGAATAATTGAAAGTGAATCCAAGTTAATTATAGCTAAGTACTTAATTAGATTAATGAGGTTTTTACCATCACAAAATTTCTTCCCAAAAATTGTGATGCAGTTTACATATTTGAATAAATACTCGCCGCACTTTACCCTATTGATCACGTAAAGGCAAACAAAATGAAGGTTTTGTATGTTTGGTTTGTTTTAAATTTTATTTAAAGTACATAATTTGGATAAACTGAGAGCGAGTAATCAGGCCAGGCCACACAAGAAACTCATTGGAACACGTAATGAAGTAAAAATTGGAACGGAAATTAAGAGCCATTTCGCGGTTAGTCGCGCGGAATGAAGAATTTGACGTCAAAAATTAGTATCATAAGAAAGATATTAATGCTGGCAAATGAACACATAAAATAGATCAATCTATTATAATTGATATTGATAATCTAATATTCGAAAATATTAATTAGTTTTTGCGTAACTGTCAATCTAGCATAACTATTTTTCAGCAAAAGGACGACAGAGTCAATTTCATACACTGATTTTCTTTATTAAATCTTGTTAAATTGAGTAAAAAAAAATGTCTAGAGAACACTCATATATTATATTTTGCATTTATTACAAGAGATATACGATTACTATCATATTCGTTTCCAAATTAATTCAATAACATTACCAATTTTCATGGTTTATGCCATGACTTTACCATCGATTTTTGTATTCAATAAAGCGTATTTCCCATCAAAAATTTATGTAGTAATAAAATATGGTCTTTGTCGAATATGACACGTAATTTTTTTTTTATCTTACTGCAAAAAATAATTAATTACAACGAATTTACTTTACCATATAAATAAACAAACTGGTGCGAATCAAATCAGTTAGGCTCGAGCCCTCTTGGAGGTCGGACCTATGTCAATTTTTGCTTTAGCCATCTAAGGAATAGATTTCGTAGAAGTAACGTAATTATATTGCCATTGAACAGTCTTGATCATGTGAGAATTTTTAGTTACAGTCAATTGTATTATTTTTAGTTTTCTATAATTTTCAGGGTTTTGTAGTCAAATCGGAATCATGTCTAGTCCGTTCGTTATTTCAACCGGCCGGCTAGCCCGTCCGGCCGTCCGTCCGTCTGTCCGTTCCGTATGATTTTTCTTCGTCTACCCCTTAATGTGGGGTATCGTTGAAAAGGTCTTTCAAAAATATTATAGGTTTCAAAAGACCATTTTTCAATTCAGGGGTCCGTTTGCGTAATATTCTGCTTTAAACATCTTTGGTTTGAAGAAAACAATAGAAATTAAGTAACTATTTCTTTCCAATTTATGTAGTGTAAGTAGTAACGGAGAAAATCACGAACATACATATGTACAAAATATAACTATATCTATGCTAATCTATACTATTACTATTGTAATATTATAAAGCTGAAAAGTTTGTTTGTTTGTTTGATTGAACGCGCTAATCTTAGGAACTACTGGTTTGAATTGAAAAGTTCTTTTTGTATTGAATAGTTCATTTATCGAAGAAGGCTTTAGGCTATCGGATTTTTGGAAATTCAACCCCTATTGGGTTGGAAGTCACTGCTGTAATTTGAAATAAAACATTGTCCGTTTTTAGACATTAGTTACTGTTTACAGTATTTAGGTTTTTTGTTATATGTGTAAATTACATATTTACATAGAAAAAAAATAATAAATAATTATAACTTGTATACACATACCCTTTATTTATACAACTTTTAGATCAATCTGTACTTTATAGAGGTCCGTACCCAAACGGTGTCAACGGGACCCTATTGCTAAGCCAAAATGTTGGAATGATAGAAGCTCCGACATTAGTCAGCTATAGTCACTTATTGTTAGTCAAAGATAATACATTCGTTGTTTGGAAACTCTCGTGCACCCAAGTTCCGTCAACTCCCCAAAACTCACGTATCTCAAATACACAACACAAATACAAATCACCCTCTCATTTTTTCCCTTCACAACCCCTCGCCTCTCCCTATACCCCCCCCCCCCCCTCAGTTCTTCACCCAAAAGTGGAATTTTGCGTCGTGATAATCTGGGAGGCATCCGGGCAAATACCGCACTCATCAGGTAGGCGCAGATCGGCAGATCAGGATATCGGGATATAGATTTTTGGAAAACCGGAAATCCCGGATATCTCGGAGACGGTGCGTCCTAGACAAGTTTAGACGGAAATTTCAACCCCCTTTAGTAAACCCCCAAACCTTATTGCTAAATCTTACTGAACCCACTTTTACCCCCCCCCCCTCCCCAAATTTTCCTAAAATACCATATATCTCCTAAACGGTACGTCCTAGACGATTTCCGACTGAATTTCCATCCGCCCTGTGGAACTCATACTTGCAACATTACCCAATCTTATTGGGCCCAACCTTAACCCCCCCCCCCCCTCCCAAATTTTCCGAAAACTCCTTATATCTCCTAAACGGTGCGTCCTAGACGATTTCCGAAAGGATCGAGTAAAAGTTGTAGCCCATAAAAAGATTGACATTTTATGTGCCATACATTTTTCTTGTAGAGCAAGTGGTTTGGGAGGAAAGTGCGAATTTCGTTTCTCATAATTTATTATACTAGACTATTGTCAATATTTTGTTTTGTAAACCAACAGAAAACAATAAAGAATTCGTTTTTAACATTCCTAGAATAGTGTTCTGAATATCTTCTTTTTAAAGCTGTAATCATTTTTGTGTATGGATTGTATTTACCTTTATTTTTACGTTATCTTTTGTATCACGGTAATGATTAGGGTATCGAAAACCGATCCTGTTTTAAATTACCGGGATTTTCGGTACTCGCCTATGCTGGAACCGGGATTCCCGGGATTTTCAGTTCTTTCGGGATTATTTTACCACGGCTTTCCCCGCGTGAAAATAGTTAGTATCGCGTTTCCTATTTTATCTCTCAGGAGCATTAAATAGGGAAAAACTGTTTTCTACCCAAATCCGTATAGTCGTTTGCCGTGATTGAGTAACCATCATACTATTATACCTTACATGCAAACATAAGTTTCGTATTAATTGTATGAAAGCAACACAATTGTATTGCACAATTCAGCACTGCTTGGACGAGAAAAAAGAGTTAAATCATCTTCATTTATATTAGAAAAATATCGATCTGGGTTGTGTAAATAATATTATATTAGCATAGCTGCTTCATGTAGCCGACGTTCTGAATATCTTCTTTTTAAAGCTGTAATCATTTTTGTGTATGGATTGTATTTACCTTTATTTTTACGTTATCTTTTGTATCACGACGCGACATATTTTTATTTCCCAAAAGTTCAGAAAATCCCGGTTCTTTTATTTTGTTTCCCGGTTCTTTTATTTTGTTTCCTGGTTCTTTTGAAAAGTACCGTATTCCTTTGTAAATCCCGGGATTTTCGGTTCCGGGATTTCCCGGTTCTATACCCTCCGATTGATTTGAATTTAAGTATACCTATGTATTTCGACGCGCTGCGAATATCGCAGGCAAAATGGACGCATATTGCATTTTATAGATCACCTTGAAAAAACGTGATTTTTAATTTTTCACGTTGATTTGCCAAAATATAGATTTTTGCAATATGCATCTATTGGACATCTTTATTGTGATGTACCTAAGTAGGTACCTAAAATGTATTATGTAAATAAGTTACCGATAATGGTACTACTACATTGTACTCTTAATTGTTATATAAACTTATATTGTCACAAACCAGATACATGTATGTGGTCACAAAGTGTATAATTAAAATTATATGTTCATAATTTTAAAATTTTTACGTTTGAAAGTATCAAGAAGATTACTCGCACAGAACTGAGGTCAAGCGCGACGCGAGCCGCGCGAGGCAATATCACGCCGCGGAGCCGCTTCAAATACCTATAGTTTATCAACCGAGTTTTGCGAAATGGCTCTTAAGGCGAAAGTTTTTTGCTTGTTGACCAAAAATATATGGCAGAGAAAAACGTGAAAATGAATGACCATTTGATCGGAACGCAACGAGTGGGTGACGTCACGCTGGCGGCGCGCCAGCTGACCACTGACGTCACGGTGACGTAGGGGGTCGTCACTCGTCAGGGACGAGCAACGAGGAACGCTCGAGTATCAGTACTATCAGTGTATAGTTCACGTGTTGAAGTATTACATGATCCTGGCTCTCGGTAGGGATGTGGGACGTGGGACGTGGACATGTTGATTATGTTTAGTGTACTATGATGATGTGATGTTGCATCACCGGTCACCAGACGCAACGTGCACTACAACAGAAAATTAATTAATTTATGGGTGGTAGTAACGATTTACCGGGTAACTCTACTAGTGTATACAACAACACGATGAAACAAGTTGTCAGAGTGATTTTGCTTCACGCTTCACGTCGCATACCTACTATTGACGGAAAACACATTAGAGTAGTAATAATTATTACTATAAGGAAAACACCTATTACAGATACATTTTTTAAAATGCCAATTCAGGTGTGATACCTTAAATATAAGCGGATCCTTAACGCAAATTATAATTTTAATTTTTAACTGAATGTTTTCTAACCAAAGATTCAGTACAACTTGCCTGAAAATAATCTCGACCAAGACGCAACTGCCGCCTGCAGCGACGGACTGTCGGCAGTAGGTCGGTGAGTCAGTCACATACAAACTGACCTTATTTACATAATCACACTGGATTAGGGATACCCTAATATTTTTTTATTCAAGGGTTTTTCAATAATATTTCAAATAAACATATTTCTAATTTACAAAGCTTACTTACTCATAGGTATGTTGATACCTTTAATTATTTATTCTTATTCAAATCTTTTACTAATAACTAAAAAGTTCTCTCGTTTACTAATGTAGCTTCTATTTGGCGTGTGATTAATTTGTATCGCGCAACTTTTACTAATCTGTTTCCTTCAAGAGCCGGAATAAACGGCTGTACACAAGATCACCGACCGATAGCGAACTGTTATTTATCTGTTCACGTCCATTATCATTAGTCTAATTAATTGGTCGGCGTAAAAGGCGCTGGAAATGAATGAGCGAAAGATAAAATGCAAGTTCCTACAACTCTCGTCCTGCTAGCCGCTCAGTCAGATGAAGCGTTAGAATATTATCGGCTCATAGATTATAAATACCTACAGATAACCTGAAATCTGAATGATTTCATTTCATACAAATCCATGATGTCTACACGTAAGTTCCTAACGTATAAAATAAATTACAAAAGCATAGAATTAAACGAAAAAGTTGTGTAAAAAACAGGGTCATATGCATGGTTTTCATGATCTAAATAATGTCGCCGCCACGTTAGGACAATGGACACAAATATCTATGGCACACACAAACACCATAAAAATACAAGTATATTTTTTGCAGTTTAAAAGTATTCATACTATGAGTACGGTACGGGTTAACCGATTGCAACGTGTATACCTAGGTAACACTGAAAATTTTTAGAAAATGAAAAATGGCTTAATGTAGAAAGTTGCCAATACTTTTATTGTTTTTCGAAGTAATCTCCGTTCATCTCTACACATCGTCGCATTCGATCGAACCACTGAGAAAAGCAGTGGGCCCATTCTTCCTTAGGGGTCTCTTCTATGGCATTTTCGTATGCTTTCACTGCATCTTCAGGGCTCGTAAAGCGAATACCTCGAATTTTATCTTTAGTTTTTGGGAATAAATAAAAGTCGCAGGGCGCCAGGTCAGGACTGTATGGCGGATGACTCATTATCTCGACACCTGCCATAGTCAAATATTCAACAGTCCGTTTTGCGGAGAGCGCTGAAGCATTGTCGTGGTGAAGGAGGATCCTGCTTCGAGGGCGCTACTGTCGAATGTTTTCAAAGACAACAGGCAAATAGCGATTGACATACCAGTTTGCAGTAACTGTCCTTCCATCTTCTAGCACAACTGTCGCGAAATGACCTTTCCGACCAAAGAATGAGGCCATCATCTTTTTTCCTTGACTTCTTCCTTTCTTTACCTTAGTTGGCCGATCCTCGAAAGGAAACACCCACTGAGCTGATTGTCTTTTGGTTTCGGGTTCGTAGCAATATAGCTTTCATCACCTGTGACGAGGTCAAATACAGCATTTGAGTCACCGCCGTTGAACTTATCTAACATTTGGCGACACCAGTCCATGCGAAGGTGTTTCTGGTCGTCGGTTAAAGTATGGGGAATCCATCTGGTACAAAGCTTCCTGCCACCTAAATGTTCGTGTAATATTATTTGAACTTGACTCATACTAATGCCTAGGCTTGCCCGTATCTGTTGATAGGTCACTCTCTTATCTTCCTCTATCATGCGTCGCACAGCATTGATGTTATCTTCAGCAGTCGCTGTTAAAGGACGTCCCTCACGCGGATCATCATTGAGATTACTACGTCCACGCTTAAACTCGTTAAACCAATTGAAAATAGTGGCACGAGATGGGGCTTCATTAATAAATGCTAATCGCAGCCTATCATAGCTTTGTTGTTGAGTAAGCCCACAACGAAAGTCATAATAAATCATTGATCGAAAATTTCCTCGCGTTAGGTTCATTTTCACGTGTAACAAGAGTTTTAGATTTGCCGCCAATTCACAAAAACAAATGACAAATGAATGCAATACATATATGAATATACTACAGGTTACCAAAGAGTTCTAAAATTGAAATTCAAAAAAAGTTTTCATTAGCAATGTTTCTAACAGGCCAGTTCTAAACAATTTCAGTGTGACCCACGTACAGTACAAGGACATGAAATTTTCACGCTAGGACACATCATTACAGGGTTCATCGAACTTAGTTTCTCACACCCATCGGCCATTGGTCATCTCATCACTCATCAGCTTAGATAAAATAAAATGACCACTACTCGATCACTTGACAAAAGTATGAATCCAGTTTTTATTGATCATCGATTACAGCTATCATTGTTTGTATTAAACACGGTATCGCTGGGTGGCAGTGGGATGTGGGCAGGGGTGTGGGTGGCCGCGGCGGCTAATTGATTGACTCGCGTTGAGCTGCCGAGTGGCGAGTGTGTGTGGAGTCCGGACTACATACTGGTGATAGACAGTGATCCATTTTTGTTGGTATATCTAACGTCGTCGCTGACTGTAATTGCGACTTGCAGTACACGACCGTACACGGCTGTCCGCGAGGGGTTTCTGGTTCAATCTCCGGCAGAATAGGTGATATGGGTATTTGAGATTGCAAATCTCAGTTGCAGTTGCCACCCGTGATCATTACCAGGATTCATACGAGTCTGGGAATCTTAACCGTTTGTTGAGCTGGTATAAGAACCAGCTTAACTGTTCTTGATAATAATACCCTACGAATTATACTAATTTTATTGAGATTAAGATGAATAATGACTCGTCGTTTAGTTTTCCTTACAAAATACTCATCGTTAATGTAATATTCATGTGGTCAAAACCTAGAATAGGTATTGAAAAACAGATTTATTTAAGTTTACAAGGAAAATATGAACTGTACGCAGTACGCACGATACCCGTAGGGGAAGTAAGCCCAAGAAGGGTACCCTAAGGCAAAATTAAAATTTGAGCATGTTAATAACATAATTTCTAAAGACTTAAGTTGACGCGTGTAAGGGAGTTTAGTATAGTTTGATAAAATTAGGTCATATTACTTAAAACTACACCAGCAAAATTATTATGAGCAAATAACATAAACCTTCAAAAAACTCATTTTGCCCGTAGGGGGGGCCTAAAATGGGTACTGGCCTCGGGCAAAACGGAAGGCCGGCCTAAGATGGGTAGGTACATAAATCTCTCGAACATTTCTAAGTTAGCTATATCATAATCAGTCTAAAAATAAGCAACTTAAATGTACTTCTAAATTGCACAAAAACTTAACATAATAGAATATAACAATGTCCAATAACACCGAAGTCAGTAGTAGTAATTAGTAATAGTAGTAAATCTTTATTGTAGCCAGGCACCATTGCTACTATATTAAAATAAATTTTCATTCATTCATTTCATTCAAACTTATTTTCTTTGCTTCTATTTTTATTCTTTTCTATTCAAACCTCGGGGGTCCTAAAGAAAGTAGTAGATGCCTCTATTTAGGAGTGTTGCGGTCTATGGCCTTATACGGAGCTCCCGTAAGGGAAGAAGAGCTGACTGATAAAACCATCGCCCTTTTAAGAAAACCTCAGAGGGTGATGGCTATCGGAGTCATTCGAGAATATCGCACCATCTCCTTCGAGGCAGTGTACGTCTTGACGGGATGCTCAAGCTTCGTTATATGATTGGCGATCAGATCCGGGCCCGGTGTATTGTACCCTCGCCAAGAAAAATGGAAGAGTGGAAGTTACACGCTCAACAGTCGGTGACTGAAAGGTGGAAAAAGCAGCTGGCTGAACTCAGAGCCGGACTGTCGAGGCTATCCGTCCGATACTGGAGGATTGGTTGGACAGGCGGCATGGGTGGTTTACCTTCCGGCTCATACAGGTGCTCACCGGACATGGTTGTTTCGGAAAGTACCTAAATAAGTGAACCGACCACCAGGTGCCACCATTGCAGCTGCGTCGAGGATACGGCGCAACACATATTGTTAGTGTGCCCAGCCTGGGGGGATGAGCGCCGTGAACTCGTCGCAGAAATGGGGGACGATCTCTCGTTTTCGACCATAATAAGAGCAATGGTCAGAACCGAGAGGTCTTGGGATGTGAGACTTTCCTTCTGCGAGGATGTTATGTCGCAGAAAGAAGCTGCGGAGATGGAGAGAGAGATATCATCTAACCTCCCAATCCGCAGCCGGAGAGTAGGACGTCGGAAGAGGGCCTACCAGGCCCTTCTCCGTCCTCCATGAATTGATGTCTTGACGATGGACACGGTGTCAGCCGTCAGTAAAATAAAGCCTCGAGAAGGTGCGCGCGGTGTATGAGCCGCGTGCCTTGTAGTGAAAAAGGGATGGTTAAACTCCAGATCCATGCTGAGAAAGGGATTTCAAAAAGGACCAGCGCTGTCAGGCTCGCGCAAGAATGCGAGAGCGTACCCGTGATCCTGACCGACGGTGTAAAGGAGTACATCCGTGGTAGTTTTAGCTGGTAGGAGTCCAGCATAGCCAATAGTATTCATGACATCCATGAGGATTTCCCCACGTAAAAAAGGGGCAAAACGAGTAGGTACTCATTTTGCCCTACCCATTTTGCCTTTTAGCTAGAAGTTTACATTATTCGAAAAATAACCTTCAAATATTAACTCTAAATCCGTGTGTTGAGTATGAAAATATACTCGAATAAGTTTATTTCGATACTGAATTAACACTATTAGACAGACATTTAAGCAAAAGCAAAAATCAATGTGAACTCATCTTGCAATTTTTTATCGAAACAGACGAAAAAATATTTTTGGTCACTGCGCACGTGTTTCTACTACGAGTAGCTTCGTTTTTTAGTGACTGCCTCAGATGGAGCGAGGCGCGGAGCGACTGTTGCACTGTTTGCAGCGAGTCCAGCGTTCAATCTGACGATGTCGCATTGCCTACCCTTTTTAGGCTGGGTACCCGTCTTGGGCTTACTTCCCCTACTCAATGAAGTCACGCATGCGGTTTGCTGCAATACGCATCACCGGTCCCTCGCGCTGCCGCGGCGCCGCATAGGTACGCAGATACCTAACGTACTAGTACCTAAATAACAAAGTACTCTTTGTATGTACTACCAGCTACCAGTCTACCACTTGTACGTACTCGTTACAGATCAAAAGCAGGCAACGCATACCGTGCTATCTCCAATGTGCCCGTACTAGTCGGTACCGCGCATTGCGAAATTGGTATCGTCTTTACTCTGTGCGCGCGCGCCTTACGCGGTCGTCGTATTTCGGGCGCGCTCGGGTTTCAGACCCACACGGCGCGCATTGACACACTCACTACCCGTTTTAACTCATCCTCATCATGGCATCACGGCATCACCACACCACCAGAATTAACTGCACCGGTTCATTTGAGTGCCATCAACCGTAGTATTATTACTTTTATAGGTTTCAATTTTCATTGTCTTTTGTTTAAGATCTTTGTCGATTTAAATACTGACTAAGTACTTAGGTACCGCGTCGTTAAGTTATAACTTCTGGACTTCAGTTAGTGAAAGACATGAGACAGACAAATCGGGAGTACCCGTTACATTTAAAATGAAGAGAGATTCATTTTTTTTTTTCAAAAATTTAGTTTGACATTTTTGTTAAAATGAAAGTACCCGAATTGACTGTAGATATCTAAACAATATGACTAAAAATTACTTGGATTGATAACTTTAATGTTATGCTGATAAATTGCACTATTTTCTTGTAATTTCATCATCATCGCAAGTATCGCAACCCACAATTAGGTACTGTTCCACTTCCACTGTTGGACCGGGGTCTACTTTAACAATGTGAGGGGTACCTGTAGCTGGCCAAATGTGGATTAAATGGTAGACTCCTAAATGCATGATAGTTTTCTTCCCCGAAGCAGTTTAAATATATAACAAGCGCGTGCATGATTCGATTCGAACCCAAGCCCAACAAGAACATTGAAACCCTTGCGCCATCGCTGCGAAGACATTTTCTTATTTCCTAGTCATTAGCCTATTAATAACTAAGTTAAGACCGTAGGTACCTATTGTTGATCACGACGAGGGGCAATTGATGAAGCAATACAATTCTAATAACCTACTCGTAACATATTAGGTATGTTAGATAAAATAATATGAGTCATAAATGTCAGGATCATGAATGATGAGAACAGTTTTTGAGGAAGACGTCGACCGTCGTGTAGGTATTTACTAGGTAGGTACCTATGTGTTTGACATCCACTCGTCTCCTTTGTAACTGTGGTTGTTGGGGCTCTCCTGTGGGCTGTGGGCTGTGGCTCCGCACTCCGCAGTCTGTGTTGTGTTCTGTTGTTAGTCGGTTGTAGTAACGTGTCCTAGTGTCCACGATATCAGCTGAATACCACTAGACAATGTGGGAGTTACTTCCGGGTTAGTATTGTGTTGCGAAACTTGCGTTAACGCACTCTATTGCACTTTCTCAGAGAACTATTATTTTGTTATTCGATTGATCTGAGTTCGTAATAGGTTCTAGCTAGCTGAATACATTTTTTAGTTTCCATGTGCGGATGACATCTTCAATTTTCATCGTTTAGCAAATAAGCATTCAGATCCAACGGTAATCGACATTGTGACCCGTTGACAATGTCAATAAGTAGGGGCTTTTTCATTTCCATGAAACACGTCACGAGTTTGCTGGAAGCTGGAAGAGTCTACAGTCTACCTTTATAGAGGCCCCAGACATTGTTTGACTATTCCATAAATAATGTGGTAATGTTTGTGTTGTTCCAGAAGTGATGCGGCGTGCGGTATGCGGCGACGTGTGTCCCGCGCCGCCCGCCGCCCCCGCGCCCCCCACGCCCCCCGCACCTCCTGCGCTTCACAACAGGTAACTTACTATGCCTAGCCTGGTTAACCTATAACATACCTAAGTCCACGTTTCTGAACTAAGTATCTACTAAGGTGTTCCTGCACCTTACGATTTGTCTGATACTTTCGAATAGACGCCATTCTTGAGATCTGTCTGATGGTAAATGGTAACAGTCGTCCATGGACGTCGGTGAGTACCTACATGGACATCGACAAAGGCATCGCCGATGGTTCTCACTGGACTACTGTCATTAGATGAGTGTATAGTAGCTATTAAGTACCGTTTGGCTAAAAGACAAAGTTATAATATATATAGTATGGCCAGCAATAGAAAAAGTCCCATTATAATAGGAAGAAACCGAAATGTGATTGAAATCGATTCCACCGATTGAATGCCTTCCGAGTGCAACTTCAGATTCACTGTTCAGTAATTTCGTAATTTTATCGCCTTTCTATAAAAATTGTGATGGCAGGGAGCCAATTACATAATGATCTTCACGCGATACCTACACTTACACTCGTAAAAATTATTTTCAGAACATCCGAAAATAAGGAGCTACTGAGACAGCAGCTGCTGTCCGCCAGCAAGGAGCGGAGCGACAAGCAGGAGCCGCCCAAGGCCAAGCACGCGCGCAGCCGGCAGAAGAACCGCTGGAAGCTCAAGTTTCACCACCAGGCCCTGCCGCAGGAGTACCTCGACCACTACGAGCAGAGCCTCCAGAAGGCCGCCAAGCAGAAGAAGGCGCCGGAGAAGCCCAAGGAGAACCAGGAGGCCAACTTCAACAACGAATCCTTCAAGATATGGGCGCAGCGGCTCGCCGGCATCCAGAACGACACGGGAGCCCTGACCGTCCCGACGGCCGCGGCGAACGGGACACCTAAGGCTAAGGTCGAGGAGAAGAAGAAGAAGAACCCCGCCATCGCCCCCAGCAAGATCATGACGTACGAGGACCTGCCCTACATGGGGGAGATGACGCTCAACAACTCGAAGCCGAGACGCGGCAGGAAGCCAAAGAAGGCCGACATCTGTCACCTCATCTATGAGAACTACGGGACCGTCGTCCCCGGGCAGCCGCCCCCCCAGGAGAGACTGAACCAGCTCGGCGCGTACCCTCCCCTCAGGAGCTCGGACGTGCCGGCGAGCACCCCGAAGACCGACCTACAGAACAAGCTGATCTTCAGTCTCCTGGAGCGGAAGCTGTCGCAGGAGAGGCGGCGGCTGGAGACGCTCTCGCCGCCCCGGTTCTGCAGTCCGGACGAGCCCCGGCCCGCGGCGCCCGCCACCGCCGCCGGCCCGCTGCACAGCGACGACGAGCCGCTCAACCTGTGCATCCGCGACCTGCACGACCTCAAGCTGCAGATCCAGCGCAAGTTCGGCAACATCTACACCTCCGCGCCCGATGTCAAGAGCGAGCCGGACGACGGCGAGCAGCCCAACGCCATCTCCGTCATCCAGAGGAACACCAACGTGCCGCCCACGGCGCGCAGCTCGCCGGCCCCGTCGCCCGGGGCGGCGCGCGCCCCCTCGCCCGCGCTTTCCGAGCCGGCGCCGGGGTACTCGTGGCCCCCCGCCGGCCTCTACCTGCACCCGCTGGCGCTGCAGACCCAGCTGCTTTACTACCAGCGGCTGGCGGCCGCCGCGGACCGGGAGCGGGCGCCCTCCGCCCCCAGCGCCGAGGCCGCGCCCGAGACGCCCCCGGACGAGGGCGGCGGCAAGCTGGTGCTCAAGCAGATCACCGACCTGCTGGACCCGCGGGTCATCGAGCGGGCCGAAGGGGCGCCCGCCGCCGAGCAGGTCAAGAAGCGCGCCTCGCCGAACCCCGCGCAGGGGCCGGTCAAGAGAAAGCGGTCGGCCATCTTCATCCCGCCGGTCCCGACCCGCACCGGCGCCGCGACGCCCACCACGGAGGTCAGCATCTGCAAGTTCAAGTTCACGGGGGGATCGAAGCCTTCGCTGCAGGAGAAGAAGATGCTCTCGGTGGACTCAGGCGGCAACTTCCGCTACTACAGCGGGACCGGCGCCCGGGGCAAGGGCGGCGACTGCCCGCAGCGGCCGGCGCGCCCCGCGGCACCCCCCGAGCCGGCGCCGGCGCCCCCGAGCGAGGAGGAGGCCGGCAAGAGGAAGCGCAAGTCGCGCAAGACGCTGCAGCGGGAGAAGCTGGAGCAGACGTTCAAGGAGAAGGGCTTCCTGATCCAGACGCAGCAGCTGCAGTCGGCGGAGGGCGCCACCTACTGCAAGTTCCGGCAGCTGCGCAAGTTCACGCGCTACCTGTTCCGCAGCTGGAAGGACTACCTGCCCGGGGAGCTGGCGGACCCCGCACCCCCCGCGCCCCCCACACCGGCCGCGCCCGGCGGGGAGTGGGGCTGAGGGGACCCCGGCCCGCGGCAGTGGACTGATGCATTTATCGATAACAATTAGCGCTGATAGTTGTAACTACGTGTGGGTCGTTCCGGAGCCGTCCGTCCGTGCGTTTGGTTTGTTTTCTTGTGTTCGTGCTATTTAATTTAATGCCTAATTAAGCTAGACAATTTTAAGTAAGGACTGATTTTGTGAGTGCGTCATGTCGTATGTCGTATGCCAATCATAATGTATTCGTTACCCTCAAAACTCGTTTTAGTACCTAGTTAAACTTTCAATACTAAACACTGGTTTCGACAATTTGACTGTTAGTAAATGTTTATATTATATATTTAGCAGTTAATCGCGAAGCGCCTTAACCACGGTAGCCGTATTACTAACAAAACTAGTCATGTGACACCTCTAACAATGCCTCCATGTTTTCCTTGCCGGCGCCGCGGCGTGACCGACTGGCAATTTTACTTATTTGTACAAATTATACTACATATTTTGTGTCCTATAACAGGCACAAAATACTTATACAGGTTTATAAGGAGCTTTTTAATTCCAGCATAAATAGGCCGTCCAGTGCGCAATGGAAATTGTATACTATTGTTTTGATATTGTAATTTGTACATAACTGAGTTGTTCTAGTCAATATGTTAAGTTTGTCAGCCGTTGTTATTAACTTGTACAGTATGTTAATGATAAATTAATATAAATTGTTTTGTAAAGTAATATAAATAATTTAAATGAAACTCCGTTTTATACTCAATAAATTTTATTGAAATGAAAAAAAACTAAGATTCTGTGATTATAATAATTAAAATGCAAATCAACAGGAATGTAATTATACCAATAAAACAGTTAACCAAATTATATAGTTATTTGATTCATTTTGTTCAAAGGAAGCCCCCTCTTGTGAATTATACATATACTGATCACAAAACGGTATGATAATATAATAACAAAGGCCTTCGGCACTACCAAATGTAGGTAAAACGTTATTTAATGGTCCCTATAAACACAAAACCCATAACAACGGTACTAATTGACAAAAATACATAATAATATAAAGTATATAAACCATCCAGCTTACCCTCTAAAGATATTTATTTGCTTAAAACTACACTCAACGCGTGCAATACATAGAAGGCACTCGCTGTATACCAGCGTATAGAATATAATATGTTTAACAAACAACCATATCGTTACCATCCATTTAAAATGTATATCTTATTGTCTAATGTACAAAAATAACTTCTGTAAGGAACCAGACCATAGAGTGCGGAATGTTTTCTCACAAGGAATGTAAAGCCAATCCCTCTATGGCCTCCAAGGGCAATGTTACTGTTCTATGTCAACAGCGTCCAACAATAGTACTCGTATTTAATAAAATAAGTTGTATAATAGGCACCTCACATACTATCACATAGTCAGCCTTTCCGTGTAAAGGTCACTCGGTTAACTTCTATAATATAATCAGCCCTACGATTTATTCACATCACCTTGATTGAGATGTTAAATATTTAAAGCCATTTGTGCGACAAAGATTCATGCTAATTACTGCTAAAATAAATTGAATCAATAAATTATAAGAACAGTAACAAAACCACAGTTTTAGGAATCAATTGTTAGGATAACAGCATATCAAGTATAATAACAAATTTGTAGTATTGTAAAGGAGGCAGTGTAGATTATTTAAACAGCTTCTTGTAAATAAAGTATAAAAAATCTGAAAATTATTTTCTTGCTCGATTAATGATTCTGAACTACCAAAACTGCTTCGGGAATGTTATCCTAGACCCGTCCTCAAATAATAACCGATGCATATTCATTTGGTGAAGAATGGAAAAGGTCAAATACCTCATTATATAAAATTAACGTCAACTTTGTGCTTCAATATTATTTATCAAAGTGAGAAAAACTATGTTATTAAATTTTAAAAAACGAATATACGTCAACTTCTAAAGTAGCGCGACACCACATTGCAAATATGTATTGCAATACACTAGATCGACCTTTACTCATAGTGGCCCTAATTTTAAATCAATGCTACCTTCGATATTTGAATCAATTTTGCATATATTTTTATCCGTCGATTTACGTCATTGTAATTCTAGCGATTTATCGCACGCAGAAACTCGTGGCAATATTCTCAGATGAGGCAGTTCAGGTTTAGTGTTGTTACGGTGTCGCTAGTGTCGCTAGTGTCGCCGGTGTAGTGCCACGTGGTGTCGCTAGGTGGTGTTGGGTGCAGGTCGTGTGTCTAGCCGCTGGCGGCAAGCAGCTCCTTGGCGGCGGCGACGATGTGTTTGGCCGAGATGCCGTACTTGTCGAGCAGAGCGGCGGGTGGGCCGGATCGCGGCACCTCGCGCACGCACAGATGTTTTACGAGGACACGCTGCAGCGCCAGCGAGGACAACACCGCCTCACCCAGGCCGCCTGAAACACAACACAATGGTAGTCACTTGTACATCGGGCACTGTTTTACGGATCGTGAGCGTCGGTAGTTGGATGTGTGACCGCGAGTGGTAATAATTTCTTGAGGGTTTCCGTGCTTCGGAGGGCACATAAAGGCACTCGGGTGGCATGAAAAGTGGCAATGGTGGCAGTGGGTCATAAATGGGTTAAAGCCATGAATTCATTCCAAACGTAACGGCGCGGCGTCTAGTTTAAAATACATCGACAGCCATACACGTCTAGTTGAGTCAGGCTTGGCGCATTTTGCATTTTTGGTATGATGTTACAAGTACGTCCGCGTTCGACGTGTCGGGCCAATTTCAGAATATTTGTCATACATTCGTAATCTATCACACGTGTCATCACAAAAAAAGAACCTGACGTTGTCGGAAAGGACAAGAGTTTTGATTAGAAATAGGTCTATAATGTCAACGTCTGTCGACGACCATGCGACCTGAATTACACTTTATTGTGTCGGAGCAAGAATCGCTATTCATTTAAATGATTTTGCGGAGTGACTCTCCTGTACCGATAGGTAGTATTATTAACCGACTTCAAAAAAAGGAGGAGGTTCTCAATTCGACTGTATTTTTTTTATGTTTGATACCTCAGAACTTTGGACCGGGTGAACCGATTTGGATGATTCTTTTTTTAATCGAAAGCTGATGCTTGTCGTGTGGTCCCACATAAATTTGAGCGAGATTTGACCATGTTATCCATGTTAAAAGTACAATGTACTTCATTTGAAGTCGGTTATTTTTTTTTGTTAAAATGTTATATTATGTACTCTGTGGTGGTGGTGTGGTGTGGTGGTGCATACTGACCGGCCTGGTAGTGGTCCTCGACGACCAGCACCCTCCCCCCGCAGGCGCGCGCGTGCTTCTGCACGGCGGCTTCATCCAGAGGCTTGATGGTGAACGGATCCAACACGCGCGCCGCGATACCTGACACACACATACAGTACATTATGGGACATTTTTATCATGATACATAAATAAATTGGGTTGTACGTGTTAATTCTATCACTCAACGGCAATTGACGCCCCAACTCAGTTATTAACTGTTACTTTAATCGTTCCTTAGAAAAGAATCACCATACAATTTCTGTACTAAGGAGCGATTTAAGTAACCGTTAGTGACTCTGAGTTGAGGCGTGAGTGTTATTATCGATTTTAAATAAAAATTTAATCTTAAATGTTACATGCGAAAACATAATTAAATAAAAGGCTTAGTTATAATTACGATGACGAAGAAGGGTTGAAGGGATATTGGAGAAAAATGTGTTTTTTTATGATTAGAGCAGGCAAACGAGCAGACGGGTCACCTGATGGTAAGTGATCACCGCAGCCCATGGACATTAGCAACACCAGGTCACAGGTGTGTGAAATGTTTGGAAAATGTGAGAGTAGGTATGATAGGTCGTTAGAAATGGTGTTGGACGCGCGTTACAACTGCACTCCTCCTGAATACATCGATCGGGGTTCTCGTTGTATTGTATTGTATTGTAGTGTGGCGGAGTGTAACAGTGGTGTGAGCGACGTACCCTCAGCCTTGAGCGTGTCGGCGGCGGCCAGCGCCTCGTGCAGCGTCACGCCGGCGCCCACCAGCAGCACGCGGTCCGCGCCCGACTCCACCACCACCTTGGCTTGCCCCACCTGCACGCACACACACACACACACAATGTATTACACCTCGGCTGTATGGGCTTTAACGATAATGTTACAACTGTGCCGGAATGCGCTTTACTTAGCACGTTAAGCCGCAGAAATGGCCAACAGCAACTTTTGGCTAACGAGCCAATTCTATCTTTCTTTCTCCTTCTCTGTTTCGTGGCCGGCGACGCATGACATTTTTGGTGTCGCTGATATCCATGGGCGACGATAGACATTTACCATCAAATGGATTGTACGCTTGTTTGCAAGCTATTTCCATAAAAAAAAAAACCAGAATAAAAACCATCTCGGAAGTTAACACTTGTAATAGCATTACAACGGTCACGCCCCTTTAACCGCGCTAGCTGTGTACTTCTGCATAAAATCATTCTTAATGTTTTAATCAACACGTAAGGGCAGGAGAAGACTATAAACAAAGACTAGGATCGTTTCTTCACAGGTTTTGTGGCATGCGAAGAGATCAAGAGTATAGCTTTATAAATTATTTTATAAATTATTGGAACAAAGTTCCTTATCGCGCGTTGTGAAAGGGGGCTTGACAGAAAATTACGACACTTTCTGATTATTACGAATGACGACACTTTTTTTGAAGTGATTCAGAGAGTTTTACAGAGATGGCGATGTACAACTTTCTGACATTGTACAGAGATGGCGCTGTACAACAAAACAATACTTAAATCGAAAGGAACTTCGTTCCATCCGGGTGTCCCTTGACACCTCTCATGTTTTTTTGTATGTATTTGATGGAATGCAATTTATTGGCGAAGCTTGCCATTGACTTTTTATTTGACATTTTTTTATTACTTTTTATTATGATTACTTATTAATATTATTATTGTTCGTTGTTCTTTTTTGTATAATTTCTATTTGTAATTTGTAAATTGTATCTGCTAGTATAATGTGCGAAGCCGTTCTAATGGAATTGAAATAAATAAATAAATAATAAAATAGCGTAAAGTGTAAGGGGGTGACCGGTGAAGTGTGAAGACAAGACAAGTGTGGTGTGTAGTATAATGGTGTTACCTTGAAGAGTTCGTTATTGTCGTAGATGACGGCGGTGTTGGGGCGCGAGGTGCGCAGGTAGCACACGCCGCGCGTGTTGGCCGCCAGCTCCACCGCGCGCTCCGTCGACACCGCGTCGCTGCCACACACACACACCGTCACACATACCGTTACACACACCGTCACATCGTACACGCGATCCTATTATACATGCTAACACAGATCAATAAATAAGGTAGATAAGACACCGCCTTGTATTTGACTGAGGAAGAAAAATACCGTGCTGGATTACGTAATTCCTGTATTTAAAGCTAACACGCCCATCCACGTCAAAAACCATGCCGTTTTTTATTTTTCTGCCCGGAAGTTACTGGCAGAAAACAGCATGGTTTTTGACGTGGATGGGCGTGTTAGCTTTAAATACAGGAATTAAGTAATCCAGCACGGTATTTTTCTTCCTCAGTCAAATACAAGGCGGTGTCTTATCTACCTTATTTATTGATCAGTGCATGCTAATGATACATTAATTACGTATGCGTTAAACCTTTAACAAACAGACACTGATGTCAATGGACGACAATAGCCACTTACCATCAGGTATAACTACAAGCCACGTTTGAAAATCAAGAGGTCATATAAAGTTATACAATATAAGATACATGCAATGCACAAGCATTGCAAATATTGGACTATCAGTATAAAAGGCTAACGCCCAACTCAGAGTCACTAACGGCTTAGATCGCTCCTTAGTACAGAATTTGTATGGAGATTCTTTACTAAGGAGCAATTACAGTAATCATCAGTGACTCTGAGTTGGGGCGTAAGGGTTCAAGATAATTGTGAAGACAACAAAATGTCCGAGTGCTACTGGCCACTGCGGCCGACGGCGGCCCAGTGAGTACGACACACGGTCTCTGTCGCACCAGACATCCAGTACACATCATGTCTGTGCACCTCATGATGCCCTGGTGCTTTCCCTACCATATCGCGACACAAGTTCCACTTTATTCTGTAAAGCTAAGCCATCATTTCACAACGGAGAGATCTACGTCACCTCAAACTAACTAATTTATCATTTTATAATAAGATCTGCGGTTTTTACCATCGTTTTCCGGTATATCGAGTACCATAATATATTATTTTAGGTTATGGTCTGCCTGAGTGCTGAATTTCATAAAAATCCGTTCAGTAGTTTTTCGAATTTAATCAAATCAAAATTATTTATTTGCTTTTTGCGTGAAATAATAACAAACATCTACTTAAGTAAGATGAAATTAGTTTCTGGAAAAATCCATAAAGCGCGAATGAGCGTCAGTTATTAGATGTCTGACGGTAGGTGTTAGAGGTGGGAGGTGGGAGGGGTGAGGGGTGAGTGGTGAGGGATGAGGGGTGAGGGTGTGCGGGGTGGTGGTGAGAGTACTGACGAGGGGTAGAAGACGGTGGCGGTGGGCACGGCGCGGAAGAGCGCCAGGTCCTCGAGCCCCATCTGCGAGGGCCCGTCCTCCCCGATGGAGACGCCGCAGTGCGAGCCCGCCAGGTTCACGTTGGACTGGCTGATGGCCGCCATGCGGATCTGGGGAGCAGTTACGACGATATAATGTCCAAGTCCTGAAGTCTGTTCCGACTTTTATAACCTTTATGTCTACATAAATCATGTCAACATCAGCATATCGGAATCCAGTAACTTTCCTTATTTAAAATGTATGATCAGCACATGCGAATAAAGAAATGTATTTTTTATTGAAATTATACTTTCTATGGGGCATTTGGAAAAAAATATGAGTAAATTTTTTTACGTTATGACAGCCAAAAACATTAATGAAGAAGGTGCGTGATACTAGGCGCACAGCATTCACTGGAGTTGTTTTGGATTGCTAGCGCGCGCCGGTTCGTTGGTGCGAGCGAGAGGTAAATATAATAGGTAAGTATACGTATATTATAACGTCTTACATGCGTACATAAGTTATGGACTCGACCCAAAATAAAATTATAATATAAGTACACCCACCCACGTTTTTTATACATTGTAAACCTTTTCAATAACCTTATAATTGAACAGTAAACATGTTTTTTTCACCTCCTGTAAATTGACTTTTTGGAGACAGACATGTGGCTATATTGTTGTTAGTGTAGTGTGGTAGGGTGGTGGTGGTAGTGGTACCTGGTCGAAGGTCCTGGTGAAGAAGGCGGCGAAGGTGGAGGCGAAGGCGACAGTGCGGTCCCGGCACGCCGCGCCCACGGCCACGCCCACCAGGTTCTGCTCCGCTATGAAGCACTCGATGTACCTATACAGAACGGAACAGGTGGCGGCATCTTTACTAACACTCAGTACACTGAAGCAGTGATAGCCTACGGTTAGAACGTAGGTATGCCGAACGCGGGGGCCCGAGTTCAAATCCTGGCACGCACCTCTAATTTTCAAATATTATGTGCGTACTACATCTTAAAAGTTAATTATCACTTGCTTTGGTGAAGGAAAACATCGTTATTAAACCTGCACACGGGAGAGTTCTCCATAAAGTTCTTAAAGGTGTGTGAAGTCTACCAATCTGTACTTGGCCAGCATGGTAGACTATGGCTTGTACTCCTCACATTGTGAGAGGAGACCCCAAGCTCAGTAGTGGGACAATTATGGGTTGTTGCTTTGCAGTATCGTGTACACACAACACAACAGTTCACACATTTGTTGTGTTCTGTGGGATATTTGTTAGTTGGAATGTATAGTAGTGTGGTGTCTGTGGTGTAGTATGTTACCTGTCAGGGTATGCATTCCGCAGCTTGTCGCTGAAGGTGGAGTTCTTGGTGTCTCCGTCCAGCGCGATCACCCTGCAACAGAATCATAGAGGTAGACAGTTTTATTTTATACATTTATGTCATCTCTTAAAAAAAATATAGGGAAAAACTTAATGGCATTGGCCACCAGTCACTGGGTGGATGTGGAAATTACTGACAGTTCAAGGAGAACAAAAAGTTGTGCCAAACGCGAAGCATCCGGCCTTATTAAAAATCTTTGCGTAGCGTTGCACGCATGGCAACGCATCAGTGATACCTTTGTTTTTGCTGATGTCCATGGGCGACGATAGCCACTTACCATCAGGTGGATCGTCAGCTCGTTGGCCGACTATTTCCATAAAAAAACCGTCCACACCTCATATTGGTATCTGCTATCTTCTTCAGGCCGACCCCGTACGCGAGCCTCGTGGCCACCAGCTCCCCGCGCTTGTACGCCGGCGGCGCGGACAGCGTCACGTCACCGATGTGCACCGCGGGCGCTTCGCCCAGCGGCGCGGGGGGCTTCAGGGACACCGTGGTGCTCTTCATCTGGGACTGCAGGTGCTGGGGACGGAGGGGTGGAGTTAGATGTGAACAGGACATACCTGGTATCTGCTACCTTTACGTGTAAGCTATGATACCCATATGACCGAGCTTTGCTCGGTTTAGTATTGCTTAACAACGTCATTTACTGAAGTAGCTTTAGTGTTGCTACTAGCCAATAGATGTCAGGAAGAGTCTATTGTAGCAGTTTTTCATTGACTGAAAACTCGGATACAACCACATTTTTTAAAAATGAATCCTAGCTAGATCGATTTATCGCACCCTAAACCCCCATATTAAATTTCATGAAAATCCTTGAAGCCGTTTCCGAGATTCAGAAACTAAATATACAAAAATTGCTCATTTACAAGCAGACAAGCAAAAGAATTATTCTTTTGCTGAGTGTGAACAGAAAAACTAAGTCGCAAATCCTACTACTATGTAGGGGACCGGCTTCTGTCATCTCTTATGACACCTTGATCTGCTAGCATGGAACTGGTGTTAGCTATAAGCTGCTCTAGTCAAGTGACAACACAATATCTTAAATACTAAATACTTACTCCAAAGTATTATTAGTCAATACAACCAGCTTACCTTGATAATCTTCTCCCCCTCAGCTCCCAAGGCCTTGCCATGCCAGTTGTCCATGTCCTCGATGCCGGGGAAGCCCCTGCCCTTGTAGGTCTTGGCGACGACGGCGGTGGGGCGGCCGGACTCCGTCGCGGCCTCGTCGAAGGCCTTCACCAGCTCCGTGACGTCATGTCCGTCCACTACTAGCGTGTGGAGACCGAATGCCTTCAGACGGGCTTCGTACACGTTCATCTGTGGGAAATGACCGACAATTTAGTATTTTAGTGCGAGACTATGAGAGAGGTAATATAAACCAGACAGACTTTGCTCAGACTTAAAATTATCCGAACAAAAATAATGGTCCAAAATCAACCTTAACATTAACCGTTTTATATGACTTTTTAATTTTTTCGTATTACAGAGTGTCAGTCATCTATTATAGTACATTTTACTGTTGTCCAAGCAAGTGCGGTTGGGTCATTCACCATATTGGTACTGCAAAGTTATTACTAAAGTTCAATATTCGAACCTACAAATCTAGAATCAAGAGACCCGTGTGGCGCAATGGTTACCATGCCGGATCGCCTTGTCAAGGGTCCTAGGTTCAATTTCTAGTGGGAATGGAAGTTTGAAAGATGAGTTGGAATTTTTGTTCTCGATCTGGATGTGTGTGTTTCTGTCTTCGTGTCTTGTCCATGGCAACCTCAACACAGCGAATCCTTGTCGGGCTAAAGTGTGTAGCGTTAGTAAGCTAGTATATCATTAAGTATATCCGAGTTTAATTTGAACATAATCTGTCGCGTGTCAACCGTCAAGCAAGGCTAGCCAAGTAGCGGGAGCCACAGTGAGATAAGTTACGTAACCAAAGTTCAAGAGGTCTGTCACCCTGCACGTTATCACCGCAGTAAGGTCATCTGGGGAATCTGTCATCACCTCGGCTATTTATAGCCACAAGTCACACAACATCAAAAACTATTGGGAAGGTCAACTTATCTGTGACGTCACATTAAACATTATTCATTATCATATTACATTGTTATAACTATCGCGATTTTATTTCTTTTTTATCTAATAAAACTTCTATAGCCGTAATTAGATCAACATTTTTTTAAGCAATATCGACAATAAAATTGAACATTACTAATTCTTAATGATCCGTTAATATGTTGCGTAAAGCGCGCACGCGTGTGCGTGCATCCAGTGTGTCCGTGATTGTGCTTGGTTGAATGCTTATAGCTAAAATATTGTGGATATGTTTTATTTCACACTTTACTCTGATCTTGAAATTGACTGCCCCGACATTCTAGAAAGAATAAAACTAAACGTGCCTTTTAAAACACCTAGACAATCAAAACATTCGCGAACGTTTATCTTAAACGTAGCCAAAAGTAATCTTGGTCGTCACTCAACTCTTAACAGAATACAACGGCAGTTCAACTCTCTGGCCAAATCAACAGAAATAGATATATTTAGCAATAAAATTTTCACTTTTAAAAACTGTGTTAAGAAATCTTTAAGCAATAGTCAATAGTCAGCATTTATTTTGTATTCTATTTTTATTTTTACTTTATTTACATTTTTTTTTAATTAAGTTTTTTAAATACGTTATTACAAATTGATTACATTGGTGATTACATTGGTTATTACAAATTGATTAAGTACCCATTATAATTTTTAGATATTGTATTTATGTTATATTTCTTCGTCCACGATGCATGCCGTGGTAACCTATAATTAAGGCAACATTTAATTCTTAAAATATTTGTCTCTTGTATTTTTGTATACCTAATGTGTGTCTTGTTGGTTATCCATAAATAAATAAATAAATCTGTTTGTATGTATTATAATTTCCAAATCATTCATAAACCTACTTACCCGTATGTTATAAACGTGAAAATTTGTGAGAATGTTTGTTACTCTTTTACGCAAAAAGTACTGAACGAATTTTCATGAAATTTAGCATACAGATAGACCGTGACCTCAAATAGGACACATGGTATTATTATCCTGGAATGAGCGCTAGTTGACTAGTTCTATATACAGTGGAAACTCAATTATCCGGCCCTCAGTTATAGGATTCGCGATTTTCCGGACTTTAAACCCCGATCCAATAAGTCACGTCAAACGACTTACCAAATACTTATCTATTTTTGTTGTTTTCAATAATTACCTAAATTATTTTTTTTTATTTTATTTATATTTATTTTACGAGTAACAGAGACCCATGTTTGTTAGTAAGTAAGACTTATAACTATGTTAGTACATAACCTAAACAAACTTAATTTGTAGTATAAGGTAATGCGAGTCACCGCTGCGCCATTCCACTAGACACAGCGCAGCAATGACTCACATACCTACAGTCCAGCCTGCTGGCAATCATCTTTAGGATGCTGTTGGCACTGCCCCGCAGTCTGCGCACCAGGGACCCGCATCTTTTACGCATCGTGGCATAAAAGCAGTCTACCCGCGCTGTCGCGAACATCCCTGATGCACTGCAAAAACGGGGCAGTCCCATAAGCACCCTAAACGCATTATTATACTGGATCCGGAGGGCATTGTAAGATTTAAGCTTGAAATTGGCCCACAGGTTGCAGGTGTAAAAACTCGTGCAGTAAGCTCTAAACAACGTAGTTTTTACATTGTTTGAGCAACGCGCAAACCTTCGAGCCAATATGTTCGCTCTCACTGACAATGCCCTCCGCTCCCTTTCTATATCAGCGTCATCTCTGAGGTCCGGAGTAAGCATGTGCCCAAGGTATTTAAACTGGTATACACGTTCTAAATTTGTACCGTTTAGTGGGACAGGTGGAACTTGCTCTGGATACTTACTCTGCTAAATTATGTATCATGCATAACATTATATAATATTATTGTACGGCCTGGCCGTAACTAATATTACGAGATTACGAAATATGTTGTGTAAAAATAGTGCTTTTGTTCATACATTCGATTATCCGGATTTTCGATTATCTGAATGCCTAATGACAACAAATAATTCGATTGATCGAGTCTCTACTGTAGTTCAGTTTAAAAAAATGGTTGTCTGTAAAGTCGGTTTACGGGCGGTAATTTAACGTGACAACGTCATGACAAAACATTGATGAAGTAGTGCTCAAATATAATATTATCTCTGGAAATTAACTTATAATTAGAAACTTTTATCTTTAAACTACAACACCATCTAGAACTCCTGAACTAAAGAATTTTTTCATCAAGTTCCTTTCTGACCTAATTGTGTATATAGTTTTGTTCATAGATGGCGCTTTCTCCATTGATCGCTCGCTCGCGGATCGCGACAGACGAGTCATGCTTTATCGTGCGTGCACCCGGCATCGATTTAATACACGTTGTCATGTCAAAAACTTCTCTCGAGCGGTCTGACAAACTGGGCGGTGAGACTGAGAACGTTACCTGATGCTGCAGCGAGGTGGGCTCGGACTGCCCCAGCCGGTTGACGTCGAAGATGACGACCAGGTTGTCCAGCTTGTAGTGGCTGGCGAAGTGCAGCGACTCCCACACGCTACCCTCAGCCGCCTCGCCGTCCCCCACCAGGCAGTACACCCTGCAACATCATCACTCATCACTCTCATCACACAATCACACATCATATTATGTGAAATATTTTGGTGGGATTTAGATAAAACAATGTGATAACATTCCACATCATTTAATTGTGATGATCTTGATCCATCCATCAGCCCTTGGAGGTCCACTGCTGGACATAGACCTCCCCTAACTTGCGCCACTCTGACCGGTCCTGAGCCTTCTGAATCCAGCGGATGCCCGCTGTCTTCTTCAGGTAGTCAGTCCACCTAGTCGGTAGATAATCTTGATGATTCCACATTATTTAATTGCGATAATCTTAATGACAATAATTACATTTCACACATTTACAATGAAGGTATTTCTTTATTTATTCACAACAAAATGTTGTGCTGATAGAAGTAAAGTAAGAAAATAATAGAAATATTTAGATAAGTTTATATTTTTTGTAATAATGAAATTAATGATATATTGATAACTTGCACACTTTGATGTTTTCTAATTACATCATGTGCACGGACTTAAACCCTTATACACTGTGTTGGCTCCCAGAGATGGAACACTTGAAACTTTCTAAGAATCTACTTCCAAAGCATTTACTGATAGTAGTTTCAGGTTACAATGTGGTAACTGTAACAGTGGATGAACAAGCAAATGAATATTGGAGTTGTCCAAAACCACATCCTTACATGTTACCTACATTATTGTATGTCTTGGTAGGGACTCTCCTGTGACCTTAGGGTAATTGTATGACCTGAACCTCTAGACAAAACTATTTTCTGTAAGCCTTCACGCCAAGCGCTCAAAAATCACGCATCTTAATGTCATTCTTATACATGAAGGCAGCGTTTGGCGTGAAAACTTACAGAAAAGTGCTTTTAGTTTCTATAAAGTAGTGCTACTAACCTGTAGGGTGCCTGGTCGAAGTATTTCCCGACGTAGGCCATGCCGGCGGCCACGGCGAGCCCCTGGCCTAGCGAACCAGTCCCTACATCCACGAAGTTCAGTCTGGGGGTGGGGTGGCCCTCCAGGTCGGAGTCCAGTTTACGAAGATTCTTCAGATCCTCCACGGGGAACAGACCGGCTTCAGCCCACGCCGCGTATAGGATGGGAGCTGCGTGGCCCTGGAGATTGTTGGATTAGACGTGAAAATTTGCTACAATTAACTTTTTAGGTATTAGGGGACAAATTCAAATGAGATAAAAAAATCATAGTACCTAAACAGAAATCAGTTTTAGCATTTACTGATTATAATATATTCTATATTCTTTCCATTTTAAGTCCCTCTATTTTTGTTAAATTACAAATTATGATAAAACACTCTGTAAGACTATGTACTAAATAACACAAGTAAGAAAAATTCACTGTGAATGAATAAATTAATATTGAATATGTATAATGTATTCATACTAATAATGTGGCGTAACAAAAATTTTGGCTTATAACACCAATAATTATGGTTTATCCATTATGGGACTGATAATCAAGTAAGTAAGCATGGCGCTAAGCAAGCAGGATACTAGTACATACTTATATTGCAGTAACTGTTATTTTATGTACCTATCCATAACTATTATTTTCCTGTTGTTGTATGAATGCTACTGGACATGCCGACCAGTGGGAGTCGGCATGAGTACGACAGACAAGTTGCTATGGCACCCACACTGGTACACTTCTCTATGTAAAGACAAGTGTATACAGAGTATTATAGTGTAAGTGCAAAAAAGAGAAGACCATTACAGGCAGTGATCATTTGTAAAGAAAAAACATACAATAAAAATCTACAACCCGATCTAAAATGGACCACAAATAAAGCTACTCATAGGTTACAACTTACAAGCTGAAATGAAACACTATTATAGTTGTGTCTTATCACGCAAAATATCGGAGTATACAGTTTCATCAGATTCTTGGTATCTGTACATCCATAAATAATATTATGCATTCCAATATTATTAATTATGCATAGCACAACGTAGGTAAGTTTAAAGTTCGATCAAAGTTGGTTTTCATTTTATTGTGGTAATAACAATTATGCAAAATTGAGCGAAGCTTCATAAACAGATTTCATTTAATTTAACTACTTAAGTTGGAATTATTGCTATTCTATTTGGGAAATGAAATTTTTAGGATTTTATTTTTATTTTGCATATTAATATAGAAGTACATAATTATTTTTATGTGTTCAAAACCCGAATATAGCTACCATTATTAGATAAAAAACTTTATTAAATTTCAACTTATATGTTATAATAAGCAAATATGTAGTTGTTGCAATCAAATTGGGCTTGAAGCTTGAGAGCCTCTAGTTATCACGGCGGCTAGGTAGGTACTTTTTTGCCTCAAACTTGACGGTTTTGTAATCCAGCTGTACGACCGACGGCAATGCCGGACGTTTAGTGTACAGGAGCCATGAAGTGTGGGCAACATGGATGGTCAGAACTCACCTTGGACAGGATGAAGCGGTCGGCCGAGGGGTCGCGCGGCGCGGAGATCTTGTACCGCATGGTGTGGAAGAACAGCACCGACATGATCTCCGCCATGGACGCGCATGATGTTGGGTGACTGCAACCAACAAACTCTTTAATGACTTGCGATATTAACAAAATCCTATTAATATTATAAATGTAATAGTTTGTGAAGATGTTTGTTCGTGAATCACGCCACAACTCTATATTTCCCAATTTAGCTGAAATTTATAATGTTGTAGATTAGGTGAAATATACATAAGAAATGTAGGTATATATCTTTCCTTTACTTATCGCAAAGAGATGCCGTTATCTTCTAAACATTATAATGCTGATAGTGGTTCAAATTACTAAGTTCTAATTACATATAATATTATCCTTATATGTATGTGTACATAATTTAAGTTAAGTATGACATAAAAAATATTTATATTTGTTTTTTATGAAATAAAAAATATTCTATTCTATTCTACATAACAGGGTAACCCAATTTAAGAGCCATTTCGCAAAACTCGGTGAAATAAACTACAGGGTGTCAGTTTAATTCGAGGAAAGTTTTTCGGGGGACATTTGGCTCGCGTTGAGATCCCGAATAAACAAAAAAATAAATTAAAACACCCATAAATCACAGAGATAATAATATCAAACTAAATACGAAAAATCTCAAAACGTATGGACGCCCTAGCAGCGCGTCGACCTCGCGATCTACGTGAATGACTTGTAAGTACCTATGATTCCTTTTCCCTTAAATTCTTAAACCCTGACTTAAAACAGGCAAAAATATTTATGTATCTACCTACTAAGCAAATATCTAACATAAAATAGGCAAACATTTAATACAAAATTGATTAGTTCTGGCATACCTTAAAAATTGGAAATGGTATTTAAAAACTCACATACTCGGACCAGATAGTGTGCAGGCGCTTCGTCGTGTTGATAATACATATTTCTGTGATAAATTAACGGCACATCGTCTAACATTTAATCCACCACACTTGTTAAAATACTTAATAAATCATTAATGATGTACTATCAAATCTTCCGTCGGTACGGACTTAATAAACAGTTGTTTAAAACACCGGTCTAAACACTGACACTAAAACGGTGGTTACACAACTTCTTTAACAAATAAAATAAATCGTAATACCAGTAATTAATATCGCACGCACTGCTGCGCTCACGACACGCGACGATACGACTGTTTGTGAACTGACTTGTGTACATTGCTTTCGCACGGCAAGACGCAGGGGGCGGGACAGCCGAAGCGTGCGGCGCGGGCGGTGCGGCTTTTACGAAAAGCCGAAAGGCGGCGTGTTTACCTTTGTAAACGCCGGCGCGGCGTATTTTGTGGCGTGGTGGTACCTTTGGCGGCATGATTGCGGCGGTGCCATAAAACCTAACTTCGTTAATAGCGGCGAATACAAAGCATTGTGAAATTCATTCATGTATCGTAAAATAAGGTTGACGCTTGCTCGACCACGGTGTCTATGATTACTGTATTTTAAAGGATAATTTGGTTAAAAATTAAGGCCATATTTTTTTTACATATTCGGGCTGAGAATCGTGAACAAAACGTCCTGCTGAAGTATTTATGTTGTATATAAAAACATGCTGTATAGGTATTTGAAGCGGCTCCTAGGCGTGATATTGCCTCGCGCGGCTCGCGTCGCGCTTGACCTCAGTTCTGTGCGAGTAATCTTCTTGATACTTTCAATCGTAAAAATTTTAAAATTATGAACATATAATTTTAATTATACCTACACTTTGTGACCACATACATGTATCTGGTTTGTGACAATATAAGTTTATATAACAATTAAGAGTACAATGTAGTAGTACCATTATCGGTAACTTATTTACATAAAACATTTTAGGTACCTACTTAGGTACATCACAATAAAGATGTCCAATAGATGCATATTGCAATAAAAAGTCAATAGATGCATATTGCAAAAATCAATATTTTGGCAAATCAACGTAAAAAATTAAAAATCACGTTTTTTCAAGGTGATCTATAAAATGCAATATGCGTCCATTTTGCCTGCGATATTCGCAGCGCGTCGAAATACATAGGTATACCTAAATTCAAATCAATCGGAGGGTATAGAACCGGGAAATCCCGGAACCGAAAATCCCGGGATTTACAAAGGAATACGGTACTTTTCAAAAGAACCGGGAAATAAAGTAAAAGGACCGGGAAACAAAATAAAAGAACCAGGAAACAAAATAAAAACGAATTCTTTATTGTTTTCTGTTGGTTTACAAAACAAAATATTGACAATAGTCTAGTATAATAAATTATGAGAAACGAAATTCGCACTTTCCTCCCAAACCACTTGCTCTACAAGAAAAATGTATGGCACATAAAATGTCAATTTTTTTATGGGCTACAACTTTTATTCGATCCTTTCGGAAATCGTCTAGGACGCACCGTTTAGGAGATATAAGGAGTTTTCGGAGTTTCGGAAATTTGGGAGGGGGGGGGGTTAAGGTTGGGCCCAATAAGATTGGGTAATGTTGCAAGTATGAGTTCCACAGGGTGGATGGAAATTCAGTCGGAAATCATCTAGGACGTACCGTTTAGGAGATATATGGTATTTTAGAAAAATTTGGGGGGGGGGGGGTAAAAGTGGGTTCAGTAAGATTTAGCAATAAGGTTTGGGGGTTCACTAAAGGGGGTCGAAATTTCCATCTAAACTAGTTAGTGCGTCTAGGACGCACCGTCTCCGAGATATCCGGGATTTCCGGTTTTCCAAAAATCTATATCCCGATATCCTGATCTGCCGATCCGCGCCTACCTGATGAGTGCGGTATTTGCCCGGATGCCTCCCAGATTATCCCGACGCAAAATTCCACTTTTGGGTGAAGAACTGAGGGGGGGGTATAGGGGGAGGCGAGGGGTTGTGAAAAAATGAGAGGGTGGAGAGAGAAGGTGAGAGAGGGTAAAGGGTGTTGTGTATTTGAGATACGTGAGTTTTGGGGAGTTGACGGAACTTGGGTGCACGAGAGTTTCCAAACAACGAATGTATTATCTTTGACTAATAATAAGTGACTATAGCTGACTAATGTCGGAGCTTCTATCATTCCAACATTTTGGCTTAGCAATAGGCTTGACAGGCTTGACACCGTTTGGGTACGGAACCCTATAAAGTACAGATTGATCTAAAAGTTGTATAAATAAAGGGTATGTGTATACAAGTTATAATTATTTATTATTTTTTTTCTATGTAAATATGTAATTTACACATATAACAAAAAACCTAAATACTGTAAACAGTAACTAATGTCTAAAAACGGACAATGTTTTATTTCAAATTACAGCAGTGACTTCCAACCCAATAGGGGTTGAATTTCCAAAAATCCGATAGCCTAAAGCCTTCTTCGATAAATGAACTATATAATACAAAAAGAATTTTTCAATTCAAACCAGTAGTTCCTGAGATTAGCGCGTTCAACCAAACAAACAAACAAACTTTTCAGCTTTATAATATTACAATAGTAATAGTATAGATTAGTATAGATATAGTTATATTTTGTACATATGTATGTTCGTGATTTTCTCCGTTACTACTTACACTACATAAATTGGAAAGAAATAGTTACTTAATTTCTATTGTTTTCTTCAAAACAAAGATGTTTAAAGCAGAATATTACGCAAACGGACCCCTGAATTGAAAAATGGTCTTTTGAAACCTATAATATTTTTGAAAGACCTTTTCAACGATACCCCACATTAAGGGGTAGACGAAGAAAAAATCATACGGAACGGATAGACGGACGGACGGAAGGCCGGACGGGCTAGCCGGCCGGTTGAAATAATGAACGGACTAGACATGATTCCGATTTGACTACAAAACCCTGAAAATTATAGAAAACTAAAAATAATACAATTGACTGTAACTAAAAATTCTCACATGATCAAGACTGTTCAATGGCAATATAATTACGTTACTTTTACGAAATCTATTCCTTAGATGGCTAAAGCAAAAATTGACATAGGTCGACGTCGAAGACTGCCGGCGCAGGACTGATTTGATTCGCGCCAGTTGGTGTATTTATATGGTAAAGTGAATTCGTTGTAATAAATTATATTTTGCTGTAAGATAAAAAAAAATTTACGTGTCATATTCGACAAAGACCATATTTTATTACTACATAAATTTTTGATGGGAAATACGCTTTATTGAATACAAAAATCGATGGTAAAGTCATGGCATAAACCATGAAAATTGGTAATGTTATTGAATTAATTTGGAAACGAATATGATAGTAATTGAATATCTCTTGAAATAAATACAAAATATAATATATGAGTGTTCTCTAGACATTTTTTTTTTACTCAATTTAAAAAGATTTAATAAAGAAAATCAGTGTATGAAATTGACTCTGTCGTCCTTTTGCTGAAAAATAGTTATGCTAGATTGACAGTTACGCAAAAACTAATTAATATTTTCAAAACTCCGGTAAATTATACCAAGATGAAGGATTGATCTATTTTATGTGTTCATTTGCCAGCATTAATATCTTTCTTATGATACTAATTTTTGACGTCAAATTCTTCATTCCGCGCGTCTAACCGCGAAATGGCTCTTAAGATGCCACAGTTACAACAATAAAAGTGACTACTATTATCCTGTTTTTCCTGTTGTTGTATGAATGCTACTGGACATGCCGACCAGTGGGAGTCGGCATGAGTACGACAGACAAGTTGCTGTGGCACCCACACTGGTACACTTCTCTATGTAAAGAAAAGTGTATACAGAGTATTAGAGTGTAAGTGCACTAAAACTCTTGAAACAATTTAATTGCATAACCAAAAAACAATCAAAACTTTGCAAATTTGGCCCAATTGAACCAATGCTCCATACATATTATACAATGCGGCAATGCTGATTTTACCTAGTAAGTAAGCAAGCAAGAGAGAAGGTGCTACTTTTTGCTTGTATGCAGAACATGTTTTAAATCTGATTTGATCGTCCTATCCTTCCATTTGAAGTCAATACATGAAACATGTTACCTTACAGGCTGTGAACACAGAACAAACCTCGAATAAACTATGACCTTAATTAAACACAGATGTGTGTCACATGGCCTGCAATGCCATCATACTTATTATTTTTATAAAGCTAACTCTAATATAATTATTAGAATTGAAATTGAAGTGAGATCCCTCCTTAATGTAATGATATAGTAGTAAAAATATATACAAAATGGATTATCAAATACAAAATTATGAACAATCATTGTCTATCCTATTCTAGCAAATATCTTATGTAATGCTCAATAAGGTAATTGCTAGTCATTGCACTATCAGTCACAGAGTTGACCTTGAAACCATTTCCACGATTTACAATTTTATTGTTTGCATACTCATCTAATTAGAATGAATCGTGTGCTTATTGGTAAATTGAGAAGTAACAAAAATGCAATGAATTATAAAATTGTAAATTGTGTATAAAAATGTTAGTAAATGTAACTGGTCAGCAAAAGTTATCTCATTATGAACAAAAAACCCCTAAAAGTTATTATAACAAATGTTACAAAATAAATTGAAATACCGTGCAATGCATGACCAAGGAGTTTGATTAAGTACTCGTTACATAGGCATATGAATTGTATTTTAAAGCGTATAAGTTAACCTATCGGTAACCTCGGCGTCGCGTGTGGTTCAATAATTAAAAATAACTTGGCTAACTAAAGAATAACTGTTACACAAAACCGAATGAATTTTTTATCTAAAGGAAATAAATGAACTTTGACTGTAGGAATAATAAGTGCAGTACCCCAGAGTCCAGACTGTGTTAACAGTTTCTTCACCTTCATTAGACCTTCAATACAGCGGCGTTGAATAAGGTTAACTTACCCGGACTTCGATGCATTGGTAGCTACGATACTATCGATCCTTAGCTTGTTTGCGATGTCTTTCAGGGCCTGGACGTCGACTTTCTTATCGCCTTTCATTTTGGCTGATTATTTTTGTAAAGTAGATTCCAAATTAAATAAAAAATATTATTAATGAAGCAACCACGTTGTTGCAGCGTTGAGTCGCGCGCCGGCCGGGTCACCCGTAATCAAACAAAAAATAAGTTGATTGAATTGAAGACAGAAGTGGTTTGGACTTTGGTGTCAGACGTCAGTCTTGAGTAGCCGTCCGTCAAGTGTCAACCGTCATCCGTCAGTTGCCAATATTGTCATTGTCATCCATCAGCATACAACGTCCAAAATTGACATTGTCAGTTGGTGTATTAAATAGATAATCTATAGCACAGAAAATACAAATATCTTAGCAGTGCCATCTAGTATCAGTTTCCAGATTATAATTCGAAATTGTGACGCTCGTATCGGGTACGAAAAAAACTGTTACGACGACTGCCCCCGCAGCCTATCCTTATTTTAGAATATATCTCGATTTCGATGATTCAGCTTTGGAAAATGTGCCCCGGGTAACGGAATGCCCACAGTGGGAATGCCCTTTAAATGCCGCGGTAGAACCGGGGCTACGTTAGAAGATCTCATTCATGTTTCATGATTTTATATCTTGCAACCAGATGGCGCTGTGTGTACCATTGAAGTATAATGACATAGAACCAATGATGTTTAAATAAACATAGATACGTTATGCCCTTACAAATCAACCGAAAAATCTGTTCCGATGTCCACAAGGCACGCTTTATTACTTTATCGCACGTCTTTATCGCTCTCGCGTCAAAACTACATCGCTATCTCTTTCTTCACCTGAATAAGAGTTACCAATTGGGAACTTTTTGAGTCACACAACGCGCGCGCTTATGACATATCTGCCTCTTTTTAATATATAATATCATTGCATAGAACAGACATCTCGAACAAAATGTGTGTCCCGAAACCGCGATGACGCGTTCTTGTTTCAAATTCTAGAAGGTGATTTACACACTTGCCATAGAGTAACTTTGTATAAGACACTTGCCGAACCACGACAAACAGTCAACAACTCTAAATCTTTAGCTCTTCCAAATGTTTGATTTAATATTTAATTGAATTCACTGAGTAATATAATAGGTACACATAATTTATTATTTACCAAAGAGTAGGTACTATAGTCATTGTTATCGGGCTTATTTATTTGTCCATTAAGACGCTTACGGCTTGCCAAGTGTGTAAGGCCGCCTCATGATTTTTTCAATTCAATTCGATTCAATTCAAGTCAATTTATTTGCATTTCATTCAAAAATGGCGGGAACATTACACAATAATTGAAATAAATTCGTTTTAGTTGATTTAAGTTAATATTCTGTTTTATTACTGATGAAAAGTAATACTATTTTCTTTTTTGTTTTTTTTACGTGCAACTGTGACAGGTTCATATCACGCAAGACCATTGAAGTATAATGACATAGAACAGACATCTCGAACAAAATGTGTGTCCCGAAACCGCGATGACGCGTTCTTTTTTCAAACTCTAGAAGGTGATTTACATAGAGTAACTTTGTATAAGGCACTTGCCGAACCACGACAAACAGTCAACGACTCTAAATCTTTAGCTCTTCCAAATGTTTGATTTAATGTTTAATTGAATTCACTGAGTAATGTAATACACATAATTTATTATTTACCAAAGAGTAGGTACTATAGTCATTCTTATCGGGCTTATTTATTTGTCCATTAACACGCTTACTTGCCAAGTGTGTAAGCCCGACTCATGATTTTTTCAATTCAATTCAATTGACTGACCTGAACTGACTGAACTGACTTGAATTGATTCAAGTCAATTTATTTGCATTTCATTCAAAAATGGCGGAAACATTCCACAATAATTGAAATAAATTCGTTTTAGTTGATTTAAGTTAATATTTTGTTTTCTTACTGATGATAAGTAATACCATTTTCTTTTTTGTTTTTTTTTACGTGCAATTGTGACAGGTTCTCATCACGCAAGACGGCATTTTTTCAGTTTGTTACTAAACAATTTTGGCATGCGGCCGCGATGAGCGCAGGTGAGTGACAAGCGAGTGAGTGAATGAAGTGAGCCACCCTGGCCACAATGAATGCACCCGACTCAATGTTCGGGGTGTCTGTTCTATACGAAGTAATAGTACTTCAATGCGATAGACCCGCTTCTTCAAGAACATTCCCCATTGTACAGAGGGTAGAATACGCAGAGAGAGCCTACATCTCATCTCAACTCCAGGGATTCTAATCTGTAAGCTTGGGATCGTCGACAAGAGGAATAGCTCGCAGTTGAATTCGATTGAACGGATCCACTTGGCCAGCTGGGGCTCCGGCCCAAAGGCAGCAGTACTCCATCGAATTGGCCGAATTGGGAATTGGGTTGGTCGAATTTGCGTCATATAGAGCATCAACCTGTGCTTAGACGTGAAGTACTGCTTAGCTCTATTGAGCACTCTTAATTTTTTTGCGGCTAGTTTGGCCTTACTAACCAAGTGGTCCCGAAACCGAACTACATTCGAATTATTATGTAATTACCGTTATTTTTCTATTTTTTTCAAAATTCAGTTGTTTACCTTAAACCTTCGTCTTTGGGTTACAAAAAAGTAGGTACATGACTACCAAAGGAGCAATTTTCGGCCACGAACCATATGTTCTGTGCTAGAAATGTTGACACCAAGGATCCCAATGCTCTTAGAGATGTTATAAGAAATGTTCTGGAACTGTGGTGCTATGACAAATGGCGTTTTTTTAGCGGTTAACGCGCAAATATGTGTCTTCTCGGGGTTGAACTGGACTAAAGTTCAACTTTAGTCTGCCCCATTCCAAGACCCGCTCCAGACACAAGTTTTATCCTCTTCTCCTCAACCTGCACCCGAGAAAGATTTGCTCGGCCTGTTTTACGGGCGTCACTGGTACTGTCATGAGCACAGCAAGATTAGATTAGGCACTAGTGGTGCAAAAACTTAACCTAACTTTAGTTATTAAATCGTACCATTCGTACCTAAATAAAAGAAAGGTAGAAAATGAAGAACTTGCGGTAGACAAATCATAGTAGAGTACCAGGTAGATATAGGTGGGTATCACGTCCCTGGTAATTTAATCAATGTTGTAAATACTATTTTAGTACAATATTTTACTAATGATACCTACACACTAATTGATGTGCCGGGCTGGTCGGATAGCATAGATTGGAAGAACGCAGAAACGCTGTTATCTTGACAAAAACGTTATGAAGGAAGTTTGCGTGGCAAAAACCGCGCCGCCATCTTGGTCCTGCGATGTCCATTGCATCATGCGATGTTTTGTTTACTATCACTTCTTATCTTCTTGTCTAGCTGTAAACTGATTAAACTGAATTTTGCATTTCAATTTTTGATTGAATTTCAATTAAGTACTTGGAGTTAACTAGATATAAAATATTGAAGCTACTGCGTGTAACTTTGGAAGTGCTGCAACTGAGTTACGAAGAGGGGTATGAGTATGACCCGTACGACTACTGTAGTCGGACTACAGTACATAACATAGTATTCTCATGATTGACCCATAATTGCCGCCAATTTACTGCGTGACAGGGTCAGCACGCGATCAAAACGTTGAACTTTTTGGTCCTTGGACCAATGCTCGTCGGTAAGTAAGTATGTAGTACCTATCTACTCAGAGTATACACTCTAAGACCTACATTTACTCAACTTGGCGACGTTGTTTCACGTAGTCCATAGAGAGAATGAGGAGGAGCTCTCCTTCCTTTTAAAATCGTTGATTGCTGTAGTAAGCTTTGACACAAGGAGAGATTGTAATCAATAGGTACATCGATCGCTTATAAATGACCAAAGAGTCAATAGATAGGTAAGTACAGATTTCTTAAATCTTCTTAAACCGCCTATTCATATTCATACGGATTTAGGTACGTAAACATCCAATAACAGTAACAAATTGGAACACTATTTGCAGCGATAGGGCAATTGTATACAGCAGTAAGACGTGAAAAACTGCGCGATCAAACGGGCACTGATATTGAATTGATAAGCACGGGAATAACGTTTATGTCATACAACTCACCATATCACGTTTACGTTTAAAACAACTCTTATGTCTGCGCGGTTGGGTCCATTTTCCCGTATCGGAGTGAGTGCGGAGGTTGGCAGGTCCGATCAAAGGAGGGTGGCTATTCTATTCGGAATCGCGCTGACGTATCATAGTTGGACCTTCGATTCACCTGATACTGTTGGCAACGTAAGGATACACCGATATAACCATACGTTAAACAGACTCAAATACAATCATTTAATATTTTGGGAATTTTATAAATACACTTAACTTCGAGCTCTTTTGGTTCTACCTACTCTATAGAACTCTAATCTAAAACGTGGCAGTATTCCATACATGTATAGTATGCCATGCCTTAGGTAGAATATACAAGTATCAGTGTATATTTTTAATTAATTTGTAGGTACAAACCGGTTAGTTTGTAATGTAAAGAAAATGACCAGAAAAATAGTGACTAGATGGATTGAACAGTGTCACTAAACAGAGAAAATAATCGAATATCAGATGTTGATATTCTTACTTATTCAACCACTTTATAATCAAATAAAATAAATTTAGTAAACTCAAAGCAGCATTCAGTGTGGAAATATTTTTAACCCCCGAATTATGTTTGACGTATCTGTGTATCTGTGTCTGTGTATCTGTATGTCTGTCTGTGGCATCGTAGCTCCCAAATGGATGAACTGATGTAGTTTTTTTTGTTTGAAAGGTGACATAATCGAGACTTCGAGAGTGTTCTAGCTATGTTTAGTGTTAGTATTTTTTTTTAATTTTTAACTTAATGTTACTGGAAAACAAATAATTAGAGGAATCTGTCAGATGACGTAGGTCAGGTCCTACAGAAATACGCGCCTAGGTACCTACAACCTCATTAATTTATGTAAATAGCCGACGAACAAACAGACGAGATTGTAAGTGGTAAGTGGTCACCGATGCCCTCGGTCATCAGTGTGTAAGTACCACAGGGCACAGAGTACCACTCCTAACACTAAATTCATAGCGTTCACGAAGAGTATATAATGAAGATATAAGAACCTTTTTGAAGACTGTCTAAAATAAATATAAATTGTAGAACTCAGACATCGAAGCCGTGTCTACAAGGTATCATCGGCTGTCCAGCATTGGTTTGCTATGACATACAGGAATAAAAAATAAAAGTGTGCGCCAAACGGTGGGGCAGAGTCAGAGCTCTGGAAAACACCGCCGGATAAATAAATATAAAAACAATAAAACTGTTGTCTATGGGCAGGAAAATGGCCGCGCCGGGCAGGGGGCGAGTAGGGCGGCTATCGTTTACTAATAACATGATACTTATTTTTCATATTCTTTATTACAATTCTGGATTTACAAGATACGTAGGTACGCCACAATAAGGTTTATACTAATATCAAAGATATATTTTTTGTATCAATGGACTGTTATGAAATGAAATGAAATGAAATAACCTTTAATTCATGTAGGTATCACTGATACTCTTATGCACGTCATTTTTAAAATTTACGTTAAAAAACGTTAAATTTAAATATTACCAAATTATCCCTCCAAGGAGCCCTATCACCAGTTGGCCGGATTTAGTCGCCTCTTACGACACCCAACTGGCGTGGTATAAAGGTAAATTCTAAGCCCCATACGACAAAAAATGAGCTTTGTCTTTGAGGAGAAGAAACCGCGAAAGAGCTATTAGATAAAGACTGCTTCATAATGAACACCTCAGTCATATTGGCCTGGGTGCTTAGGGTTCTGCCTTAAGCATTTAGGTAATTTGTTTTTTGGGGAAATCGGAGTAGGTACTAAATTGTTGCAGTAGCACATATAAATCTTCTACAAATAGACTTCAGATAGCCGTTAGGGACAATAATAAGCTGTCATGACCTCTAAAATCAGGTGGATGGACATTAGTCCAGTTGTCCACTTATGAAACTTATCCTAGATGCAGTAAACGCATGTGTACAAGCGCGTGGAGCGGTGAGGGGGGCGCGGGGGGCGCGCGGGGCGCGGGGCGGGGGGTCCGGGAGCGATGTTCTGTTTTCAAATTCAATTGTGCTCTGTCCCGCGGCGATCTTTCTCCGGCGATCCGGAATTGAATATCAATCCGATTGGATGTCCGCGACATGTGGATATGACTATGTCCGCTAGGTTTTTGTGATTATAAGTAGCTATCACCTACCTATTTATTTATTTATTACTTGTTTGACGGTACTTAGCTATACGATACTTTTATCTTAGCAAAGTAATGACATTGCATAACTTGCTACTTATTAGTACTTAGCTACAATGCATCTTCAGAATTAATGTTTGCTGAACTTCGTTGTTATAAATCAAGGTGAAAACTATATTTTGTAACCTCATTGCCTCGAAGAATAGCTGCATCTAACTTTAAAACTTTGTTCCCAGACATCGAGGTCATTGATATGAAGGAAAACAAATTGTAGGGTAGGGCAGGGCAAGCAATAGAAACTTGTTACATATGATACCCAGAATGGACTAAACAAGACATTAATTGACATCATTAACATGTTATTGATCTATTATACATTTACACGAAATCATGTATTTGAATATTGTATTGTATATATTGTATTGTATTACGAAGCCTCGTCGGATCCACATGGCACGCGACACAACTGTCTCCCGGTCAGCACACGGAGGATACGTTCCCAAATTGTATGGTAAGGGTGAACTTTACAACTGTTCACAGTTCTACTGGGTGCACCCCGGGGACAATGCATAATGCAGATGGATGAAAACGAAGGCTGTTTGGGCGGCAACGCATCAGTGATGTGTTTGACATGGTTGACGACCGTTTACCATCAACTCGTCTGCTCGTGTGGGCTATGCGCGTTAAAAAAACGTACCTTAACGAAAGCAAAGCTGTGAAGTATTTTTATCGGTTAGCAAAATTTTTTAACACATCATGAAGTAAATTATTAAGGTCTGCTTCGATCCACAATACCAATGAAGTAGGTCAGTTATTGTTTTCATTATTTTCATAACTCAATTTAAACAAAATCTTGGTTTATCTTGGGTAAATTCTTGGCTCTCGATTCGTTTCAAACGACATGGTGACATAAAGTTTTTACTTTTTATATGTATAAATGTGATTGTCTATGTGGCAGTACTCAAAGCAGTAGTCGCAAAGCTTCAAAGTAATCAAATACCTTTAGAGGCTTCAGACTTCACGTAGTTCAATTTGATCACCAATCAAATTGAACTGCTAATAACCAAGCAACATTCACACACACATTCTTCTTACACATTAATATTGTCAATTCATTTATCATAATGCGACTGTATTATCGAGTTATCGACCTCAATGTTGGATAACTGGCCATTAATATCACCTTAATATCCCAACATCGATCATTCGTGTAATCCTAACGCGATTACATGCGTTTGTTTTCGCCGCGCGTCCGTGCGGCTCGTGCGGGCCGCGTGCGGCGGCCGCGCGGCCGTGCGGCGGTCACGTGCCGCACTTAATAAAGGGTTAAATTACATTTTCGTTTACACGGTACCATTTGTAATCTACAATAGTTGATTCTAGTCTGTCGTAATCTCTATTTGATACAACACCCTGTTTGTTGTGACAAGGCGTTGTAGTATTGTATATGTTTATTGTAGTATATGTTTATTGAATGCGCCAGTTAAATTTGACGTAGTGACATGTTGTCAATAATTTTATTGATGATTGGCTGCAACTCATTAATTAATGGCTCACTACTGCGCATGGGTCTCTCTTGAGGAGGCCTAGAGCATACTCTACAGACGCTGCTTCAGTACGGATTGGTGGAGGGGTTAGCAACGATTTATGAATACGATAACATACTTTCAAATCATAGAAGGCAATCAATTTGAAGAAAATTGGCTAATGACCCAATAAACGGAAGTAGGTAATGGTGCAAATAATAATAATATGTTTTTCGTGTTGGTAGATACTAGATTCAATCAAAGAAAAATTTACAGTGGGAATTTACCTACTTACCTACTATAACATTAGAGCAAATTACAATATTAATATTTCTTGGAAGGCTCCCTACTAGTAGATTAATTTAGTTTTTTAAAAAAGTTGATCGTTAATTTCATTTACAATATTTAATGCCTCGTCAAACTTCGAGGCTTTATTAGTTAATTGATTGAGATTGATTGTAATTTAACCACGTTAGTGTAAAAAGTAAAAACCATTATTATTCCAAATAAAATTATTATTTCTTACTTTTTGATAATGCAAAAAGTATCATCTTCTTTTTTTCTAGTCTCCTTCTATTGAACCAAGGTCCTGACTCCTGAGGACAATGTCAAATTCTGAGTCATACTACCCACTGAGAGGTCACAGCACGTAATTTTTTTCAAAGTGTATTATCATATTCGTATATTATGTTAATTTACTAACCTACGTTATGATAGAGCCTCAGTAGACCAAACTCCAACAAAAGGACAAAGTTTTGTAACAGTTCCCTCCATACGTTGTTGTAAGTGGACTTAAGAAAGCTGACGTAATACTTGTGTCGAAGTACGAGCCATGTAAGTCAGTTAAGTTGTTCAGGATACAATGAGAAGGGTATAAATACCGAAGAGGCTCAAAAGTATCGCAAGAACACGCGAGGCGGCTGCGGCGGCGCGGTCTCGGACGTCTCATCAAATTGATATCAACGCCAGCCGCGGAGGGACAATCATGACAAAAAATTATTACATACATTTTTTGGGAGCTTTCAAAAACCTACTGTATCTATATTGGAACATAATCTCCAAAACAAATACGCTTGTTATATTTACTTCAAATATTAATTAGAATTTGTTAACCTATTGCTGGTCAGAGGCGTCCTGTCTGATTTTTTATTAATGAGATTTAATTTATTACACAAATGCTTTAGAATTGCTTTTCCTAAAATAGTGCTCTTAGTGTCTTGAACATTATTTTCATTTGCGGCCATTTATTAGTTAACGAACTTAGGTATCCTCCCCCTCGGGAAATAAATAATAAATAATATGAAAGTAAAGGAAGAAACACTGCTATTTAGCCTGACACAATGAGCTAATGAATTACAAGGACATGTTTACCGTAAAAGTTTTCAGTAAAATAATTTTTACAATTTGAATAAAAAAGACTATCTAAAATGTCAGTTCTTAATTTTTACTTGTATTCATATCTATCCACGAAGCACATTTCATTGTACCAGCAATTGACTTATCATGTAATTTTTCATTTTAAAATTATCGACAATGTTTATATCGATATTTTTAAAGTTCCAACCTTGATACCTTAGTGCACACCGCACAGGTAACGGCCCATTTTAAACAAACACTCATTCATGTTTAGTTTTCATTCATCTTGGTGAAAATTTACGAAGTTAAAAAAAAACTAAAAAACACGCTTAAGTCTTAAGTCTACGAAGTTTGAAATAAATCTGACCGTTTGAAGTGGGTCAAAATCAAGTCCAAAGAGAAGTTACAAACAAACAAACAAACAAGCAAACATACAGGTGAAGCTAATATAAAGCGTGTAAAAAACTTTAGTAATAGGTACACGCATGACTAGCCTAATGCGATTGTTGTTCAGTAGTCTTGTGATCTGAGACTTAATCCAACAGTGATGTTAAGCAAAATACAAATGGAAGTAAAACTATTTCCCATGACTGTACCAAACATTATTCAAATACGAAGTGAACTGGAAGTAGTGTGGGGTGTTGCCAAAAACTTGTGTTCTCGCGTGTCGCGTCACGCGTGGTCCGTGAGCCCACGTCGGATGTTCATACATGAGGCATTAGGGGACATTACAATTACTAATTTATTGCTGTAATCAATACCCAAGTATGTGTACTTCAATCTAACAAAATTTACATTTATAATCTTATAACATCTAATGAGTATAGACGGTGCGGTGCATATGAGTTTTTACTTTTTATACATGAAAATCAAACAAAGTTCTGTCTTCCGGTACTAGGCATTCCAGAAAATGAAAAAGAAATTTCCCAATAGATTTCTCTTCACAATAACATTGGTTTTATTACCAAATACATGGTACCTATGCCTCTATTATTTGCTTTACCAAATTCCAAGCAAAATACGTATAAAACATATTGCCTACTGATGATTTAAAGAGAAGGGTGTTAGCTAGCGACCCAGGTGGGCAAAATATCCTACCATCATGGATGAGTACCATCGGGATTAACCTGGTCACTACAGAGGCTAGTGAGTGACTTGCCATGGTCCATTGTCCAGCAGGGGAGATAGTTCGGACTCAAACATGAATGGAATCCATTTCTTCTTTCAGATAACTGCCTCCATACATGGAGCAGAGAGAAGGCAACATGGTACCAGGAGTGCAGTAATCACTAGTGGTGGTATGGTATGTTATGGGTCCTACAATAAGTACAGGTGCAAAATTAACCTCGGTCCGGTTGTTTCGGGTTACGGCGTCCATAACCGTGCGTTATGGCTTGTATTATTATAACTTTGAGACACCGATCGTTACTCGGTGGAAGTGGCTTTCAACAGGAGCTAAAGGTCTGCTATTTTAGTATTATTTTTAGATCTGATTCGATGTACGATCTTGATAGTGAGTAGAGTTGTTGATTTGAAATTAAAGGTTATTTACCTTCTTTAGGTTCAGATATAAATGAAAAATTTCAAACCTTAAAAATTTAAGCAACTTGGACCTGGAACCACACCAGTTCCGTCGATATGTTTAAAAATTACCAATGTAGACCCCAGAATCGATAGAACTTTCCATATTAACCATATTTCCATAAAACGGGAAACACCAGGGAGCTATTATAAGTATTGGCAAGTCAGTTCCAGACAGTGAATGTGCTCAACTGTTCGCTGAATGTATTCAGCTGTATGTCTATATAAATTGACAACCCAAACTTAATGTTCAGAAAGAATCTAGACTTTATGAGTGTTCTACTAGGCGCATTCATATTAGCTCTATTAGCCTATCAGATGAAGAACATGCACTCAGTAAACTAAAACCAAAAAGATCTTCAGGCCTTACATAATTAAGGGATGTCGTTCACTGTTTGCAGAACCTCTCTTACACATCTTTAATATGTATATGTCTCAAAGACTGTAAGTATCTGGCTGTTTGGAAGGTCACATGAGTGGTTCCAGTACTAAAGAATAATTCTAGATCAAATCTAAATGATTACAGGCCAATAGCTTTACCATCAGTGTTTGGTTAGAATTTTTTTGTACTTGGAATAACAGGTTACGATTCCTTCGAAGTTCGACGATATATGGCTCTATTGGACAATTTTTTAAACTTGTTAGGGGCAGCATCTCTAACCCCTCAGTGCTGGAACAAGTTTAATTGTATGTACCAGACAACTATACTCACGCGCGTCGAAGAAAGTTGTTAGCAGTACCAAGATGCAATTTGTAGTTGTTGAGAGAATCACCCTTGGTTAAAGAAGTAACTTTGTTCTATGGGGTTCTGGCTTGGAACCCAGATCTAGACTTATTTTACTCGACATCTGCTGTATTTCGCAGAAAAGCCAGTAAATTGTAAACAGTGTTAGGATTAAATGAACCTGTTATGTGTGAACATATATTGTGAAATAAATAAATAAATATTTTGTGATAATAGACGTCCCTGTGCTTGATACGGTGTTTTTACTGAGGTCAATCTTCACCTTGACCAGCGTGTTGCATTGGGACCCCTCTTAAGACCTTCTGAGAGGAGACCGGTGGAGACCCGAAACTTTATCATGTCATTACGGGTCTATTATTAGGTTAGTTGCTTTCTTCTCTTTTTCTTGGCCGAAACGCATTGATGATGCCTTTTCTGTTACTAATGTTAATGGGAGATGGGAAGTCCATATCATCAGCTTATCTGCTCATTTAATTTTGTTGGCTATTTCCACAATATATTGATTTGGTTGGTGACTCCTTCTCCCAGTTGAATTCCCTCGCAGGCCTTATCCATCGTCCGTAGATCTTCGTCCGCAAGGTTATAAGTTACAGGGTCGGATATTTATTCGTTCGGTTGGATTGTAGTTTTATGGTTGGCCGTAAATGCTCTCTTATTGGTCCGCATTTGAATAATACGAGCGGCGCTCCGCCAACATGCCCGCTGTACCGCAAACATGCCGTAAACATGCAGCTGTGTAATTTTTATGGTTTTCAATTTGGATCATTTACCTATTCGTAATTCCTTATATGTTTTTCTTAAGCTCGTTAAGCTGCTTGTGTGTTTCTCTTGAGTGTGTTATGGCCGACCATCAACTAAGATGGTGGGTACTCGTAGTTAATTATGTGACAAGTGCGAGCAGGGTCCAGACCAGAATATATACGGGATGTTGATGTTCTGCAGTAGAATCATTACTCACGTTTTAAGGTAAAAACTAAGAATATACTATATTTATACTTAGTAAGTTTTTAAAAAACGAATTATTCGTAGGAATTTAGTTGATTCGAATCGTGGTTGCCAATAGATTCGTTTTCATTTATAGTAATGTTTCCTGTAGTTAATGCTACGGAGAATCTAAATTTCATAAACACATATACGGATGTGCTTTAAAACCGAAATATTGAATTGCATTCCACGTACAGAACTTGGAAGTTATTAAAGAAAACCCCTTAATGATTCATAACAGAGAAATAATTTTAGAATTAACTTTACGTCTTACTTATATTTTGTAAATATATACATAAAGTATAAAAAATTAATGGAAGTACCGTACTGGTAGCTCCAGCCCCGCTAGAAACACGTTAAAGGTCTCCGACGGAATATTGGTCATTACCTTCGCCGTTTCTGTATTATTTCTATTCGTTTTTATATTATTCGTTTCTTTTATAGCTCGGGCCCGTGTTGCCATATTTAAATTTTATTCGCCTTAATGTTGCCACACACGCTACTGCTCGCAATCTCATACCTATAACGACGCAATCTTCAGGGCGACTTCTTTCGCCTTAATACGAAGGTATAAAGTTTGATTTGGAACCGTTAGCGCGAAACGATAACTTTGTTTCAGATACAGATGTCGGGGAAATAGAACCGATTTGGAAGCTATGTTTTTATTTAGAACGAGGCCATTTTAGTTGGAACGGGCACGTTTGACATTTTACCTGTGTTTTGATATCTGTCCACTCGCTATCGTCCTTGTTTTCATAAGACTTTGTTGTTCCAAATCAAAGGGATTCGGAGGTCGGCTCATGAATTTGCAATTGTAGAATTTCCAGATCAAACGTGTAGTGAAGATATTTGATTTTTATTTATGGTTGCCTCCAGCGATGACTACATTTTCGAGAACTGTTGGGCATTTATTGGTTTATTGGTTTACTCTAAATACAGTCAGAATAGTCTTGAAGTTAATAGATACTTTAGAGCGTGTAAGGAGCAAACTTATACGTGATGCTTAAGTAATTATTGTAATATCGCAAAAGCCATGCCTAATTTTGTGCGAAAATTTGTTTGCTTACGTTATCATCTAGATGCGCGAAAAATGTTACAAAATAATTTTATCAGAAGCACATTCCGCCAAAGAGCCTCTTCGTAGCTTAATCCGTGAAACAGTAGACCTCGTCTTGCCGTCCTATTGTCTCTCGGCTCGGTTTCTCCCGTAATTAATGAAGATCTCGCATTTTAAAATCGTATTACACCTCAAGACGATACAGTAGTCGGACGGCGCTAAGGTGTTACCGTGAATTTTTTCCTCTCTCTAATTAAGGGGAGGAGCGCCGAGTGTTCCTGGCATCGCGTAAATCATCCACTTATTAAAAGAATGCTACGAATCGAACCTTCTTAAGAAACCAACCTCTTTTTCTTAAGTCAACCGAATTCGGACCCTATCGTTAGTCAGCAAAGTCGAGTCTCACGTATTTTGCGATACGGAAAATGGTATTGTTAGAGCTCCGATTGGAAAAGTAATGGTCGTAGCGCACATATCAACTCGGAAAGGGATCGGCACCGGATCGCCTCGCCGTCAACCTAACGTAAGCTCGGCTACGGCTAGGCGACGCCGCGCTTACGGCTAGGCGACGCCGCGCTTACGGCTAGGCGACGCCGCGCTTACGGCTCGCCGGCCGCTGGTTGACGGAATGAATGACAGCAGTTTGCCGACGCAGCGGTAGCCGCGGCGCAGGGCGTGCACGAGGAAACGGAAAGTCGACGGATAGCGTACGGTGAGACGTAAGCGCGGGTACGGCAAGTCGTCCACGCACCGTACCGCGGTTCGTGAGCTTGTCTCGAGGCGAGGCGATTACGTTACGGATCCGATAAGTGTGCTTTACAGTAGGGAGTTTCATACAAAGAATACTGACATGCAAGAGTTGATACGTTTACGTTCCGTTTACGAGTTGATATGTGTGCTATGACCATAATGCGTTTTAATATAACCGTTAGGTGCGACTGTGAATGATTCTTGTTGTTGTCGATTTATGGCCGCCTTAAGGTGGAATTGTTCGATATTAATTTTCTTTTCAATATGCAGTCTTTTTATGAAAGCTGTTTCGCCACTTGATGATAAATCAACGTTTTGGATAAGGGTAAGTGGGGCTGCATTTAACGAAATTATAACTATGTGGTGTAAGCAAAATTCGTGTACTCAAGTATTTTGTAGCCTCATTTTTTTGTGATTATTCTTTATATTATATCTCTTTATATTTGAGGAGTTTCTTTACGGATTTTCTAAGGACTTCCTTTACGGCTTTTCTTCTCCTCTATGACAAAACACGTTTCCGAAAAGCTGGTAGATTAAAAAAATGGCGTGCATAAGAGTATCAGTGATACCTACATGAATAAAAGATTATTTCATTTCTTATAATTCTACAATTATTAAAGCTTACGAACGCTTTATCTAATATTTTCTTGCTTGCGTTCCAAGTTCCAACGCATTAAAATGTGTTTAAGAAGTGCTATGACTGCATCAGTGGCATTTTTCTCGCTTAAAAACCAAACTGGTTAACATCAAAGAACATATTGTTCGAGCTCTAACTTTAAACTTCACCTGACCTGACCCAATTTTCTTATCTCTAGTCTTCTATTTCCGCTCTTAGCAAGGATGTCATCGCAGTTTCCATCATTGGGATGTATTTTACTCTCAGATCAGATTAGGACAGTTTAAGATCATAATAATAACCTACCATACACTGAAGGGCTGGTGAAAAAAGCAGACGGGCCAATAATCTCTTTACTGCTTCCTTTGCAGCTTATTACTAATTGACCGATTTGTGTTAAACACAAAAAGTCCTCTTACAAGGTGGCAAACATCCAAATCAGTTGTCAATGGATTTTCTAACGAGATGTAGCACCTATAATAACAAACTTAATTAACATTGTGTTGATATAATCATGTTAGGTGTAAGCAGCAGATCAGCACCAATTAATACAAGTGTGTTACAAGGCTTAATACTTGTAGGGGGTGCGAGGGGCGCGAGGGGCGCGAGGGGAGCGTTATTAGCCCCCTCATCCCGAATAAATTACACACCGTGATCGGAAATGGTAGTACATATACAGCGGGATGCTTGGGTGTAAGAGAAAGTCGAAAGTGCTTTCAAACGGTACAAAAGTAACAAGGTATAAGAAAGGAGTTTGTTTTATCTTTATTTGATTTTATTAGTCTTTGTCCGCAGGCAACCTATTTGTTAGTGATGACCGTCACTCATGAGATCATAGCAAACAAAAAACGCAAATTAACCCAAAGACACCACAGTTACCGATTGAAAATAAATAGAGAAGAAATAAAAATATCTATAATAATTGGTTCTTTGATTGACGTCAGCATATTGACGGCACACTTCATGGCATTATTATATCTTCTAGACAAGAAGTTTTTGTACGACTTGGAGGACTACAATATACTCCACCACGCTGATTCTGAGTGGATAATCAATCAATGACTAAAGTATGGTTTGGTTGGTAACATTGATATTAGTAATTATATTTTATCTGCGAGCAATGTGACGTATGGATGAAATACAATAGTTACACAATAATTTCATACCCATCGGCTCTAAAGCGTGTTTCGCTCTGAAGTGGAGGATAATCAGGTAATATACCTTACAATTATAAAAAAGGCAATCTATGGTAATCATTAAGACCAGGAAAGTTCTCCACACAAACTGTTATATCTTAATAAATACACTGTCCTTTCATCAAAATAATGTGATTAAACAAATATAATTTAAAGAGGACCCATAAACATACATACCTATACCTAAACATAACTTAAATCGCTCCTTAGTACCGAATTTGTACTTGGACTTACTTACTTACTTGTCACAAGATAGCGATTAGCATTCCTTTTTGTAGTAAGTATAGAATAATTTTTCTATTAACTTTAAACAGATAAGATTTCCGATTGAAACTATGATTCCTGTTATTACAATATGATTAACCATATCTTACACTTCTTATGTTCATACAATAAAAATGGTAAATTGTGAACAGACAAAAAGTAAGACCTTAAGGTACCCACAATTTTTCCCAGTGAATATTCTTGCATTTATTTAAGAAAGACCTTAAAAAGTACTCTTGAGTAAGTATAGTAAGCTATATAACTCTTTGGAATAGGTATATTAGTCTAGACTCTAGGTTCATACCTACATTCAATCCATTCATTGCTTGAGGAGTATATCTGACAAGAAGTTAAGTCTTGTAACAACAATAAGGTAATTAGTGAGCTTCCAACATCACCCTGTAAGTCGGCGGCCCCTTTCATTCGAGCATATTTTTATAAATGCAAACATTCAGAAAGAATTTCCTTCGAAAGCTCATAAATATCTCCCACTTTTAGTACTTCCCCGGTGGCGCCGGCGAGTGAATGTACGTCTTATTTTCCGAACGTAGGGTTCAGAATATTTTCCGCTGAAAAACTCATAAGCGCGTTTTAAAACCGACAGCGGAAGGCAAATTAAAGATTAATCCGATTCTCCAATAAATATCGGAATGAATTCGGTCCCAAATTGGAAACGAAGAATTGAAACTTATTCCGGATCCATTTTGTAGATGAGGTGTTTTTTCTCTCGGATGAGTTATACTGCTATAGGGAGGAGATATTTGGTCAGGTGTCTGACTGTCAGCAGTAGACTGGTCTGAGGACTATTGGGGGTGACACATTTTACCAAACTACCACTGGACAAGCACTTTCAAGTAAGCAAGGTGTGAGATACGGCCATTCGTATCTGTAATGATCTAACTTAACGAAGTTCTAACTTGCTACCTCAGATTAAAGAGCTACTTACTACTTGCTACTTGCTACTTACTTTGCTTACTTTCCAGAAGTTTTTTTACATTCAAGTTTTCGACCCAGCTTTAACAGTTGTAAAATCGCCTTTTTGGTGACTGGTTGTTCAAAAACAATAGTATTTGTATTATCTGTCTGTCACAAGTAATCTAAAGGTAAATGCATATGTAACGTGGACGGGACGGGGACGGGACGGGGACGGGACGTGGACGAGGCATAAATATACGTGCGTGCCCCGTTCCCGTCGCGTCCGAGCCTCCGTGTCGTATGCGCTATCGTTTACATTTTCTATGAAACGATGTTTCCAAAATTTCACGTCCCATCCCGTACGGATTAAAAACACGTTACGTATGCATCGACCTTAAGCATAAGTCTGCGATAATTATTTCATCGCTAACAGCTGTCGGTGTAACTCGGCCGTGCGTCCACTTCGAGTGGCCAGTTATCGACGCTAACTGCTCCAAAGAGGTTTTCTAAAGGATTAATGTTATGAGCAGGTCGCGCTAATGAAAAATAATAGCATTTTTTTTAATTCGCTAAATGGGTCATTCCTAATTAGAGTGGGATTTGTAAGTCATCCGTAAATACAGTTTTTGTGTTCAAGATTTATAGAACGACGGACGGAAGCTTTTGGGCAAATTGATTTTTTGTTGACCGTTACGAATGTTTGTTAAAGGATTGGAAAGAGTTGTTTTTAAGAGTTCGACGACATACATAGTGTGAGATTTATAAATAATATTTTTTGGCGTCACAGAGGTCTGCTTGATACTGTGGCATTGCGTAATCTGTACTTTGGTGACATATTTATATCTTTCGAAAAGCTAGTAGGTAAGTATTGTATTAAGAATCTTAAATTAAAACTTTAAAAAATCCCCGACAATTTGAGATACACTAAACATAGCTACTAATCACCTTTCCTACAAAAAAACTAGATCAAAATCGGTTCACCCATTTGGGAGCTACCATGCTACAGACAGACATACAGATACACAGACACATTAAACTTATAAGACCCCTCTTTTTGTCGAGGGCTAATCAATGATGGTCAGGTCATAAGTGCATCATGTTTGTTTTCTTATGTAAATAACCAACAAAGGAGCAGAAAAGCCATCGAATAGTGAATTGTTATTTCCGAACGTCCGGAAACAACAAATTGATTTTAGAAAGGTGTAAAAACTCTATCAGCATTCATGACTAGATAAATGTTGGGACAAGATTTGAACTTTGAAACGCCTTTAAAGCTAGAGCGACACGTGGGGCCCATGCAACTGATAATTCACATGAAATTCATCTAACAACTTTATGATGTGAGGACTGACGTGTAAGTTTCCTTATTAGCAGTAGGTTCTCTCTATACTCCTACTCTCTCCATTATCTCCGTGTTGTAGCCAACTAGCCACCAAGTTTATATGATAATAAATATAAATACACTTGGTGGTGTAACGTAAAGAAATAAATTGAGCAATTGCCAAAAACTCATTAACTCAACCCACCTAACTTGAGTTGAGATAATGAGTCTAGTACCTAGGTACCAGAATCAGATACAATTTGATTTTTACCATTATGTCGCCCTAATCTTCCATACGAGTTTCAAACTGTTATACGTTCACTATGGTCTCCCAACTAGCGTAATATAATGTAAAGTCGAGCTATGTATCACGCGAGAACCACATTGTTATTAAAAGCTACGGCTTGAACGGTTTCCAAGCCAGCCGCGGTCGGGCGTCACTTACGCCGGCGCCGGCAAGACGCGCGGCCGGAACGCTCGTAAATCGCAATTTGTCGCGGACGCGCCTAGTGAAGATCCACGGGATAGGTTCTGCGTGCACTTATGAATCTGTAGAACTGGCCTATAGATTTATGGTCTATGCGTTAGGTACAATACAAATACTCTTAATGGTACACCGCGGTACACGGTACAAATAAACAGTAGTAAAAACAAGGTAAGGTATACTACGGGCTACCTTATCGCTTAAAGTAACGCTTCCAGGCAACCTAATGGAAGAGGACAGAACATAACAAAGAAAGAAAAAGATATCTGAGTACTATACGAACGAAAAAACGTTGCGTTGGTTGCGTCTACCACACCATTTACTGACTGCTGAGTAGAACCCGACCTGCTGCGGATGTCGCAGGGGATCTAATGGTAAACATATGATGGTGGATATCGTGCCTCATGTTTCCATGACATCAATGAGGATTTGGTGATTAAAAACTAAACAAGATAGAGCTCTGCGGGACATTGTTCGAGACGCAAATTTCACGGCTGATTTAGAAGGATTCTGGTATCTACTCAAGCTAGTAAAAATGATTAAATTGGGACAGCTCAGCGTTCTCCAGGAACCAGGAAGAACCAGACACCATTGTCCATTGTTCATCGGTACACCACACACAGACATCACATAAACATAACATTATTCTCCACAATATAGTGGGTTTTAAAGTGGTTTTTACTAATGCTGCTACTAAGCTAGCAAAGGTGCGGCGGTGCTTCACACCACAACAGCTCTTAACTTTATATAAAGCACAAGTTCGGCCTTGTATGGAGTACTGCTGTCACATTTGGGCTGGTGCTGCCAAATGCCACCTGTCAGCATTGGATTCAATAGAGAGGCGTGCTAAGAGACTTATTGGTGACCATAAATTGGTTGAGACCAATCTTCAGAGCCTCGAGCACAGGCGTAGAGTTGCCAGTCTCTCAGTGTTCTACAGGATACATTTTGGAGAGTGTGCGCAGGAATTATACGATTTGATTCCGCCATCCCCTTTCCACCATCGAACGTCCCGACGCACGGCGGGTATCCATCCCTTCGTTGTTGACATCCCCCCTGTACGGACGACGCGCTTCGCTTCATCATTTATTGTACGTACAGCGAAGGATTGGAATAAATTGCCCGCGTCGGTGTTTCCGCTCGATTACAATGTAAATGTCTTCAAGGCAAGAGTGAATAGGCTATTACTAAGTTAATGCGTTTTACCACCAATGACTTCATCGCCACTTACCATCAGGTGGGATTGTAGTCAAGTATTAACTTATAAGTTATAAAAAAAAACTAAGAACACGAGAGAAACTGTCATGAAGATTTAATAAGAATTGACCGCCTAGCACTAGTACAAGAGAAGTATAAATGGATAGAATGACGAATTATTGGAACAAAGTTCCTTATCGCACGTTGTGAAAGGGGGCTAGACGGAAAAATACGACACTTTTTGATTCTTACGAATGACGACACTTTTTTTGAAGTGATTCAGAGAGTTTTACAGAGATGGCGCTACTAGCGTGATTCAACAATACTTAAATCGAAAGGAACTTCGTTCCATCCGGGTGTACCTTGACACCTCTCATGTTTTTTTTTTCAGTAGGGTTTCTGTTTATGGAAACAGCCGTCAAACGAGCTGAAAATCCACTTAATGGCAAATTATTATCGTTGCAACTAAGACAAACCAAGAAAGAGACCAAGAAACAGAGAAGAAAAAGAAAAATAGAATGACCTGGCCCCCAGGTGGAACACGAAGAGTCGTTCAGCGGCTGACTCAAATAACAGGGAGAGTTATACTGGTGGACTCCTTTCCTTTTATGCTAGTACACTGGTAGTTCTAACTGTCGTTAAGTCTATGTTATTGGCTTTTAACGTATCCGAGCACAAATCGCGTTTCTGAGAGTTACAATATTGCTAATCGTGACATCTGCACCTCCTCCGGGCCTGAGTGGTGGAGGGTGGGTATCTACCATCTTCCACCACCATCTATACATATATACGTCGCCAAATTCTGCCAAATGGGTTTTATTCCAAAATTTTGTTTTTTAATACGTACGTAGTTACGTCTACAATAGAGCTAGAGTTGCATAATGCCTACATATTGGGTCTATTTGGGTATAGAGAATATGATTTTGGTACCGAAATGCCCCTTTTGAATTAAAATAATTCGTTTTTGTGTGGCTTTTTGGCAATAACTTTAACATAAACGGAATTGAATTTTTGTGCGTTGCAAATTGAGAGAAGGCACTAACGACATAATTATTTACTTCAAAACGTGGTTTCCTGATGGACCAACCATGTATGCACAACTACTTACTACGCCCAGCTAAGCGCAACATATTAACATGAAGCAAGTTATTTTTATTATATTATATTCGTATTTTATGATTAGCGATACTAATTTTACTTGTCCTCGTCAAACACCATTCCGTTTAATTTGGTTATTTTTTGGTGAAATTAAAAACTATTTTTTTATTGGCCGAAAATAATTAGGTTAAATGTCTTTAAAATATTCTAACAATACAACATTTTGTTTTAATTTTTAATGTATCTTATATATTCAATAAATATATTTTGAACACGAAACTTTAGTAACACATTAGTTTGATTAAATAAAAAGAAAACGAAATAACATGAGTTGGAGTGAGACCGCGCGGCCGCGGGGAGACACAAATTGAATCTATTCGTTTCCGTTAGCGGTCGCAGAGTGCTAACTAATGGCCAGATTTACGGAGACCGCCTAATGTGTTCGCGCCTTTAGATTTATACATGCTCAGTGATCTAGGAGCACCCGATGGGCACGCGGCAGTGGCGCGGCCAAGGCGATCCGAACGAAGGAGCAAGGTACACAATCTTCTTTGTAACAAGACAAACAAAGTCAATACATTTGGAATCGCGTTTGGTGGTAACTTAGTCGACTCCTCTTCTAATTATTGTTTATTTTAATTAATTTAACACTGTAGATTATAGACTATTAATTCTTTTAGGTAGTGTATGTAGTTGCTCCTGAAATATTATTTTAATTCCCTTATTTTATTATTTTATTTATTATTTTATATTGTATTATACATAGTTAAGTATTTAAAAACGTATTTCATAATCAGAAAATTAATGGACGTATTCCAAGTCTTACATGGCACAGGCATGAACAAAATTATTAGTTTTGTGCAAATTTTGTCTTATAATTAAAATATCCTTTCTTTTTGTATTAATCTCCAACATGTTTGTCACTAGTACCGCAGACGAAAATGGACAAATAAATTTTCCAGTCAGAGTGGAGTACAGCTACGCTATAACAGATCGCGTCGAGCGATACAGGAAGCGGACGATCAAATTAAGAAACTCTGTAATTATTAGCAACACCCAACAACCATGGACGGGGTTGGAGCTGGAATCTGGGGCTAGGGCCGGGGCTTGGGGCTCGGGGCTCGGGGCTGGGGCTCGGTTGTCGACACGATAAACAAGCCCCGCAGGTGTGCGCGGTATTGGAAAACTTGCGGGATTAACGTGCGGCCGGTGAGAGGCGCGGACGATATGGGAAGCAGGTGTCGATATTTTTATTGAAAAAAATACTTTTTTTGAAATAAACATATAAAGTAAAACGTTATTTATTTTATTTATTTAACAATTTTTGTACACAAATACAGTATGTGTCAAAGTCAAAGTCAAAAAATTTTATTCATATAGGTATCACTGATACACTTATGCACGCCATTTTTTGGCTTTTCGGAAGGTGCTTTGTCGTGGAGGAGAAGAAAAGCCTAAAGAAACTCCTCAGCACATCTTTTAAAAAAATATTACAAAAAAGATAATAATACAAAAGTATTTACTATTCTGAGCGGAACTGGTTGCAGAGCTGGTCATTTCCATGCGTCTTTGTCATTTAAATACTCGTCTACATTATAATATCCCTTGCCTAACAATTGTGTCTTTACACGTTTTTTGAAAGTTTCTATTAGCAAGTCACGTATTAATTTTGGGATTTTATTATAGAAATGTATACCAAGCCCTATGAAAGATCGCTGCACTTTACTTAGGCGGAACGAAGGCGTAATTAATTGATACATTCTTTTTGTTTGGCGATTATTAATATCAAAATTTTCTTTATACGCGTTTATATTCTTCCGTATAAAAACTACATTGTTAAAGATATACTGGGAAGCTACTGTAAGTATACCTATTTCCTTGAACTTTTCACGCAAAGATTCCCGAGACCTAAGTTTATAAATAGCCCTAACTGCCCGTTTCTGGAGTATGAAAATTGGTTTTATATTGGCTGCTTTGCCCCACAGCAAGATGGCATAAGACATAACACTGTGGAAATAAGCAAAATAGACTATCCTAGCAGTTTCGACGTCTGTATACTGCCTTATTTTCCTAACAGCAAAAGCAGCCCTACCGAGTTTTGTCGCAAGATTTGTTATATGTGGGCCCCATTGAAGTTTACTATCTAAGGTCACCCCTAAAAAGACCGTCGATTCCTCCATATGCAATGTTTCGTTATTTAGTTTAAGAGATTTGCTGACTTTTTTAACATTAGGTAGCACAAACTCTATACATTTCGTTTTTTTTGCATTTAATAGTAAATTATTGATAGTGAACCAACGCGACACATGCGTAAGAGCACTATTTACGTCATCGAAATTTACTTTATTCCTTTCACACTTAAATATTAGTGATGTATCATCAGCAAATAGTACAATATCCGCTTGGTTCTTTACATAATGTGGTAAATCGTTAATGTATACCAGAAAAAGAAACGGACCCAAGATCGAGTCCTGCGGTACACCCATCACAGCCGGTGACCCCGATGACTTAATATCGTTTATGCTAACTTTTTGTATTCTATTACTCAAATAAGACGCGATCAAGCTAAGGGCCTTGTTTTTTATACCATAGTGGCCAAGTTTAAACAGCAATGTTTCGTGCTCAACACAATCAAATGCCTTAGATAAGTCACAAAATACTCCTATGGCATTATGTGACGCCTCCCATGCTTCAAATATATGCTTTAATAGCCTAGCCCCGGCATCGGTTGTACTACGGCCTTTAGTGAAACCGTATTGCTCAGGATGTAATAATTTATTATTGTTGAAATGGGTTAGCATTTGATTCAATATTATCTTTTCGAAAATCTTACTAAGGGTTGGTAAAGCAGAAACTGGTCTATAGTTATTAAGATCAGTTTTTTCACCTGTTTTAAAAAGTGGAATGATTTTGCTGCATTTCATAAGATCTGGAAAGATACCTAGATCTATACATTTAATAAAAACTACGACCAAATATGGAGCTATAATACCTATAATATGCTGTATTATTTTCACCGAGATGCCCCACAAATCACCCGTATTCTTTACCTTCAGAGACTGAAAGGCCTTAATTAAGTATCTAGCGGTTATATGTTGAAATTCAAATACAATATTACATTCATTAATATGATTTTTTAATATAGAAAGTGCTTCCGTCGGTGAAGAAGCTAGTGAACTGGTTAATGTTATAGGAATATTACGGAAGTGATTTTCAAACTCGCTTGCCATGTCTTTATCAGCACTGATTATATTATTATTAATCAATAATTCGTAATTGAAATCACAGGACTTTGCGTTACCGTTCTCACTGTTAATTATATTCCAAGTGGTTTTACTTAATAATAGAATTGGTGTGACTTAATAATAGAAATTTTGTACAAAGGTACTGCTTATTTCTACCAGAAATCTCTTCCAGCAGACCTAGGAATGGAGAGGTGATGTAGAACTTGAACGTTATTAGTTTTTTTTTATTAACACAAAGAAAGAAAAAAAATATAAGCAACAAAAAAAGAGATCGAATTAAGTCCCTACATACCTACCTACTACAATTAGATAATTATGTGAAGCATAAGCCTGCTCCGGACTAAGTCATAATCATGGGCTGTCAATAGATTAATCTACTAATATTAAATTTAATTAGTAATCCATTCGGTTTTAAAAAAAACATAAGCTATACAAATAAGACTTTTAATCGTAAGATCTTAGAACTTTTTGACTACGGTTCTGTTTTATGTCAAATAGGTATGATAAGTATCATCTAGATAAAGCCCTTGGACGGTTTCTTTGAGTTACGAGCTCAGACTAAGAAAATAAATACACTGCGATAAATTGTGTATATGTATAATGCAAACAATATAATAATTGCTTTTCAAATGGTACAAGTTATACTCAAAATGAAATTTATTCCACATTTAACTCTACATTTAACCCTATTTTTAATGTATTTGTCGACAACAATTAAAAAACTCTAGTCTCTACTAACATCCTGCTTTTTTATGAAACTATAGAGTATTAAATAGAGATTAATAAAATAAGTAATAAAGAAAAGAAGCTGTCTAATTACCGTTGAATAATATAAATATTCATCGATGTGTTGATCCCATCACTAGTGTGAAGCTCTGAAAGCAAATAGCTAAACATTTATTTCATAGAACCGAATGATTGCACACCGTCGCGGTCCGCAGGTACCACCACTACCACCTACCTACCACCTACCTCGTATCGATGTTCTGAATTAAAAACGATAAATTATCGACAACAAACCATCGGCTGCTGAATTAAAAAACTTTCAATTGCTTATTTTATTTTTGTTTCATTATGATGCTTAGCTTGTTTTGTTATTATTGGATCAATAAATTATGTTTTAAAACATGCAAATAAATACTTATTTTTAACTGTTATTCCTATACTAGGTTGTCTGAAAATAACATAAGGAATAGAGATCTGTCAGCGACAAATTCTTAAGTCCTGGACATCGAACTTTATTCGGGTGGCATGGTAATGGTTGTTTATTTATTGAATAATTCTTCAATAGGTATGTAACAATTTTGATTAATTCATCAATTGACGACTCTACATCGTTTGATAGAGCACTAAAAATCATTTTAGTCAGTGTAACGAACGCACAAACAACAAAGATATTCAACGATCACACAAGCAAACACTTGCATGTCATGTACTCATAGATTACCCCTATAAAATGTCATTTATCATTGTTACTGTTCAATTCAATACATAAAATAAAAATGCTTCTAAGAAAACTATTAAAACGAGAAATAAATATTTGTAGGTAACATAAATAGATAGGCATATAAACTGATTTTGGGGGTTCTATCTAACAGCCTCGTAAAGTCCACTGCTGGACATAAGCCTTCCTTAATTGGCGCCACTCCGACCGGTCCTTGGCCCTCTGAATCCAGCGGCTTCCCGCTGTCTTCTTTAGGTCATCAGTCCACCTGGTCGGGGGGGGGGGGGGGGGGCAGTGCTCCTTTTACCGAGACGTGGCCGCCATTCGAGGACTTTTGTGAGTTATCAGTAAGTAATAAATTAATAAGTATGTTATAATTAATAAGTACCTACTACAAAATTAAGTAACGTAAGGCTTACCGCATAAGGCATAACATGACAAATCTAATTAAAGGAGTCCTCAACGATACAATCTTTCCATTTTTACGTAAGTTTAGTGTAGCAGGTCCCTACTCCATAAGCCGAGAGAATTTGGTCCTATAAAAAATAACTGTCTGTTTAATAACATCAATAACACAAAACTACTTTATTAACGAAATGAATGACAAAAGCAGTAACATTGTACATCATCAGTAGCATAAAGCCAATTGAATGTTATTGTTAAACGGAGCGAGAGGGCACTACACGTTACGCGCAGCCCTCCTCTTTACCCACTTTTCATTTTTCTGTCAAAGATTAGCTAGCTTTGTAGTAGGGTTACATCGTATATGCTGTGGTGAAACGCTAAGTATGGAAACTGCTGCAAGACGCATCATCTTTCTATGTGATATCGAAGTGCTAAGAGGCTTTCTTTTAAAAATATTTACACATCTCATTATGTAGTAGGACTAGGAGGAACGTAGGCACATGCTATGTATTTCTCCAGGAAGAATTTTATCTGACACAATAGGTATTTTGTATGTTGATTTGTTACACTCAAGTTTATTTAGTAGTTTGTTTTTATCTTTAAGCGGTTTTTAATGACTCGCTGAACTATTTATCAATTAATTGTATGCCAACGGTTTAGTAATTCGGTACATAATATTATCTTCATATAAGTAATATTGGATATTAATTCTTTTTTTTCTCGTAGGCAAGTTTCCTAGCGGCATCGCGGCAATCACTTTGGCCCTACTGGTCCGTAAGTAATATTTGCATGAGTATTGCACAAATAATAGAATTAGTGCCCTCCGCGTTCCGCCGAGCGCCGCGCCGAGCGCCACGCGGGAGGGGCTTACTGATTTAATTCCAGTTTGTTTAACGACGGGTTCCGTTTGATTTACAGACATTTCTCTTGATTAAAACTTGATAGCTACAGAATGTATTGTTTGATTGTCGTTCGGTGAACGATAACACAATTATGAAAGAGTTTCAATTTAATACTTTCCTTTAAGAGATTGAAAAGGGATGCTTCGGAGGCTATATTTTGTAATTAAAATAACTAAATTCGTTTGTGGTACAGTTTTCATGAGATCTGATTTAGTTTTTGGTAACCTACGAAATAAATTTTCGTAGTCATGATGCATCTTGCTTGTATTACAATGAAAGAGGCAATGAAGTTAGGAACCTGACAAGAAAACTACTTCTCTCTTTCGCTAACAAGAAGAATGAGTTTCATTGCAAATTATAAAAGAAATTTGTCAATATAGAGTGCATAATGCATTATATTATGTATCTACCTACGTTACTAAATATATTCTAAATGATTATGTAACAAAGTGTGACTGCTACGTAATAAAAAGTGACAACCAAATAAAAAAATCCCGGTTTACTTTTTACGTTTGTGATTAATCAATCTTGATCATTGCAGATAGATAGATCAAATTAAATTATTCAGTAGAAATATTTAGATATCTAAGTACAATAAACTTGAATCAATGAAATGAATAAATTACCGTGGATAAGCCCTAACAATATCATAACTAAATAAATAATTAATATTTCTATTATCTCTTTATTATTACTTCAGGAAAAGATACTTTGTACAGTTGACCAGGTGCATGTAAATTATCATTCAATCGGAATCTCATACTAATGTCATGACACACTACGCAAGCAGGTAAACAAACTGAAAGCGTAAATTCGCAAAGTTTCATGGAAAAGCGGACACGTCCGATCACAACCGCGTCTGAAAATCGTCTGAGCGCTACAAAAACACGTGGGGAACTTCAGAGGAGTAGGCGGAGTCCGATTACTTTATCAGCCAATAAAAATAACCTATTATTTTTCGTCTCGCTCGCCGGTGTGCTGTTTCCCTCTAATACGTAGATTACCGTAGTCGATTCTTCATATCAGTGGGTTGATTTTTTTATCGTGCTCAAGTTGTAGCGAGGCGCGGGCGCGGGCGCGGTATTGCGGCGCGTACTCCATTATAGATGTTACTTATCTAACTTTTATTGCGATATGTGTTTTATTCTGGAGACAATTGCGTTTTATTTCTGTTCGCAAAAATAGCCGCTATATATTATTGTCATGTCTGCTTGCCAATGTTTTCTCCGGACGGTGTGTAAGTTATAAATGAATAGCTTGATAGTGTAGTGATACAATCTATGCATACTGTTTTGTCGTCTGTAGCTATTCTATACGCATAATTGTTTTACAGGTTTATCTATTTAATATAGGTATGTAATTTATTATATTATGATAAAATAAAAGACACTAACCTGTCCTACCTACTTATGTCATGTCTATATTAGGTAAGTGGTGTGTATGGCTTCACTGACTCTACTGTGGTTTTTAGGACATATTGTCATGGTAGTAAATAAATGCTGTAAAAATTCCGTTTTAACTTTAGCAGAGTGAGATAATTTTTGATATCATATTTAATTATTTTTTTACAATTTTGATATTTAATTCAATTATGAAGGTACCATAAATAATTATTCATAAAGTTTTATTGACTGTTAAAAATTTAATAATATCTGAATCCATAGCTTTTTTATTTAATTATAGAAAAGTAAATTTTTTACATTTTAATTTAATTAACATTGGATCTATGTGTCTACACACAAATAACGTGAGGTTCTGGATCGCGATGGCAGCCCCGGCCCCCAACGCAGAGCTCCGGTGTCGTGTCGGTGTCGTGTCGTTGTCGTGTCGGTGTCGTATCGGCGTCGCCGTCACAGTGCTCGACTCTGGCCTTGCCGCTCTGCAAGGTATGGCGCCGCTTCTAGCGGGGGGATAAGTAGAGCGGACGTTGAATTTTAGGAAAATAATTACTCGACTTTCTCACCTTACCAAATCCCCATGACTTTTCGCACCAGCTAATTTCCCGTGACTTTGTGGTTGGAAAGAAGCGTCATTTTGTGGAAGGTAAAATACGAACAAAATTTTATTTGGTTAGGTACAATAATCTTTGAATCTTAAACACACTAAATAAACACGAAAATAATGATATTTAACAGTAGGTACTTTCCTAGGCCCTGAGTACAATTCTCCTTAAGTGACTAATGACACTAACAGCATTTTAATACGTACATATCTTTTTCATAGCATGCAGTGCATATGAAGCATATTTCCGTCAGAAATATTTAATATGTTAACCTAATTAATATTATATTATAGTATAATAAGTGAACAATCAAGTCTCCCAAGCTCATAACAATTACACTATAGGTATAAAACCCATCTGACGTCATGAAGAACCAAGCCCTTTTCTACTAGATTACAATAAAATAGTACACTCTACATTCTTTACTAGCTCTACATTTTCATCAAAAAGTATGGCTACAGATTTTTTTAAGGAAAAAGCCGACAAAAGACCTGATGGTAAGTGGCTGTCGACGCCCATGGACATCAGCGACACCAAAGCCATCATCGTTTCGTTGCCGGCCAAGAAAGAGACAAGAAAAAGAATGATTTAATAATTCTTGGTAATTATATTATATCGACGCTTGAAAGGAAAAATTGACTAAGCACCATTGAGCTAACATTACAGAAGAGCAGTTTAAAGTTGGAAGTTTTAGAAAAAATCATATTTTTTTTTGTAATCATCTTACTGACGTTATTCTTACTGTTTTGGAATCCTTATCATCTATATTGTGGCATATACAATAACTTTTCTAAAAATTCAACTTTCAAGCGTCGATATTATCTAGCTATGTCATAGTGTTCTTGAACGCTGCTAGATGGCGCTATTCAAAGCGCCCGCTACGAGCTGTTCCGCGGTAACTGTCGCCACGCCAGCGGCATTGTGTGGCTGTATTATGCTACGTCCGGTCCGCCAACAATGAAGCGTTTCCAACCCCTATTATATTATTATGGGGATAATTAATTTGACTTCCATCACACGCCGCCATCCGCCATCCGCTATCCACCACTGGGATACTTTGGTGCAGCTTGATTATTATCGTAAACTCCTTTTTAGTTGGTTTGTTAATATGGTGGTAGTTGGTATCTAATACCTATTGTTACTAAACTTTGAACAGAAGTGTCTACCACTTAGCTTATTCTGTGATTAAGAAAGTGTTTCCTAAAAAGTATCCAATATGTGACTTATACCTGACAGGTACGTAGGTAGCAAAGTAGTTACTATCTCAAGTCTAGGTTGCTAAAACAAGGTATAAATCGGTGGTAGAAATAATTTATTATAGTCAGCTATAGTTAGGATAATTGACAACTAGGATATTTAAAAGTAGCAAGTTATGTGCCAAAATAAAATAAAAACCTGCAGAAAATGCAAATAATTGCTTAAACAACTACAATAAAAAAATAAAAATATTAATAACAAAGAAATACGATTAGCAAAATAAAGCATTATGTCCTAATCGCGTAAATCAAAATAATAAAATAGTTACAACAAATTGTATCGTATCGTAGAGATGTGGTGGTGGGACGAGGTTTATCTTCGACATAAATTAGTTGTGATTATCAAACTCAAAGCCGTTTATAGTAACATTGATGCCGCGATATGTATTAGGGGAACAGCTTTTTAATTTCGGTTAATGTCCGCCATTACAGATTAAAAAGAGCTTTAAAATTTGACTCCCCTTTGTGGCGTATTTTGTCTGTCCGGGTACAGGCTTTTGTTAGAGGTCGAGGTGTGTGTCTCTGTGTGTGTGTGTGTGAATAAGCCGGATGTGGTCATAATTTTTAATTGGATACCGGGGATTTGATGATGTTCAATTCTTTACGGTTTTTTCGTAGATAGAGTTACCTACTGAAAATAGATTATGTAGGTAATTTGTAGTTGTTGGAACGAAGTTCCTTATCGCGCGTTGTGAAAGGGGGCTAGACGGAAAATTACGACACTTTTTAATTCTTACGAATGACGATACTTTTTTTGAAGTGATTCAGAGCGTTTTACAGAGATGGCGCTGTACAACAAAACAATACTTAAATCGAAAGGAACTTCGTTCCACCCGGGTGTCCCTTGACACCTCTCATGATTTTTATTTTTTTCTGTCTGAAGGTCTGACGATAAGGACACTGCACGCGGCACCTGGTGGTCAGTTGTCCCCGTCGCCCATGGTTGTTTGTAAAATTTTAATCAGCTAATTTTAAATTGAGGTATTTTATTCCATTAAAATGTCTTAAATATACACCTTTTATCAGGCTTTAACTAACATTAAAATTCATAATCATAGTCATACCTTTTAAATTAGATACTAATAAGTACTTATACTATTTAAGTTCTGTCGTGGAAAATTTACTGGAGCTATTACTGTTAAAAGTGTTCATGTAATTGTAATCAATTAATGTTTTTTTTAAATAGTCTTATTGAATACCCAGGTAAGCATCTGCCCAATTTAAGGATCATTCGAGGCAGACAATACCAGCCATAGGACCCTCGCAGATGGTAATGCCATGGGTGGTTTATTTCCGCGCCTCGAGCACCGCTGTCAATTAATACAATATTTGTCTCATAAATTATATAGTGACAAATAGCGGAGATCCTTCCGGTGTGATCATAAACTGATCCATACACTTCGGCCTCACACACACACACACACACACACACACACACACACACACAATGGCTGCAACACCCCCCCCCCCTCTCCCCGGCACCGCAAAAACTGCACTGACTTAATTATAAAGAGACAAGAAGCGCCATTAAATACCGATTCGTTAAATCTACGCTCTCGTGTTAACACCACGGATCGTCCGTCCCGCTCGGTTACAGGTATGCGCGACAGAGAGAACGCTACGTTTGGTTCGACGCTGCGAAGGGGCGGCGTCTCGGATATAAGGTTTAGATTGACTGGGCGTTCTCTATTGAAGCTTTTTTGTTTGTCTCGTCGAGGTTTTCATTTGGTGTCGGGTCGCGCGCGCGGGCGGCTGCGTTCCGAGCGCTCCTTCCGCTGACCGATATGCGATATCGTCACCGTTACTAGAATATCGTGCGATGTTTTAAAGTTTGAGAACGAAGCGATCGACCGAGTGCCGTGAACTGTAACGATGTCGGAGCTGCGCGGTTCCCCGCCTCTATCACGCGGCGGCCTGGACGGAGGGTTCGGGGCTCCGCTGGCGGCGTTGAGTTCGTTGGCGGAGGCGCCTCCTCCGGCTCCCAACCCGCACGGCATCGACCACATCCTGTCGCGGCCGGCGGTGGGCAGCATGAGTCCGGGGCTGCTGGCGCCGCGGCTGTCGCTGGCGGCGGCGGCGGCCGGCATGGCCCACTACCTGCAGCACAAGCCGCTGTACTGGCCGGGGTTCCAGGGGCTCGTCTCCAACCCCATGGCGTGGAGGGACCGGCTACAATCTAGTAAGTTTGTTTTATTGTAATGCTTTTGAAGGTTTTCTGGTGATATTGAAGATAGAGTAACGGCTTGTTGAGTAGGTGCCTATGACTATCACATTAATACAGTGTAAAATTGTGTAGAGAAAAGTAGGTACGATACGGTAAAGTAAATTAAAATAAATACTATTAAAAACGATGTATCATTAAGAAATTTTACATTATAGGTAGGTAGGTGTTACACTAATGGAGTTACTTGACAAAGCGTCGTGACACTTTACGTTGTAGTGATGTAAGAAAAATGGTGAAACGGTACAACATCCGACACCTCGTTAGCTTGTCATTATAATATGTTGTTAGTAGTTGGAGGTAGATCAGATAGTGTCCACCCAAAGGTTGTCTAGACCGTTATTCAAAGGATTGTAACCATTTGCAAGTGAATAACAAAGTTCGGTTTGCATTGTAAATACAGTTCCGTCTATGCGAGCGCCGTGTAAAAGATTTCAACGGGTGCTTATTACATTCCTTAGACGTTAAATAAATAGTAAATTATTTATTGTTAACTTTAAGTAAATATTGATGAGCTGAGGCTTTTATTTAGCTTCCAACGCATCCGCGACGTATTGTTACGGAGGTCCATTACAACGACGATAATTTACCGTCGGGTAGTCCGGTAATTTAGTCAGCGAGAAGTGATTTTTAGATAGATACCTTACACAAACATTAAATAGGTTGAATGTACCTATTTATGTACATTATTAACATAATAAATTAATAGGTAAGTGACACTAACTTGGTTATTCCATGAATGAAGTGAAGTAAACATTTTTAAATTCATTTTTTTCAATCAGGAATTGGTAATTACCGTGTTTTGATTGGCATTTTGGCAGTTAGTTTAGTGATGCATTTGGAAAATCATATTTATAATCTTAACAATGAAAATAGGGAAAAGGAAATGGGAACGAAAAATTAATTGAAAGGTTTTATTTTTAAAGAAGATTCCTTGCTTTTTTAGCGATATTTAGGTAGGTAGGTACCTATGAAAAGAATGAATTAATTGGATTTAGATCTGGTTGATCAATAATTTGCTTGATTAATTTTATTTTCAATATCGTTTGAGTACTTGGTGTAGCGCCACGTTACTGGAAAATTGCTATCTTCTAGGTGAAGGGTCATCTAGGTACCTATTGAAGACTAATTTTTGGGAAAATTTGAATTTAATTTTTTTTTAATAGAACCAATAAGGCCCGTTTCACCTACTGTTCTATTTTAATAACAAGAAAATATTGATAAGGAAAAATAACAAGGCACCCGGCGTAAAAATTTATTGTTATTAATAGGTACTTAGTATAAAAATATGTATGCTAATATTGTCAAAAAAAATTTTGAAATCAAACGTACTGTGTGTGTACTGTGTACGTACTGTGTCACGTTATCAATCTGATCTGCATTACTAATTAAATATTGATTAACTAGATATTGATCTCAATAATTTTGGTTGGAAATTCCAAATGGATAACATTTATTATGATTGCAACAACCCATAATTTCCCCACTCCTGGTCAGGTACCTAATTTTGGAGGTGATCGTTTAGATCTCCTGTGTGCCAAGTAGGTAATATCTACCTAGTGAAGTAATTATGAGAATAACATTTTTGTTTTGTATGTAGGTATTTAATAACAACGAGAGACTTTATCAACTATATTTTAGATTTATAGGTAGATATTATTCGTACCTTTTTACCTCGTGCACAAAACAAGGGATAGAATTAAATTAGAAAAATAGGTTAAAAAAGATTCTTGTTTATATTTTTCAAGTAATTCTGAGGAAATTTGAAATTGAGGTTCAAAAATGTGCAAGTAATCATGATTTTAAAAATTCATTAATTCACCAATTTATCGGGACATAATTTTAAGAAAAGTCATTAAAAATTTGCATTATTCGATTTATTTTTATTTTTTGATATTTCAAACAATGACATGTCACAGCCACCATACCTCTTTGTTTTTTTTAACATCACCTATATATCTAAGAACACTTGGGTTATCAAGACGAATCTAATGATACCTTAATGTTATATGTATTTGGTCCAGCGGCTTGAAAGATATAAGGTAATAAAGATTTTAAAACCCCAAACGTATCTTCAAAATTTGTAGATTTTTTTTTACCAGTGACACCTTTAAAAATATATCTAAGAAAGGTAATAGTTTATCCATTATATAATTATTAATTTGGGTAGTAAGGAGATTGGGGGCTATTACGAGGACTCCGGAGCCGTAGGGACTCCGTCGGGACATGCGCCGGGACAGCCGTGACGTCGGCCGACGGCCACAGGGGGGTATAAAGTATAGATTTTAAACTGAAAATGTTTAAAGTTACAATTGTATGATGTATCATGTGTAGTTATATCACTTACAAAATCATAGTCAAATTCAAAGTCAAAATATTTTATTCATATAGGTATCACTGATACACTTATGCACGTCATTTTTTGGCTTTTCGGAAGGTGCTTTGTCGTGGCGGAGAAGAAAAGCCCAAAGAAACTCCTCAGCACATGTTTTAAAAAAATATTACAAAAAAGATAATAGTTAATACTATTATTTACTAGTATTTACTATTCTGAGCGGAACTGGTTGCAGAGCTGGTCATTTCCATGCGTCTTTTTCATTTAAATACTCGTCTACACTATAATATCCCTTGCCTAACAATTTTGTCTTTACACGTTTATTGAAAGTTTCCATTGGCAAGTCACGTATTAATTTTGGGATTTTATTATAGAAATGTATACCAAGCCCTATGAACATAACAATAACATAAACATTATTTAAGTTAAATTTTCGAAGACTTCATTTAGTTTACACCGTATTTGCTTTAGACTCTAGCTTACACTTAATTTTTGAAGACTTTAGTGTCCCTACCTACATCTAACTATAGTTTACATAAAATTTTTGACGAATTCAGTTTACATCTAGTATGTACAAATAATTAACCTAACTAGGTAATAGCGAAAGTTGTTTCCGTATTCATACGATGGTTGCTTGATTGGATAATACAAGGAGATCTCCAGAATATAAGTTCATTATAGAATTACCTAATATCAAGTGGCTTTAAAGGTTTAGGCCCAGAATGTTCAACAGTAGTGACATTAGATACAGTTACGCCAGCTGAAAGTTTGTAGCGAATTTGAAATCTATAATATGTATCTACTATGTATTTTATATAATTTGTATTAATGGTCTACTGAGAAGAACTTTTATATTGTAATAATGCACGGTGCTTACCAATCCACACATCGATATCACCACATGCTCTTGTGGTGCTAGCATAACTCATTGAAGTATCAATAACTAAATCTTTTACATAATAATATAAATCTACATACATACATAGGTATGACTGTGAAGAGCAAACATTGTTCCTTCTCCTTTTTAAGAATAATGTACGTTCGTAGGAGTGAATATTTGACATAGTTTTAAGCTTTACATGGAGAAGAAGTGCGCAAAGCCACGTTTCTTACATCTAATAATAAGGTGGGTGGACCATGGAAGGCCATGCTCCTTGTAAGGCCAATTATTAAAAAGTCGTATTTATTGCCATTCAATGACAATTTCCTTCCACTTACACTAACATCCATCGAATTCAAGTACACAGACGTGGCGGCGAGTCCCTCGCACCGCTATTTTATCAATGCGGGTCCTCTCTTTGTTGACTTCAGTCATCGATGTTAAAATTGTTATATTTGCTCTTAGTAAAATGTAAGTTTTCAAGTAAATAAATTACTGTTTTCTTTATTTTTTTTTACTCTAAATTGATAAACAAGGATTTGCTACGGCACTGAAGAAAAAAATATTACTTTATTTCCAATACAATTAAAATATTGGTAGTTTTCCTAGGAAAGCCAATGGTTCCTTGTAAGGCCGATCAAAAAGTTGACAGTTTGGCCTTGCTAGGGCACAAGGGTCTTTCTAGGAACATCTAGAAACTATGAAAATATTAACACTTAGTTCTTACTTCTAAATAAATATCTGGAAATTTAAAACAATGTGCAAGTTAATATAATTGCTACCACTCAGGTAAAGACCCCCAATTCCGAGGTGTTCTAACATTTTGGCCTTACAAGGAACAGACCCTTAAGAAGGCCATTTTAATCAGTTTTATATTTTTATTATTTTACTATAAAGGTTATTGGCAACTTATTTGATTGCGATTTATTACTCATTTATATTATTTTTAAAACAATTACACAAATACATTCTTAGTTTTACGATAGAGTTCTAGTAATGTTCGTTGATTATTTTTTATCTGAATATGTTATGGTAGGCATTTAATATTCCGTTTTAATGAAAGACCTTTTTATGTAGTTTAAGTATATGTAGATATTTTGATTGTCACAATGTTAGTTTTAAGTTAAACGACTGATTTACTATATTGGCCTTATAAGGAGCCTTGATCCTTGCAAGGCCATTTGGCAGAGGTTATTTAAACTTAAGTTTATTTAATAATGGTTAAACCTTTTATAAAAAAAAATGTTTTATATAACACATAATAAAACAAAGCGATACTTAACGATTTGTTTGATTCATTTAACTAGTAAATAACGAAGTAATGACTGTTTAATCGTTAGAGTGGCCTTCCATGGTCCACCCACAATTATTACAATTATTTTTCAATAACGTTTATTAAAAATATTATTCCATATATAAATGAATAAAGAAGATCGAATTTAGATTGTTAATTTAGCAGGTGAATTTGCTTATCCGTTTCACAGAAAAGCTTTGGTGTATAAAAATTTTCATCATAAGTTTTTCTTGTAGGGAGATATTCTCGTATAACATGACCCATTGAAATCAAACTAACGTAATTGAATATAAGTATCTAATGATAATTATCTGAATCATCATAATTTGCGATTAAAGGTTGTCTGTCGGTACAAAAAACTCGTTAGTGATTTTAATCTATTGTGAAGGTAAAGGTAAAAAACATTTACATATGTTTTTAGAGTTTTTACATTTGAAAAAAAATAAGCGCAGACAGAAATATAAATGTGTTTCATCATTTGTCATAAGGCACAAATATCTACAGTAGGTATAATCTTTTTATGTTATGAAATAGTGTAGTGTATTAAGAGATACATGAGATTACAATACATATAATACATATAATCATAGAACTATACCTGTCTATAGAAACAGCCACTTGCCTCCTACGCTTTGCCCGTGGAGGAGTGGTTTCACAAAATGAAAACACAAACAACGTCCCAATCATCCCAGAGGAAACTATAACTGAAATAAAATCTGCTTTATTTTCTTGTCCTGGATGTGGACCATCTGTGTGCCAAGTTTTTAAGAGATAAAACGGGAACCAACCTCCTTTTTATCTATAGGTATACCTCATAGTTCACCGGTTATCTTACCGTGAGTTTGTTTTTAACCGACTTCAAAAAGGAGGAGGTTCTCAATTATTCGACTGTATTTTTTATGTTTGTTACCTCAGAAGTCTTAGAACTTTCGATTGGGTGAACCAATTTTGATGATTCTTTTCTTAATTGAAAGCTGGTGCTTGTCATGATGTCCCACTTAAATTTGAGCAAGATCTGACGATTAGTTTTTGAGCTATGCCTAATTTTGAAGTCGGTTTTTTTTGTCAAGAATTATTACATACATACGAGCTGACTAACCTCATGGTATGTGGCCAGTTGACCACCATCGCCCACGGATATCAACAGCACTAATGGTATAACCGATGCGTTGCTGTCAAAGAAAGAAGAAAAGAAACGAACGAACCGGCGCCCAAACTGCCAGCTACAATGCGACGAGTTGCTTAGCGCAAGAGTGATATCTCGCAGCTTTAAAGTAAGTTTACGTTGAGTTTTGAAAGACTTTTCCAATGAAAAAAAGGCATCACTTTGCCAAATTACAATGGAGCAGCATAAACGAATAATGAGACCCGCGGCGAATATCAGCATAATGCCTATAACACCAAATATTATTAGGTTATTGTGATTATCCAAGCTGGCATTATCTAAATGTAATATGGGCCGTTATTAATTAATACATAGTATCGTATCGTTGCTATCAGTCGGGCGGTAGTGTGCGATACACTACGCACTGCGCACTACAAGCGGACAGCCGACCGCTGTATAGTAATGCGTGTAACACTAATCTCCGCGAGCCCCACTCGGCCCCACTCCATAGATAGTTAAACTAATTACATTCCATGAACAACATCACGGCCGCGACCGCTTCATGTCAGAGTGCCATTACTGACTGTAATGTAACTGATTTGTCTGTATATTTTAAATAATTTGATATTATAATATAACTAGCATGGTTCACAGCTTTTATATTCTATCCCTGTTTTGCTTGTCGCCGTTTTCAATCATCTATCTATCTATAATTTGCGGATAAGTTATCAGGTAAACTAATACTTGTAATGTTGTGACATTTTGACAGTTATGACTTGAGCAGCTTGACTGAATAATAAGAATGGCAGTTTAGTATAGTTAAATATACTTTCAGTCACTGAAAATCTGATCAAAAATTATAACCTTAAATTAAAATTTAAGAAACCCCCGACAGTTTGATTTATACTATACATTGCTAAAACACTCGAATAAGACACCTTTCATACAAAAAAAAACTAAATCAAAATCGGTTCATCCGTTTGAGAGCTACGATGCCACGTTTGGCGAACATTGGTTTCTTATTAGGAAAGGAAAATTTTCATGAAACCCATATTGATTAGTGGTGGGGCCTGTATAATATGACTGTGTAACTTTCAAATGACTAGTACCTAAATGTACCTACTAGACAGAGTTATGGTTCTAGATACGGTGGTGCACTTGTCAGAAGATTTTATTCTTTTTCCGAAACTATTCATATGGATTTTCTGAAGCCATAACATAAGCTTTTGAAAATTAAAAATAATAATATGTAATTAAATACTTCCTTTATCGCCAGCGATGATCGAAACGCGTCCAAATTGCGATAATGCCTTATAATACCCAAATCGTCGTTCACGCGCCGCTACTCCACGTGATTAATTTAATAATAGTGTTATCGGTATCAATATCGCGAGCTTATTGCCCGATACTGATATTGTCGCAGTTAATATCGGTCGAGATATCATTATCCATGCTCGCACATCCACTACACGTTGTACCGATACCTAGATATATACGGTTATGGCGTTATGGAGTGTGTTAACTCGGTGTTGGAAAACTAGTTCATGTTTGAAGTAGCTAGCGTTGATTTTGAAGTGTTTTATGCTAGCCGTATGAACACAAATGAGCGTTTCTTTTCATAGTTTCACAGCAGCATTCATTGAATACGTGATTGTCCCTTTGTTGTACTTTTCAGTAGCCCTTTACTGCTTCGGCGATGGCTTTACTGACGCCAATGGAGACGGTGGCCATTTCCTTTTACTCTTTTTTTAACTAGTTATATGAAAAAACCGATTAATTACGTGTCATGCCACGCGCAATGCATAGTTACCTAGCTGTAAGTTCCTCGACTATTATGTTGAGCACATAATAGTCGAGGAACTTACAGCAACAACTTAACTACTTAAGCTAATCTGGCCGTGATATCTTTATTTTTAAATTCATCATAATTATGTACTACTACCGTACATGTCCAACATCTACCATTTAGCTGACGGGGGGGGGGGGGGGGGGGGGGGGGGGGGGCACTTGACTCTACCCAAAATTAACACTTTAAAAGTTTTCGCAAACAGACCCCAGAACCAAAAAATAATCTTTGCAGATCTACAATATTTTTGAAAGACCTTTTGAATGATAACCCACACTAATACGGGGTACCCCCGCAATAATACGAGAGAAAAATAACTCATCCCCACTTTACAGGTAGGAGAGGTACCCTGAAAAAGATTTTGTTACACCACTTTGTAGTTTTAATTATCTAATATGCATATCCATGACAAGTTACAGCTTTCTACCAATCAAGGTCTCTGCACTATGCTGTGGATGGACGGACGGACGGACGGACAGATGTACATGGTGAAATGTAAAAACCAAAAGAGACCTTTAACGATCTTATGTTGCGTTCTGTTTACTTTTACAATGAACAGGCCAAGACTAGCTGACATGACACACCTGTGAGAACATTGTCAAAGCGGTAGTACGTACTAATACACTTTTGAAATGTTACAAGTGTTAGTTAATTTCTAATACACTCTGAACATTGAACAATTACAAATTCACGGAGATTAAAATTGTCAATTGTAAGAGAGACCGATGATAGAACATTAAGATACAGATTTTACATTATACATATTTTAATATTTTTCTTTCCTTATAGGTACATAAAATAAAAATAAAAAAGCCTTTTATTCCAAGCTTATCATTAACATTTTTTTATGGAAATAGCCGGCAAACGAGCTGAGGATCCACCTGATGGCAAGTGGCTATCGTCGCCCATGGACATCAGCAACACCAAAGGCATCACTGATGCGTTGCCGGCCAAGAAAGAGAGAAGAAAAAGAAAGAAAGAAAGAACTGACTCTCGAGCCCCCAACCGGAACACGACGAGTCTATAAACAATTAACTTCTATAACGAGTTTATAAATTTCAATTAAATTCTATAACACTCATTTTAATTAAAAAAACTCGAATTCATTGCATAATTTTTTTCTCATAAGTCGTGATTTAAATAAATATTCTTTTCACATACCAAGCTTATATTAAGTACTTCACTGATGTATTTGATATATTAAATAAATGGCATATAAAGTCGAAACCACCTACGCACAGTAGCGAGCGTAATACAATGTTTGTATCACGACAGGAATGGCGGCCAGATAGCTAGTTACTATTGGTAATACCGTTAATACCAGTAAGTGGAGTTGAGCTGATGTCTAACAACGTTGTATTATCTAGATATGGCATATTGCTGTAACATACACCATACATCATAGTTAGCGATTAGCTCAGCGCTCAGCGATCTGGTGAGCCGATGATCTGTTGAGCTGTTGAGCCGTTGAGCTGGAGAGCCGGACCATCTTCATCAGTAATTGGCTCCTCTGGTTCTAATCACATAATACATTAGGATCGATTTACATGGGCTGATGGTTATTGCCTCATGTTAATTACACTGGCGGACACCTTAATTGAGCCATCTTGATTTTATTGGTAAAAATTGGTTATATTTTTATGTTTTTATATAATGAGGAGGATATTTTACAAAACAATATTTTGTACGCAATAGATAAATAAGGTCTATTCCGAGGTATTTTGTGATTTCATTGCTGTATTTCATTATTTCTTCTTCTTCCATCTTTCCTTTATTTTCCTGGTCACCAAAACGTCTGTGATGACTTTGGTATTACTGAGGTCCATACTCCATGGGTGTTGGTGACAATCATCAGATGAATTGTCTGCGCATTTGTCACAAAAAACTGACAGGTGTCAGGTAGATATTGAAATTTTTAGAATGTCGAGTTGTTAAGATCTTGTAGCCATAGTTTCTGTAGGTAATGTTTAGGTGACGAGACCGATCGCCAAAACCAAGTTTATATTAACATAATACTCGCCCCATGGTGTTTCAGTTATAATTATTGTACATGGTATAGAGTGAATGTTGTTGATATAGGTACCAAGTGTCATTGTCGCGGAGTTTCTTGTAATCAGTTAATGTTGTGGAGATCCGCGGATGGCCATTACCGCGGCCGCTAATTGGGGCTTAGTGACGCACCCGACCTGCTCCCAGCTCACAGCTCACAGCTCACATAGACTACGACGTACGTACCACACTATTAACTCATACCACATTAATATGACGGATATATTGTAGAAAACAAAACATTAGCGCCCGCTCGATGATCATTGAACGTTGCAAGCCGTCACCGCGCCGGGCTGGAGTAAAGAGCTTCAGTAAAGAGCTTTAAAAAATTTAATCGATAGCAGCATTAAAATCATATAAATTTTCCCGTATAAATGCTAATACATGCTGTGCCTGAGCGTAAAATGTGTCAGGCAGATCACATAATGAGATGATAATGTTTTTTAAATCAAATTTTATTATTTAGGTCTAACTATATAAAAGTATATATTTTTTTTTTTTTTTTTTATGCTTAGAGGCAGGCAAACGAGCAGACGGGTCACCTGATGGTAAGTGATCACCGCCGCCCATGGACATTAGCAACACCAGGGGCGTCACCAACGCGTTGCCGGCCACGAAAATGACGATAGACCCGCTTCTTGAAGGGACCCCATGTCATAGCTTAGAGGGAACACCGATGCAGGTAGTTTGTTCCACAGTTTACACGTGCGAGGCAGAAAATGACGTGAGAACCGAACTGTGGACGAATGCCATGTATCCAGGTAG